>CM062247.1:32014017-32554238 GCA_031216285.1 Syzygium syzygioides
TGGGAACTGTTATGGCTCTATCCTTCGTGAAGCAGTACGGGATCGGTAATCTCCATTGCTCGTTGGGTAGAGCCTCAGGAACATAATTATCAAGATTCAAATTATCTAGTGGGACTTAATTTTATTGTTTTTTTCTCTATTTTTCTCTTTTCTTTTCTTTCTTTTTTCTTTTTCTGCACACTGTTGGCAAGCGAGGTCACCAGCCGACCATCACCGGCCACGGGTGAGGGCCGAAACCCTCGCCTGTCAACGAGTGAGGGCCGTCACGCCCTCGCCCAGATTACGGCGAGGGCCACGATGCCCTCGCTTGGATCTAGGTGACGGCCAATGGTCAGCCAGCGACCTCACCAGTTGGTTGCCAGGCCAGGCCAAATAGTGTGCAAACAAAGAAAAAAGAAATAAAAGAAAAGAGAAAAAAAAGAAAAAACTATTTAAAAAATTATAAATTTTGTTCATGTCAACACCGATCGTGTCACGTAGGACCGCCGGTATTCACCTCAACAATTTCCGGCCTAAATTGGCCGGATGGACTAAATTAATACCATTGCAAAAATGTTTAGAACTAAATTACTTTAATCGAAAGGTTTAGTACTGAATTGGTACGAACGCAATAAATTTAAAAAAATTTTGATATTTTTCTCGTATTTATATCATTTTAGGATATAATATATATATAGAAAGAGACAGGCGCGCGTCTTTGATTTTGATGGTTGACAAGCTTTAGTCTTTCATTTTCTTTCATTCCTTTTCATTTCAACTTTTTTTGCCCTTCACGAAGGGTGACTCACCGCCGGCCAACATTTGTTACCAGCGGTGGATAAAAAAAGGAATCATTGCTTGTGGAAACTTGTTCACGGCTTGAAAAGGATATTATCAAAATTTGCAAAATTTTAATAAATAATTGCTAATATTTTCACAAAAATTATGAATTATTCTACTTTAAATTATTAAAAGAATCACAATCTTATGAGCTTAACTCTACTTATTTATGTTGTCTCATTTGTATTATTCACTTAATAACATATATGTTTTTTATTTTACTATTACGCGTGCAATATATTATAACCGGCCATATGATAGGATGATTACATTTTAATAAATCACTCATGATTAATATTTTTCTAAAATTTTCCAAGGGGCCCGCCACGCACCATGAGTAGCCCCCGCCCTGCGATTCCACGGGGAACATTGCCCCCGCTCTTTCCATTCACATTGTGGATTTCTTTTCTTGTGATGTTGAATCGGTCAATCGGCGTATCTTTGAGCATACTTTGGATCCAACCCGAAATTTCTTTCATATTTCTTTATTGAAAGTTCTAGTTTGTGCACGTCCCTATCTATGGCGCCTCTCTCTTCAGATAATATATTAAAACCGCACTAAGTAATTTGTTTGTCTCTATGCATTCCGTCCAGTCGAACTGTAAATGTCTGCTTTTTGCAACTTTTGTGTTAAAGTGGCAAAGGTCACTGACGAGAAGATACGATGAAATTGCATTACTCTTCACTCTAGTACGTACGGAAAGCAATTATTGAGCAGGTTCCTTATTTCTTTTAGATTTGTTCCAGAGCTTTGCGAAAAACCAAAGAAGAAAATTTCATGTATAGGGTATTCTTTCACCCGCATTAATTTTCTTTTGCGTTGCTCATAAACAATTGTACTGTTCTTCTTGTTACGATGTAAATAATCTTTTGATTATCAATCATAACTGAATGCCGGAGTTTATTTTTTCCATTTGGCAAGCAATTTTTTTACTTTTAAGATGCATGCCCAACAGAACTTCCTGATGAAGTATTTAACAAAGTCCATATGAAAATATTGTATTTTTTGGAGATTGCGTGCTCCTAAAATTTTGGCTTTTATTGCTAAACGTTCCTAATTTCTAAAGACCTATAAATTATGATATTAAATCGTATATATTTTTCCTTTTATGTTTTTTGAAATTTAAATATTTGTTCTTAAATTGATGGGGAATGCATGGCGTTTACATTAAGGGGACTCTTAAGCCCTCGAGAAAGAATCATCTAATCCATATCTCAACATTTGCATTTCCAACATCTAATCCATCCTCTTCAACCATCACCACACACAAGGGCGCACACACAAGCGTGATAGCGGTGCTTGTGTTTTAGTACAGTCATCTAGTAGCTAGCTTCAAGTAAAATGCAGCACCTGCTACTATGTGTAACCGCATTATGGAGTAGGTCAAAGAAATTGACCGAACCATTTTATATCTACTTGCAAATTCTTCCAACTCTTTAACTCATTTATTTATATGTTGATAAAAGCATTAACTTTTACTTCATTATTTCTGCCTCTACTCATATTTGCAAACATTTTGGAAAAAAGAATTAAATTTCTTTAAAATAATTTATTCACCTCCTTCAGTTCGTCGTGTTGGCCTTATCACATGTGTCCAATAAAAAAGGAAAATAAACATTTGGAACATTCCTTCAAACATTTGTTTCTGCGTTCCTTTCATATCTTTACTCGTCTTCCAAAAAGGATGTCATCTGAATTTTTTTAATAACAAACGAATCGATGATAAAACGTGCTTAAAAAACATGTAAAATCAGAGAATATACAAAAGATCGTGTGATCTCTTATCGAGTGATCATTACCGGAACATCTTATCTCATGCCATAAAACAATTCTAAGCATGAAAAAATAAAAAGGACAGCACACAAATCTGATAAGCATAGAGAACACCACACCACTGTATACGGCAATCATTTACCTCATATAATGTACAGAAAGACACGAGCTTCAATCTGCACGATTTGTTCTGATTTTCCAATTTGTGACACAATAAATTATATAATTTTCATAGACAACACATACAAAATAAAGTAAAGCACAGATTTGCATAAATCAAACGGAGTCTGTAGAAACTTTTCGGGACCAAAACGATGTAGGGACCAACCGACATGCGTCCCGTGCGCTTCACGATGCGACCGGGCTACACCTCGTGCATGGCTTCACGTGTTGAGCCAGTCAATGCAGCTCTTGCTGCCACGCGTCAACATGTGATTTGTTCGTGTCACACTTACGTGCCAATCCTATAGCCTGAATTGTGATGCCCGCATCTGACGTGGCACCGCCACATCATCAGCCACGTGGCAGTGCATTGGGTCATAGGTTTTCGAAGGAATGGTTCAAGAGGATCGAGGAATGTGGAGGAAGCGCTCAGGATACATCCTAGTTTTGTTTTGATCTCTAGTGCGGTGGATTATTATTCTATGGTTGGCCTTGAATTGAAAGTCAAATCACAAGAATGTGTACTAATGGAGCAATAATTGCGTGAATTCACCTTAAATTGGGGTTGAAATCCTTTTCTTTTCTTTGATTCATAGCTAGATAGGGGAATGGGCTACTGGCGCCCATTTGGCGTCGCTATGGTTAAATTGTAGCTGTGTAACTGTGTTCTGCTTAGCTATGGTATGAAATGTATTGTCGACATTTTATAATTCGATCGCGTAGCCTTCTTAAATCTGCTATAAATTGATGCAGTGTTGGAGGAGCTAAGCGCTACAACATCCTTATTCATAACAAAGTTATTGTGGGAAAGTTATACCAAATAACTTCTTAGTAGCGGAACATGTTACTCATTTAACTTTTATGTCACTAACCGGTAATTCTTTTCAATTTTATATTCTATGATTATTAAGAGAATCACAATCTCATGAGCTTAACTCTACTTATTTATATCAATGCGTTTGTATTCACTTAATAACGTATGTGTTTTTTTACCATTAAATGTGTAACAAATTATAATAGTGTATATGATATAATAATGAATTTTCAGTATAATAGGGTATATGATATACCAACCTGCCCTACATTGCCCCGCCTTGCGCTTTCACAGGGAAAATTGTCTTGTCAGGATGGAGCACCACCGGACGCAACTTCTTTCTCTGGTTCCTTTTATTGCTTTTCTTTAATTGCAATTCTAATTATAAATCTTTTTTTTTTGTGATATTGAATCAATCAAGTGACATACCTTTGGCATACCTTGAACTTAGCCCAAAATCCCTTCTATACTTTCTAGAAGCTGTGTTAGACCTGAAGTGGCTAGCAAGGATCACCTAGATGGGTGAATAGATGATTTAAAATAATTCTTGATCAATTTAAAGCGGAAATAAAAGATCAAGAATAAAGTCTGAACAATGATAAGATTTTGAGCAATCTTTGAATAGCAATTATGTAAATGTGCAATGAACTAAATAAAAGGAGATTTGAGGATGAGAAAAATTGCACACAAGATATATAGTGGTAGGCTTAGAATAAGCCTGCATCTACTCTTCCACGCTGATAGCCTACTGGTTGAATTGTACTAGATGATCAATCAAGAGATTACATATTTTGAGTAATAACTCTATGTGAAAGATAGGTCACTCTATCTCACTTAATTACTTTTACAATAAGTCTTTCAAGATCAAAGATTTTAGCTCAAGAAAGACAAGTAACACTAATCATAGTATTCAGACTTTGGAATGGATGATTATGGATATTGTCTATCTTTTGTTCCTCGACACTTGGTCTCCTTTTATAGTCTTCCATTTCTAAACTAGCCATTGGACAGTCTTTAGAGGATCATCTTCTAATTTTCATCTTAGACAGAATAGCATAAAGAGGATTGAGTTGCCGTCGAGTGACAAAATATGAATTATACTGAATCTGATTGCCCATACAATCAGAATTTCGGTTTCCATAAGAAGAGCCTCTCCATTTAGAAAGAAACTGGTCTTTGGGTTGATTGTCAATCAATTTAAGATATTTTGCAATATAAATATCCCTCGCAAAAATAGTTTTTAAAATCGAATCAATCAAGACTTTCCTTTTGTTGAAATCCAAGCCAGATTACTAGCCGTCGTGTATGTTCTGAGTTTGCGTTAAAATCTATCTAAAGTCTAGTTCTTGTCTCGCATTCAGAACTTAAGTTAGGATGGGTTGTTCTGTAAAGTTTGAACCTTTCGATTCCAACACAAAGTCTGAAGTTCTTCATCTGCCATTTATAAAGTCTGAACTTTATCTCTTGCAGTATAGAATATGAACTTCTCCCTCTGATTCTTGTAAAATCTAGACTTCTTACAGTAAAAGTTTGCTATTTCTAGAGTATAACTTCTTGATTTTAAAATACTTCAAAGTATTTGTCAGACTTATAAAATTTTCATTGATAGTTTTGTCAATTTTAAAATCTATTAAGAAGTTTTCCTAATAAGACCCTGATGACTTATTTCGGGTATGCGTTCATACCTCTTTTCCCAGCAAGTCATCCCTGCCGTTTGAGGCAAAGACCCCGCATTTGATGACCCATATAGACATTGTTTCTCCCGTTCAGACCACTTTTCTAAGTCTAATTTGTTCTACCTTTTGTTCACAAATTTAATAAAGGTCCAGTACCGCGACTCCACCCACGTTATTTTCCATGATCCCACGGCGAATTTGAACCCAAGTCATATTTCTGTTGAAAAAGGGACTTTACCTCCTTATTCAGCAGAAAATCAAATTTCATAGTATTGACTAATTATGTCCTTTCCCGGTGATTGCAAAGAGCTTCTTTTTGTGATAAGTACATTAGGAGTGCCATAATTTCACATGACGCTCACTTGAGAGCCATAACTTTTTTTTTGCTCACTTGAGTACCATAAATTTTAAAAAAAAATAATCATTTAAGTGCCATTGGCGATTTGCCTCCTCGGTAAATCTGACGTGGATGATAGTCGTCCTACGTGGCATAACAGGCGGTCATCCTATGTTGCATCACTAGCGCTGACATGGATAATTAATAAAAAAAATTCAAAAAAAAACAAACGTTGAAATGGAAAATCAATAAAAAAAAATCCACGTATGACGATTTGTCGAGAACGGTATCAAATGATCGATTTTACTCCGATGTGATACTTAAGTGAGAGTCATACGAAAGTTATCGCACTTTTGTAATCCTTATCCCAAGTATTTTTATTTATAAGTGAAAAGGTTAAGGAGGGCCAATCAATGTAGTTATCCCCCTGAACTTTACCATAAAGGTCCCACGTAGACAAAGGCTTTGCATTAATTGATTCTTTATAAGACATGTTAATAGGAGTGGATATCATCACATATATAAAATTAGGTACTTCTCATGAAGGAGGCCCATTGCATATAAAATCCAAAATATTTTAAATTTAATTTTCGACAAAGATCTAAATTAAAATATCATCAAAATAATTATTATGTACTAATACATAAGTAGAATTAATTATAAATTACATCATTTGCCTCTCTTTTTTCTCAACTATCGTACGACTCTTGACTCTAGAAACCCATCATACCCTCTATTTATTTTACTCGCATCTACTCAAATATAAATAAGTATATTAGGTTTAACATTCAAAAGAGCAATTATGTGAAAAGGATAAATGCATAAAGGCCTTTTTCTATCCATTTTTTAGACTTCTGACTCCCCCTATTACCTTAAATTGACCATAATATCTCTTGCAAGTCCCATATTTAATATTATTCTTACCTTTTCTTTCTTTTCTTTCTTTGGAAATTCTGATGCATTTAGAATTGACAAAAAATATGGATTTGCCAATGGTTTGATTGGATTGTCTTATAATGCAATTACAATTGTCATAATTTTCTTGTCAATAATTAATTATTCCACTTAATCAACTCTACATTTCAGTTTTGCCAATGTAGTACTAAACTTTTAGGTGATATTTCAATATAATCTTTCCTACCAATTGCCACAAAAAATCACTGACGTTGTGTTTATTCATTGCCAGCCATCCTAAGTGGCATGCTGACGTGGGCAATTTGTTGATTTCCATGTCACAATTTGCAACCGCAATTGGCATGAAAGGCTACATTTAAATATCGTACAAATGTGTAGGACTATATTGACAAAATTGGAAAGTAAAAACTGAATTGATATCCTTACAATAGGTTTATGACTAAATTTATAATTTCCCAAATATTTAAATAATCACTTCTTGAATTGACACATATATAAGCATTTTTGGGATAAGTACAGTGGGAATACCATAACTTTCCTACAGTTGTCCTACATGGCATCGTCGGCGTTGACGTGGATAATTAATAAAAATATTCAAAAATAAAAAAATCCATGTTAGAATGGGAAATTAATAAAAAAAAATCCACGTATAATGATTTTGCCGGAAATGGCACTTAAATGATTGATTTTACTCCGATATTGCACTTAAGTGAGCGAAAAAAAAGTTATGACATTTAAGTAAGCGCCATACGAAGCACTCCCGTTATTCTTATCCTGCTTCTTTTCAATTGAATATTAGTGACAGTGTGTCTATTTGTATCGTCTTTGAATTAGCTCTCTCGTGCCATGTATGCTTTTTCTTGATAACTATTGAAGTCCATCCTTGTAATGAACTGCCACCCCCACCTCTAATTGTGTGACAATTTATGCAGAGAATGATTTTGATGATTGCAAAATCATTTTAACATGTTGAATGCTTTATTTAAGTTACAAAAGAAGGCGCAGGACGAGGATTAAGACAAAGCCAATCATCATAAGTTGTACTAATTTGTAGTTATGACAGAAGTGTTGGGTTCCTCAAGTGCTAAAAACGTAGCGGAATTTATAAACCAACACCCTAGACAGGATTCATGTGTATATTGAAATCTAAACAGAAGTTTGACACGTACCTTTTGCAGATCGAAAGTAAATTGACAATCAATTGTGTCTGGATTAGTCCGAAGTGTTGTGCCTCTACAGGTATCCACACACACGAACGGAAGTCTCCAACGATCCAAGTACTAGCTAAAGACCTTGGACTTCTTTTTCCTGATCGCCTTGGATCTTCGAAACTCTCTCAAAGATCTATGAATAGAGAACGATTCACTTTATATTTTCTTAGGATTTTTTTTTGTCACCCACACGCTCTGTGTGTGTGTGTGTGTGTGTCATCAACTGGCCGAGGATCTGAGGATTCTAAATAGAAAAGATAAAGAATATAGAAGGTCAACTAATATATGCGTTTACGTTTTTTAGAAAGGAATCCAGGAAATTGTAATAAAAAGATAAGAACAATAAAGACGTAAGTGATTTTTAATTGATATTCTAGATATTCAAAATATCCAATATATTGAGAAAATAAATAAAGGATTTCGGATATGTCTCTAGATCTAGCAACAGCGAAATGTATTCTAATATAAAAATGCAGATTTCTACACAAAAAATTATTAAGTAAATAAAATTAAATAAAAGCCGAAGCATTAAGAATAATAAAGAGATTGTAAGCAATATATAAAACGAAAAGGATAGTTACTAGAAATTCTAAATCAACCATGTAGGTGGTATTACTAAGTAAGAATGAAAAGGGCAAAACGATAAAAAAAGTAAGGATATATAATAAATGCAGAAAATTTCTGTAAATTAAAGTACAAACCTTCCACAGGCGGTTTGACTTACCGTTTGTGGGGTATGTAAATGTAAACGCAGAGGAGAAATTAGAAATGACTAGTATATAAACAGTAATGGAAGATTACAACAACAGTATTGAAAGGTTACACAACGTAGATATTGAAGTGCAAGTGCAGAATTAAGAAAATTTCTCTGGTAAAAATTCTTCTATTACTCAGACTATTTGGTAGTCTAGAACGATAAGATTTTTCACACTATAAGAACTATAAAAAAGATCTTGAAAATATGGGACAAGATCTTTACAAGGATAAAAAACTTACGGATATGGAAAGGTTATAGAAAGGTTTGAGATGTAAAATCTCTTATTTCTTCGAAGAAGGTTTGGAGAGAAAACTGGAAAGGTTTTGGAATTCATAAAAGTTTGGAAAAGTCTTCCGAGGTTTTGAATTCGATGCCTTCTTCAAGTGAATGAGGTTCCTTTTTATAGGCAAGATGATTTCCTGTAGAAAAAGTTTACGGGTAGTACTGTAGTGAATAGTAGTAAGTGTATAGTGTTTACAGTGAGCAGTATCCTGATATAATTATGAAAATTTTGATAAAGAGAAAGACTGACAGACTCCTTTCGTCCTAAAAATGATGAAAATAGCTAAAGTTTTCCAGCGCAATGATGAAAATGGCACATGGAGTCTGTTGGCGTAATGATGTTATGGTTTGGACAAGTCTTCCACTAGCAGACTTCTTTCAATCTAGAAATAATGAGAATGTTCATAATGGCCGGAGTCTTTTGGCTTTTCTCATCATAGTTTGGACAAGTCTTCGGCTGCTTCGTCTTTTTCTTCTTGGTCTACTACGTCTCCCCATGGGATTCTTGGGAGGATCCCGTAACAATCATCTTCATTAGAGTTCCCACTATAATAAGAGCGGGAACTTTCTGAGTCCTCTATTTCAGAAATGGCTTGCTTTAACATCCCTGCCATTTGTTGGTGCGATTGGGCTAAAGCTAGTTTAGAAAGGACGAATCCTTTGTCATGTAGAAAAGGGGTGATTTCCTCAGCAGGAGGAGGACAACCAGGATCAGATTGTCTAGCAAGGAGCCATCGGTTGACTCCTGGTATGGAGACTCTATCAAAAATTTGAAACCATCCCATCATTTGACTTTAAATCATCGTATTAGAATAGGGATGCCAGTTCTTGTTGATTTTGTGTAATCAAAAGTCCATCCAAAAACCTAAGAAACTCTGAAGAAAAAGAAAAAGAGCATGAGTTTAGGGAACATTTGCTCATAGGAATGTGGGTTATTGAATCTTTCAAGAAAATGTTCGTAACTGGGTCAAACTTTGGGGTGAAGGATTTCCTCAATGGGTCCAAGTTGTTCCCACCATCGGAAAAACCAGTATGGAATTTCTTTGATTCAGAAGTCCTCGAAGTAGAAAAGCCAAGTATGGGAATTATTAGGATTTTGTCTCCAAAAAACACTCCACCGTGCTTGTTTGTAGTCGAAATATGAAAAGGATGTTCTATAAGGAAGAGAGTCAGTCATCTTGACATTGAATTTCCTCATGGCCAAGGGATTGGGTTTCCATTCTCGAGGGTGGATGACATTGTGCATAATGGCTTTAGAATAATTTATATGGCCTTTATCGGAGAAATATTTAAAAGAGACAGATTCCATCTCTGTCAAGATCCTTTCATAAAATTCGACGGTTTTGTAAATGTCATAAGGAGGATATAGAAATTTTTCCGAAAACATGTTTTTAGCAAAACCATAAGGGTTTTCATCATAAAATCCATTTTCAATATTACAGATGGTATCAAAATTTGTTTTAGGAAAGAATCTTGATTTAACTTCAGGAGGGGTTGTCTGAGTCGACTGAATAACCACCTCACTAGAAATTCTTTTTTCCATCTGCTTTTAGGTAGAAATGGGAGAAGGGTCAGGACTTACCAGTGCTGTTGACGGTTGTGTCTGACTATTGAAGGCTTTTTGGAGGAGCTGTAAAGCTTCTTCATGAGAAATTTTAGTAACATCAAAAGGTGGTCTTAAAGACAATTCAAGGTCTGGTTTGGCCTAAGTAGAAATGGTAGTAGTATTCAAAGATGGCTGGGTAGTTGCTTGCAGCCATGTCTTTATGTTGGTCAAGCCGGGTTTTTTCTCTGAGGAAGATTCGGCAATTTCTTTGTCTTTATTTCTTTTGGTAGACTTGTCAGGTGGCTTGGGAGGCATTTTCCCTGTAAAAATTCTCGTGTGAGAAAATATGGGAGAGAATTTGAAGTTCCATTTATAAATTCTATATCAAAATCAAAAACAAATAAAATGGCTTGCCATCTGGCAAAAATTTATTTTGAAGCAATATTTTGGACATCTTTTTGTAAGATATCTTTTGCAGATTTGCAATCAATTCGTAATAGAAATTTTTTATTTAAAAGATCTCCTTGAAACTTAGAAATAGAAAGTACAATAACGAGAATTTCTTTTTTAATCATGGAGTAATTCTTTTGGCAATCATTTCAATATTTGGAGACAAACTGAACAATCTATTCTTATTATCTTTAGATTGTTTAAGAATTCCTCCATAACCAATATCAGAAGCATCAGTTTCAACGATTTTGAAAGCAAAAGGATCAGCTAAATATAAACAAGGAATTTCCTTGACAATCCGCTTGATCTGTTTTACTATATCAGTATGGATCCGAGTCCATGGAGGAGGATCCTTCTTGAGCCTTTGATGGAGTGGCTTGCAAATTATATTAATGCGAAGAAAGAATTCAATAATATAATTCAAACTTCCTAAAAATCTTTGCAATTGATTTTTGTCTCTGATTTCATCATGAAATTTTTCAGAAAATATAATTGATCTTTCAATAGGTATGATAGTACCTTGATCAATGTAATGTCCTAGAAATCGAATTTTCGTTTTGAAAAGAGATATTTTAGTAGGTGAAACTACTAAACCATTCTTCTTCACAATATTGATAAAATGATTGGTGTGCTTAAAATATTTTTCTATGGATGCAAAAAATATTAAAACATCATCAATATAAACAATAATATAATCAGAACAATGATTAAAAATATCATTCATTATCCTTTAAAATTCAGAAGGAGCATTTTTTAAATCAAAAGGCATGACATTCAATTCATATTAGCCAAAAGGAACAGTAAAGGCTGTCTTATATCTGTCCTTTTCACTAATTTAAATTTGCTAGAAGACTAATTTCATATCAAACTTTGAAAAGATTTTTGCATCATAAAGTCTATTTAATAAATCCTTTTTATTAGGAATTAGATATCTTATCCATTTTAAGGCTATATTCAAAGGTTTGTAATTTATTACCAATCTTGAAACCCCTCTTTCTAGTTCAACATTTTTGTTGACATAGAAAGCAGAGTAGTTCCAAGTTGATTGGCTTTTCCTAATAAGCTTCTTTTCAAGAAATTCCTGTATTTCTTTTTGACAGAAATTTAGAACTTCGTGATTTATCTGGGAAGGTCTGGCTTTAGTTGGAATGTCTTTTTTCGAAAATCCTGGTTCATAAGGTAAATCCACTATGTGACACTTACGAGACCAGAAAGCATTGAGAATATTGGAACAAATGGAATCCTTGATTTGATTTTCAAGATTAGAAATCCTTTTCTAAAGACTCATTTCAGAAAGATTTTTGTCAATCTCTTTATAATCAAGATCTTCTTTGAGAAATTGAAGATGAGTTTCTTTATCTTGGATCATGCAATTAATTTCAAAAATAGAGTGTTTTTGAAGAGTATTTAAAATCCTAGTTTGGGGTTTTGAAATGAAGTCAAAATATATTCTTTTGCCTAAAGTTTCTGTTTCGATTCCTTTTCCAGAAACTTTAAAAGGCTGAAGTAAATTGATAAAAGGTGATCCCAAAATAATATTTTGTTTGATATTTTTAACAAGAAGAGCCAAGGGGCTCTTCTTGTTAAAATAAGTGGGACTAGGCGATTTGGGCCCGCCAAAATGTCCACATTTAATCGTATGTTTAATCATTATCTCATAATATTTACGACAGCGTAGATAAGTTGAATAGGAGAATAAATTAAAATCTACTTCTTATTTTAAGTAGATCTCGGCGCACAGAAAATATTAACTCAGTTCGCTATTGTGTGCGGCCCTATAGGTTCACTAAACATTAGCAGTGTGCTCAAAACCTTTTTTGGCCCACAAGTCATAAGCAGTCTCTAGCAAGATATTATGACTACCTAAGTATAGTAAAAGTCAGTTTTCCGACATAACATAATCCACAACTAATATTAAAGTATCAACCTTAATTGATTTCTTGGGCGTACCACTAACAAGAAGTTGTAGCCTATGCTCTTCGTAGTGATTTTGAGTGCATTTTGCACCGTTCAAGTTGGACTAGGTCATAGGTTTTTGAAGGAATGGTTCAAGGGTCGAGGCATATGGAGAAAGTGCTTAGGATATGCTCACATACGGGGTGCGATCATCTTAAGTCTAGGCTTAGTTTTGTTTTGATCTCGTGTGATGAATTATTTGTTCTATTTCAGGTCTTGGATTGAAAGTCAAATCACAAGTGTAAATGTAAACTAATGAAACAACAATCGGGCGACTCCATCTTGAATTGATGGTTGAAATCATCCCCTTTTTCTTTGTTACATAGCATGATTGGATAATGGGCTACTAGAGCCTATTTCGTATCGTTGTGGTTCAACAATAATTGTGTTGCGTTTAACTGTCCTATGAAGTGCGTTGAAACTTCTGTGCTTGGTGATATATATTATTTTAAGTTGCAACACTTCAAAATTGGATGGGGTAGCCTCTTGAAAGTTTCTACACACTGATGTAGTTTTAAAGAAGCTGCCATTATTAAGTTTTTCGCCCTGAAAATTCAAAGCATGAGTTCTATCCAAATAGCCATCAAATGGCAATTGGCAACCTGTCTATGCACCGTCTCCTCCCCGTACCAAAAAACACTCAATTTCGCACGATGGGCTAAACTTGTGACATTTTAATCTCCCAATAGATTTTGCAGAACAATATGAAACAACCCTAGTCAGTCTGGGCTCTGAAAAAATGCACGTGCCTAGGATCATCAATACAACAAAGAATCGAACACGATGTCAAAGAATAAAAAAGATCCATACATACAACGGGCTTCAAGCTATATGCAAAACTCAAAAGCGACTAATAGAACAACCTCACATTCATCCCAGTTGCCATTACCGTAGTGGAGGCCACAGTACTTTGGGTTGCTATCATCGTTCAAGTAACACACTGAGCCGGAATACCTTGCAAATATAACAAGGTCACTATAAGCCCTCGAGAAGAAGGCTGCATAAACTATTTCTCCTCCTTTGCCTGTCCTTTCCACATGATTGACATTACAAACCATGTGTGACTAGAATAACTGAAAATGTCTTAAAGTGATTTGGCTAATTAGTCCCGAACGCCATGGATTTCATTCAAAATCTTGCCTTTCCCGCGGTACTAGTTGATCTCGCAAGTAGAAGAACTGATTTGAATTCTTTTGCTTGTGATGTCAACCAGTGAAGTTGCGGTCACCTCTGCATAACGGACTAGCTCGTGGACATCGAACCAAAGCGGCAATTACATTAGCGGTTGACTACAAGACTGAAGAAATTAGACAAGAAGACATGATTTAACGAGGTTCAGCAATGTGCCTACGTCCTCTGGTAATCCTCTCTCAGAGTTTTTTCTTTTTGTTATATGTCTTTGAGAGAAGGATTGCCTTTTTATTGATGAAGTACAGGAAAGGAAGACAACCAGAAAACCTAATGCCAAAAAGGCAATTCCCAAAATTACAGAAATCAAACAAATCTACATAATTTCTTCCCAAAAGAAAGAGAACCAGCACCAATCACGCCAACACTCCCCCTCAAGTTGGAGCGAAGATATCATCGGAGGTCAACTTGCTCACTATCTCTTGAAATGGCCCCTTAGGAAGAGCTTTGGTGAACACATCCGCCAATTGTTCTCCACTCTGGATGTAAGTTGTCTCAATGGTTTTGTCTTGAACCTTTTCCCGTACGAAATGGCAGTCCACCTCAATGTGTTTAGTCCTTTCATGAAACACAGGGTTCGAGGCAATGTGAGTAGCGGCTTGGTTGTCACAAAAAAATTTTGTAGGTGAATCTGAAGGCCTACAATCCAATTCATGAAGTAGTAGTCGTAGCCAAACAATTTCACTAGTAGCAGATGCCATTGCTCGATACTCTGCTTCAGCACTTGACCGGGCAACCACAGATTGTTTCTTACTTTTCCATGTGACAACATTACCTCCTACAAACATACAGAATCTGGAGGTGGACTTTCGGTCATGAGGGCTTCCAGCCCAATCTGCATCTGTATATCCGACTATTTCTGTATGACCATTTTTCTTCATCAATAAGCCTCTACCTGGTGTGGCCTTTAAGTACCTTAGCAGATAATCAACTAAACACATATGTCCTTGTGTAGGATTTTGCATGAACTGACTCACGAAACTAACAGCATAAGTAATATCAGGTCTGGTAATAGTTAAGTAGATTAGTTTGCCGACAAGACGTTGAAATTGACTCACATCCTGCAAAGGAAAGTCATCCGAAACCATTTTCTTGCTGTAGTCCATGGGAACACTAGCTAGTTTTGCACCTATCTTGCCAGTCTCCTTCAATAGATCTAAAACATATTTTCGCTGTGAAAGAAACAAGCCTTTGCTAGAATTTGCCACCTCAATACCCAAGAAATATTTCAGTCGTCCAAGATCTTTAATATCGAACTCCTGGCGCAACTGAGTTTTGAGCATATCAATCCCTGACTGATTACTCCCAGTGATGACAATATCATCGACATATACAAGTAATACCACAAGACCATTTTCATCAGTCTTGGTAAACATAGAGGAATCTGCTGCCCCTCGCTTATATCCAAACTTAAGAAGAGAGGTGCTAAGTTTTCCATACCAAGCCCGAGGGGACTGTTTGAGTCCATATATAGACTTCCTGAGTCTACACACCATCCTTTCTTCTCTTTGCAAGCGGTGCCCAGGCGGAAGATCCATGTACACTTCCTCTTCGAGATCACCATGAAGGAATGCATTCTTCACGTCCAGTTGAAATAAGGGCCACCCACAATTGACTGCAATTGACATAAGAACTCTGACAGTATTCATTTTTACAACAGGAGCAAAAGTTTCCTTATAGTCAATACCATAAGTCTGGGTGTATCCCTTAGCAACCAACCTGGCTTTGTACCTCTCTACCGAGCCATCACTATTATATTTAACTTTATAAATCCAGCGACACCCAATAGTGCGCTTTTCATTAGGCAAGCAAACTACATCCCAAGTATTATTCTTGTCAAGTGCTTGTAACTCATCTTTCATGGCTTCAACCCATATAGACTGCTTGCTAGCTTCCTCAAAACTATTAGGTTCTGTGGTCTCTTCAAGAACAGATAAAAAACCAACAAAACTAGAAGATAACTTGTCATAGCCAATGTGATTCTGGATGGGATACTATACCGTGTGATAAGTGGTGAAGTCCCGAAGTCGTGTTGACGGTCTAGACACACGAGTAGATCTCCGAACAGGAGCTGGAGCTGTAGGAACAGGTTCGGAAGCAGTGGGAATCAATTCGGTAGCTGTCCCATCCGAAGCTGTCCTTGGTGTCCGAAGCTGTCCTTGGTGTAGGCATTGATTCAGGGCTGTTATTGCTGATTACTTCTTCAGTCTCATCTATTCCTTCGGGCTCATTTCGCGGGTTACTTCCAATTCCAGGGCTATTGTTCAACTCATCCACCATAGGAATAGGAGCTAATTCAACTGTCAACTCATTGTACTCCCCCTGAATTGGACTCCTGGAATGAAAAAACATAGTTGATTCATCAAATGTAACATCACGCGATATATACATCCGCCTAGTGGTTGGATCAAAGCACTTGTACCCCTTTTTTGTTGATGAATAGCCCATAAACACACACTTCTTGGCACGAAGGTCAAGTTTACCTCCACTTCTAGAGTGCACATAACAGACGCACCCAAAAACTCTCAAATGCCAGATATTAAGTTTGCGCCCGTAAAGGATTTCCATAGGAGTCTTGTAACCCAGAACACGACTAGGAAGACGATTAATAATATAACAGCTAGTTAAAACAGCATCACTCCAATAAGTCTTCGGCATGCCTCCAGAAAATAATAATGCTCGAGTCACCTCAAGAAGGTGTCGATTCTTTCGTTCGGCCACCCCATTCTGCTGAGGTGTATCTACACACGAAGTTTGATTAATAATTCCCAAGCTGCTCAAATAAGATTGGAAGGTTTGATTGGAATATTCTGTGCCATTATCAGTACGTAAGACCTTTATGCATGTTTTGAACTGATTCTAAATCATGCTACAAAAATCTTGAAAAATAGTGACCACATCACTTTTAGCTTTAAGAAGGTATAGCCAAGTAGCTCGCGATTTGTCATCAATAAAAGAAACAAAATACTTAAAACCATCTCTTGAATCAATTGGAGCACTCCAAACATCCAAATGTACTAAATCAAACACCTCAGAAGCTAAATTAGAACTTTGAGGAAAAGGTAATCTGTGTTGTTTAGCATAATGACAAGAGTCACAAGTACTGCAATTATGAAATAAAGTTTTATCAATAGCTTGCAGCACACGGTCAGAAGGATGACCCATGCGCATGTGCCACAACCTTGAAGCCTCCACCGCATTTTTCCTTGCCACCAAGGCATTTGTATGACAGTCAAGGACGTAGAGACCATTCTATAACCGTCCTTCACCAATCGTCTTCTTGGTGCTGCAGTCCTGAAACAACACCTTTGACGAAGAAAAGACAATATTGCAATTTGATTCTTTGGTGCACTTGCTCACAGAAAGTAAATTAGAAGACAAATTTGGTACAACCAAAACATCAGAATTCTGTGAGAACAACTTAAGTTGTCCTGCTCCTTTCGTTGGAACCTGCATTCCGTTAGCCACAGTAATGGGTGGATACGTGGCACTTGAGGAGACATTAAAAAGTAAATCTGTAGAGCTGCACATGTGATCGGTAGCTCCTGAATCTATGATGAATTGAGTACTAGATTGGGTTAAAAAAGTAGTACCTGATGTCTTAACCATGTTGGCCGAATCTGATGAAGGACCAGAAGATCTCAAACCAATCACCTCTTGTCCTTGCATTTGAAGTAGTTGTTGAAACTGTTGTGCCAAGGACTCCAGTTTTGACTGAAACTCTGTAGAGTTTCCTGGAACAGCAATTTTTGCTTCTTGAACCTTATCTTTGTTGGCACGAAGATGAGGATGGAGTACTCAACACCTATCTTTGGTGTGACCATCTCTATTACAATGGTCACAATGTGTAACAGTCTGAATTTTCGATCCTTTTCTCGGGATTTAAGAAATGAAATTGATTAATGCACTATAGTGAGATCTCACCCGGGACCCGCGCATTCTCGGGATGCTAACCTTAAGGGTAAGGCTAGTACGGGATTGAGTTCGCACGACCAAAGAACTTGACCTTGGTTCGATCTTCGACCATATCGATTGACGAGGGAATGTTTTGAGCCAACCGAGACCGATCTATTTGATTGATCGTGTCCGAAGAGCACTAGTGACAGACCCTCGCAATTATATGACAATCGAGGTCGCCTTGGTTCGAGCAAACTTAAACGTGATTTGACTTAGTGTCGGTCACGGGTCGAGAGCGCGTAATCCCAATGAGCCACCCGTTAGCCAGAGATAAGCTAAAGTCGCGATTAGTCAATTTTAGTCATTTCTTGGAATTCGGGCCCGGGAATCGAGAATTTTGAAAGTGACAATTTTGGGCGGCCGATGACGTTTTTGGCTTGGCCAACCTTGGGGCCACCCATTTCTGTAAAAAAATGGATTTCGGTCCGGGGCCGGAAAAATTACGGTTTTGCCCCTGTGGGTACCGGGGCTGGATTCGGAGGCCGTTTGAGGTTATTTTTCGCGGCCAAGGTCATTTTGGAGTGGCCACGCACATTTAGAGTGGTTTTGGACAAAAACGGGAATTTCGACAAAAATTGGGAAAATAATATTATTTTATTCCCGGAACTTTGCAGTTGATTTTCGAGGACTTAGAAAGTGAATTTCGCGATTCCGACACCATATTAGGTTGGCCACGCATATATGAAACGCGTATGTGCGAAAATTGGAATTTCGCCCCGGGACCGGAAAATTACTATTTTGCCCCTAGGCCATTTCTAATTAATTTCGAATTTTGGTTTTAATTTTGGGGTTAACCAAGGTGAGTTAGCTTAACTCAGGTCTGGTCAGCCCATGGTTAAGGACAAATGACCAAAATGCCCTTGAATTATTGGATTTGGATGAATTTGGGCCTTTGGATTAGGGGCAAAATTGTCCAAGGGGCTTAGATCTTGACACATGGATTCCACCCACCCATTGTTGACCCTTTGACCAGACTTATCTCTCTCTCTCTCACGCACAGCAGACCATTCAGCCATTTTTTTCCCCAAAATCTTCTCTGTTTCCTCACGTTTCCATTTCTGCAAGTTGCGTTTCTGCTCAAACTGGTACTGTTCACGCCGGAACAGTACCGGCCGGAGCTGTCCCCGGCAAGCCAGCATCACCAGCAACCCATCCCACCTCTGTGCAGCCACCACAGCCCAGGTTTAGTCCAGAATCAGCCTGTTTTTCTCTGTTTTTCTCATTCCCGGTATGCAAACAGTAACGCCGGAGCTTCGCCGGAGCTCCGATCGCCGCGCCGTCACCACCCAGACGTCCGGCACCTTCATACGTCTCTGTCCAGACCAGTCCGTACAGTGTCCGTACGTATTTTACTGTTCACGCCGTACGGATTTACTGTTCATCCATCGGAAAAACCGTCTCGCCGTCGCCGGCACGTCGCCGGCCACCGTTTTCCAGCCGTCCCGTTCAGTCCGTACAGAATTACTGTTCACGGTACTGTTCATAGTTACTGTTCATCCGGTACTGTTCACCGCCGGTCCGTACGTCGCCGCGACGCCGCTGCCACTGTTTCAGCCAATTCCAGCCCCGTCCTGTCTTGCGTTTCAGCGTAAGTGTTTTCCCCAAATGTCATTTAGGACCTCGGGTATTTCTAGACTCGTTTAGGACCCGATTTAGACGAATTTGTGAATAATTGTGACTGATTGACGAGGGGAATTCGAGGTTTAGGAGGCTCGGTTAGGACTGTGATATTGAGGATCGATCGGGGTTGAATTGTGTGTTTGAGTGGAATTGTTATGGTTTGATTGTGCTTAATTGATCAATTGTGTAGTTTGTGATTTGTCGGCTGGATCGGGATTATGTGATGGGCTGAATGTGATGCGTGGTGTGCCGTGTGTGTGGCTGTGAGGAGTGGTGGCGTGTGAATGTGAATGTGCATTGAATTCGTGTGATAAGCGTATGTGGGTCGTGGAATGTGTTCGTGTGATGAGAATATGCGCATTTGTGATGTGTATGGGAGGTGTGAGATTGTGTGTGATAACGTGTTTGAGTGGACATGTGGTACGTGTAGTATGAGTGGAACGAAGGTACGGATGTGTAGGATTGGTGGGAAAAGTGGGTCCGTCCTGAGGCGTGTACTTTTACGCGGGACGATGCCGTCCCTGACGAGGTGACGATGCCCGGCCTGACGAGGTGTCGATGCCTGACGTGGTCAGAAGACCGTTGGCCTGATGCGTTTTACGCGGGCGCGGTGGAAGGAAAGTGTGTGTAGGATTCCGTCCTGAGGCGTGTACGTTTACGCGGGACGATGCCGTCCCTGACGAGGTGACGATGCCCGGCCCGACGGGGTGACGATGCCTGACGAGGTCAGAAGACCGTTGGCCTGATGCGTTTTACGCGGGCACGGTAGTGGTGGAATGGTTGAGAATGAGCAAGAATGGACGGAACGAGTGAAAATAAGAAAGTGACGTGTGGTGTGAGTTCGGGTGCGAGTGTGTTTGTATCGCGTGATGTGATGCTTAATTATGGGGTAAAAACTGCTAGGCACGGTATGGGACGTGCCCAAGTGGGTTTTATTTTATAATTGAGACACGTGCGCGTCTATGATTCATTGCTGCAGTATGTTGGCTGTGTTATTGCCTAACGTGCAGGAACGTGTATGTTGGATTCCAGGTAGGGTCGTGTGTGGTTGTTAATTTGTTTGATGGTCGTGTGTTACGTGTGTTTTCGTCTGGCGGTACGTGAGTGCCTACGTGGGGTTTGGGGTTGTACACTTATTGAGATTCGTCTCACGGTTGTATAACCGACATTTTCAGACCCCCAGCCATAAACCCGGGAAGTGCGCCTTTTCTTTTTGGACGGTCGAGGAACCGCTTTTGATGCCCGGTAGAACTGCAGGCGAGTATCCGGAGACTCAAGCCCGAAGAATCAGGATCACATTGGAGAAGGGCGACCCTTAGGTTTTTCCTTAGGGCATTTTAGGGGTTGTGTAGATTGAGTAGACCGATAACGAAGTTAGGGTAACCAGACCCCTGATCTTTTGTTAAATCGGTGACTGGATGTTTAATTGTTAATTATGTCTGAAATATGATGTTTGTATATTTGGTACTGTTTAAATATGTTGCTGTTGGATTGTTCTGTTGTTCTACCCTGTTGTCGTCATTATTTGTCCGGGGTTTTGTTGTTCGCTTCCGCATGTGGCTCTGATGTTTGGGTTGGGTCGGCGACGTTCCTGGGACGTCGCATCATTTCGACCGGAGCAGGGGGTGTCGCGAGCTCGATGGGGGTTCGGGGCGTGACACAATGAAACCGAACGGGCCTTTTATTTTTTCCCTTCACCAATTTCGCCAGAGATTCGCCATGTTGGGTGTTCACCACAGCATTATGAGCTAAATTTTCAGAGATTGGCTTATCAAGGCTAGGTGAGACACTCATCACTCGACGCCTTGTCTCTTCTCCTTGAATCAAGCCACAAACTTCATCAAACGTAGGTAAGTTTGGGCTCATCAGAATTTGTCTTCTCACATCTTCGTACTCAGGTCGAATGCTGGCCAGTAATTGGAAGACACGATCTTGCTCTTCCCGTCGAATGTAATCAGCCACACTTTGTGTTGTTGGCCTATACAGACAAAGCTCATCCCACCTTCTCTTCATACTTCCAAGATGGTTGGTGAAAGATTGAGATGACTCTTGCTTAGAGTTAGCAATCTCTTGCTGCAATTCGAATACCCGCGACGCATTCTGAGCTTGTCCATACATCTTATTCAATGATTCCCACAAGATTCGAGCCGTAGGAGAATATGCAAAAATCTCATACACTTGGGATTCCATAGAGTTAAAAATCCAAGACATAACCAAACTGTCGTTGGTTTGCCATTCATCAAATTTCGCATCCCTCTCAGGAGGTGCTTTTATTTGGCCATTGATATGACCAAGCTTTGATCTGCCCCCGAGGGCCACTGTAATAGCACGAGACCATGGAAGAAAGTTCTTCTCATTCAACAATATGTTGGTGAGTCGTTGACCGGTGGCGGTGGAGTTGGGTTCGGGATTGTTCAAACTCGAATTAGCCATGATTTGAACAACAATCGTGGATACACAAAGAAGAAGGAGACAGATGGATCAAACACATAAACAGGTACGAACCTGCTTTGATACCATGAAGAAATTAGACAAGAAGACATGATTTAACGAGGTTCAGCAATGTGCCTACGTCCTCTGGTAATCCTCCCTCAGAGTTTTTTCTTTTTGTTATATGTCTTTGAGAGAAGGATTGCCTTTTTATTGATGAAGTACAGGAAAGGAAGACAACCAGAAAACCTAACGCCAAAAAGGCAATTCCCAAAATTACAGAAATCAAACAAATCTACATAATTTCTTCCCAAAAGAAAGAGAACCAGCACCAATCACGCCAACAAAGACCAATCATATCCCAAAACCTCCAGCTTTAGTAACTAACTGGCCTCTGGTGCAAACCATTGCTTGTGGTCACGACTAAGAAAAGGTTTTGCTCTTCTGTGATCTTTGGAAATTCACCACCTATAGTAGGATTGTTAATTGGATGGGCGCTACGTTCGTGTGAAATCCACTGCAACATAGTATTTAAGCAATGCGGATAGACCTTAACATAATAAAAGCTTTTACAAGTTGTAATAAAACACTCTAGTATATGATATTTATCATTGCTTTTCTGGTATACCGACAATGCAGATATAATCAACAAAGCATGATGAAACTCCGACAGCGATGGAACCATAGAGAGAGCAGATGGACAGAGGCAGAACCTTGTAGAGCTCAGAGGGGCACTAGTCCCAATTTGTATAAATTGAATCCGTAATTATAGGTCAATTTGGCTCATAATTTTGGCTTTCGACCGTAATAATTTGTCAAACTAAAAAAAAAAACAAGAAGGTGCGTGAGATCAAGTTTAGTATCAGGATAAAATAAAAAGAAACAAAACCAAAGGGAGGTTATAAATAAAAGGTTATTATCTTGTTTTGCATGTGTTTCGATATCTTTGTTTCAAATACTCCCAGCTCGTTCCATTGCTTTAAGCCCTAAAAACTCAAAAGGAATACAACAATTAGAGATGGGTAATTATTTATCTATGACATAAAAGTTTCTTTTTCATTTTAATATGAAACTTAGGATGTCATAAAAATGCCTTGTGTCTACTTTCCAAACTCATTAGGAAAAGATTAGAAAAGAACAAAGACCCAGAGTGATCTATCAAAATGGTTCTTTGATTATCGATCGTACTTATAGCTTAATGTAGAGAATGAAAGACGCCACATAATATGTCCCATATCATGACATTTTTATCTACCCGAGCAAATGCACTGCAAACTATAGAATAAAAATTGAAGTTGGTATGCATGCTGGATGATGTCCTTCGGATTATCAACTCTTTCTAGGATTTCCAAAATGAGGTTATAACCTTGATGTTGACATCAAATATCTAATGATGTAAGGATTGGCATGCAATAATTGTTTAGGATTCACGATTGGCCCGGCAAAATGGATTGGCCCAAAGCCACGTCTCACAAATACAAGGGGGCGTGTCTCTCTTCAATAAGACCAAAACGGAAGTTCGACTTTGACTTTCTTTTGCCATCCTCTTCCCCAGCATAAACTCATCGATTGGCAACGCCTGGAAAGAGAAGAAGAAATAAAGAACCAGTGGGCAAGTGCTTACGGCAAATGTCACGAGCTGGAGGACTCTAATCAAACCGTGAATCGATGAATTATTCTCTCTATTTGGTCGTAATAATCAAGAAGAGGATTTGGCTTGCCATAACTCCACTTAGTCAGACCTTATGCACGGCTACACTGCAGGACAGCAGGCCAATTCAAATACCCTGGAAATGATAAATTTCATTTGATTCTGCGTTCCCACAGCCCCCACTAAAGAGAATCGATTGCTTAAGCTCGAATTCAATCCAAATTGTTATAACTAGCAAGTATACCTAGAGGGGTGAATAGGTTATTCGAGTGATTTTTATGAATGTAAAGCGGTAACGATTTATAATCAAGAAAGTCTGAATAATGTTCAGATTATGAATGTGATAGTGTGCAGTGTAAACAATTTAAAAGGAGATTAGGGATAAAGAGAACTACACACAAGAAGTTATAATGGTTCGGCTTAGATCAAGCCTATATCCACTCTTCCACGCTGACAGACTATTGGCTGGATTCCATTATGTGATCAAAAGAATTACAAGATCTAAGTGTTATCACTCGGTGAATGATAGAACTCTCTATCTCACATAATCACTTGTACAAAGTATCCTTCAAAATCTCTGTATTTAGCTCAGGGAAGACAAGTAATAGAGTCGAAATATACTCAGGCTTTGGATTTGTTGATTCTCGATGTCGTTCTTATGTTTTTTTTGCTTCTCATTGGTCCCTTTTATACTCCTCCACTTTCAAACTAGCCATTGAACAGTCTTCAGAAGATCATCTTCCAATCTTCACCTTGGACAGATTTGTATAAAATAGATTAAGTAGTCGTTGGTTGACAAAATCCGAATTCCATTGAATATGATCTCCCATACAACTAGAATCTTGGATTCCATAAGTAGAGTTTTATCCGTTATAGTATATACTTATCATAATATTTGATTGTCAATCAATTAGGCTTAGATTGAGTCAATCAAAACTTTCATTTTGTGAAATTCACGCCAGATCACTAGCCGTTATGTTTTGTTTTGAATAAATTATGAGTCTAAAGAATTTTTTGTTCTTACTTTACATTCAAAACCTGAGTCAGCGTAGGTCTTCAGTAAAGTCTGAGTCCTTCAAAATTAGAGTTTGAAGGCCTATGACATCTTAAGATAAAGACTAATTGTCTATTTCAGTAGGGTTTGAATTTCTCGTTCTGAACCTTGTAAAGTCTGAAGTTTTTCTTCTGAACCTCGTAAAGTCTAGGCGTCCAAAAAGTTAATTTCTCTTGAAGTATTAAAGTTACCACTTCCAAAATATATTTACCTGGATCAAAATACTTCAGAGTACATATCAGATTTATAAAATTAACATGGATAGTTTTGTCAACTACAAAATTTATTAGGAAATTTCCTCAACACAAATAATAATAATTCCAAATGCTCTCAACTTGTGCAATGAGTTGGAAGAGATAATCGAGATGGGCTGCGTACATTTGGTTTAGGTGTCGACAATAATTCCGTGGCTAGTGTGTGTTAACATCATGATATGATACGTATTGATATGATGTTTGGAGAAAAAATCCATGACCTGCTTACTTTCCCAAACCTTTGTTGCAGATCCGATTCTGTTGCTTGAGAAAACGAGCGTGCGGGCTGTCTTTGATGGCAACAACCGCTATACAATCTCACGCTCCCTCGCTGTTCTCTCTGGCCCCAGTCCAATTCAATGGCAGCGGCCAACCAAAGAATCGCAAGTATCTTACGGCCGGAGTGGCCCTATGCGATCAAGCTGCCACCCTTGGCCATATCGATGCGCTTCGTGAATTGGGACATTGCCTTCAAGATGGCTACGGCGTGCATCGAGACATAGCTGGGGGACGGCAATATTTGATCCTAGCCAACCTTCGAGACCTAGAATTGATTTTTTCTTACAATTATGGTGATATTGGAAATTGGCAGTCGCATGTAGATTTACCTATATGATCTCAAGCCTATGCTCTTCTTAGCGATTTTGGGTGTAATGTACCTATACCCGAGGTGCACCCGGTCAATAGGCTTTCGAAGGAGTTGTTCAAACTGGCCGACGCACGTTAGAGGAAGGGCTTAGGATGTGCTCACATTTGGGATGCAGTTGCCCTAAGACTCGACCTTGTGAGTTTCGTCGTTGTTCTCGTTCTTATCAGACCCTACCTTGGAAGTCAAATAACAGGTTTAAATGTAAAATGATCGAACGGTGAACGTGTGCTTCCAATGTTGAAAAATTTCCAAGTCCGCGTTTTTTTTTTGTAGGCTGGTTATAAATATGTAAATTGCATTAATATCAATATCAAGGTATGTGGGAATCTCTGTTCTTTAGTATATATCGTAGTTTATTCTTTTGATCTTTCTAAAAATCTTACCTATGTAGTATCAAGGCTAAGAATGTGTGGGTTTATTAGAATTCTCACGAGTTAGACATAAACACACGGTGACCAAAAAAAATTGGTGTCAATGAGAAAATGTTATTCCGATAGAAAATGCTTTTTGTTTGGTCGAAACTGACAGAAAATGTTAGAAGGTGTGGATTTTTCGCAAATCTTTTAAAGTAGGAATATTAGGACGATCCTTTCTTACATTCACGAGGAAGTTAGGAAAGTCAGACATTCATCCTTTCCTTTTTCATATTCAAATAGCACTAGAAAGATTCATTGAATGAAATAAAGAACTTGCTACTTTCGATGTCATCTATCCGTGTCTCATCCTTCCAAATGAAGAAGCTGCAAAAAGTTTCTCCCTGATCAAGTGCAGCTGGGTTGCGACTTTGTCGATGCTCATGCGTCTTCTAGGCTCCTCGACTGAGCAAGCAAGTCCAATTCGATATATCGTTTCCAAAGATTCCTGAAACAAGCGATTTTTTTCATGAAGCAAATCTTGGGAATTGTTACAGCTCTCTTGTTCGTGAAGCAGAACCGGATCTGTAATCTCCATAGTATGTTGGGGTAGAGCTTCAGCAACATAATTATGAAGATTCAAATTCTCTCTAAATATGTCGCTAGTGGGACTTAATCCCGTGAATATCTCCAATAAGAGGATGCCGTAACTGTAGATATCACCTTCTCTTGAGACCTGACGTCCGTTAGCATATTCTGCAGTTTACACATGCCGTGGCGTAAGAAATGTCAAAACCAAGAACTTTGGTTTGACAAAACAGTGTCTTGAAGAACTAGCAAAACAAAAAATAGTAGTCTCTAGAAGGACAACTTGATTTCAGAGGGTGTAAAAGCTAAGAGAGAGAGAGAGAGAGAGAGAGAGAGAGAGAGAGAGAGAGAGAGAGAGAGAGAGAGAGAGAGAGAGAGAGAGAGAGAGAGAGAGAGAGAGAGAGAGAGAGAGAGAGAGAGAGAGAGAGAGAGAGAGATTACCCAACGCCGCATAACCAACTGTTCCTCTTAAAATGATAGAACTTGTGTTTGCTATAGTGTCAGACGTGGATTCGAGGACAATCTTCGCCAACCCAAAGTCACCAACATGTCCAACCATGTCAGCATCAAGAAGGACATTACTTGGCTTTAGATCACAATGAATTATTTGGCTTTGGCATTGATTATGGAGATAATCTAATGCAGAAGCAACATCAATAGAAATGTTTATCCTTTGGACAAGACCCAATTTCTTTGAGTGCCCATTTGCATCATTTTGAGCTGGATTTGGGTGCAACCACTCTTCTAGGCTGCCATTGACCATGAACTCATAAACTAAAGCCTTAAACTCATCACCCTTATAATCAATGCCTGAGCATGCCGTCAATACTTTCACAAGATTTCGGTGTTTTATGCACTTTAAAACCTCGCACTCTGCTTTGAAGCTCTTGAGAGCGCCATACCGCGTTAAATTAAGTACCTTAACGGCAATGACATTTTCACTCTCCTGGAGGACCCCTTTGTAGACAGATCCAAAACTTCCGACCCCAATCAAATTATTCGAAGAAAAACCACCGGTTGCTTTTAGAAGAGTTCCGTAAGATAGATTAAACAATGAATCATCTAAGGAGCTTAAAATTGGCTCATTTCTTTTCTGCTTCAACCAACATAGATATAGGAAAGTGACAAGGAGAGGTATTCCGAGAAGACCAAAAACAATGCCGATGGTAAGTTTCAACTGATGGACCCGTCCTCTACTTTTGGAGTTTTGAGAGACGCACTTAGGGAGCTCAAATGCTGGCATTCCTCCACAGAGCTTTTCATTTCCAGCAACAAAAGTCGCACTCGCATTCCTAAAAACTCCTTTAGTTGGTAGCATGCCTTCAAAATGATTGTAAGACAAATTCAACTTTTCCAAATACTGAAATGCCTCTAAGAACCGTGGAATTTCACCACAGAAATTGTTGTTGGAAAGATCTAATTCCTCAATGCTTCTTAAGGAGCTAATTGGTTGAGGAATGGACCCATGGAAGAGGTTATCTTGCATTCTTAGTATTGTCAGTCCATCACAATTGCCTAGACTACTAGGGAGTTCACCATCTAGAAAATTTCTTGAGACATCCAATTGGTCCAAATGTTTCAAGTTTCCGATTCCGATCGGAAGGACTCCACTCAGCTGGTTCCGAGACAAATTAAAATAGATGAGGTTTCCAGCTACGGGGAATATAACCGGACCACTGAATTTGTTAGAAGAAAGATCTAGGTCTGTCAAACTCTGACACTTATCTAAGTGTGAAGGAATCGACCCTTCAAAGTTATTTCTTGCAAGACTTAAAGAGAACAACATTTGCAAATTTTGCAAAGAGGATGGGATTATGCCAGATAGATTGTTGCCTGACAAGATCAATTTTTCAAGATGAGAAAGGTTTCCTAAATCTGACGGAATTGGACCCGAAAGAAGGTTGTCATCCATCCGGAATCCCTGCAGGTTCACAAGATTTCCAATCTCTCTTGGGATCTCACCTGATATCAGATTCTGGCCTAGTCGCAAGAACATTAAAGTAGTAGAGAAATTACCGATGCATGTAGGAAGTGTCCCACCAAATCTATTTTCAAACAATATCAATACCATCAACTTAGCGGCATTTGTTAGCGAGCAAAGGAAGCTCATGTCATTTGGATCGGAACCTCCACTTCCAAGATGATTAGTGAATAAGGTAATAGTCCAAAGGTTACGGACATTCGCCAACGAAGGGACTTTCCCCGATAGCTCATTGTCTCCAAGGTCGAGTTGTCTTAGATTCGTGGCATTGGATATCGACCTAGGAATTGATCCAGCAAATTGGTTATAACGAATGCTCAAACCTTGAAGGTTCGGGAGAGTGAATCCAATTTCTTCGGGAAGATTGCCGCAGAATTGGTTCGCTTTTACGTCAAATACAATCAATGAAGATAAGTTGAAGACTGTAGGCGGAATGGTACCTGAAAGCGCGTTGCTTCCCAAGGTGAGTGCCTTTAGTTTGGTTAGTCGACCTAGAGATTGGGGAATAATCCCACTCAAACTATTTTGATAACAAGAAATCGCCTCCAGAGATGATAAGTTCCCTATGGATGAAGGGATGTTGCCAATTAATTGGTTTGCAGTAAAGTTGACCAGTTGAAGATTTGACAAGTAGCCTAGCTCCACTGGAATTCCTCCGACCAACTGATTGTACTCGAGAAGGAGAAATACAAGGTTCGAGCAAGCGGATATATTCCTCGGAATCTCTCCCGTCAATGAATTGTGGGACAAATACAACATTTGGAGCCGATGCAACCGACCAATTTGTTGAGGGATTCCAAGGCTAAGGCTATTGTTTTGGAGCCTCAGTTTTCTTAAGAAGCTGAGGTTCCCAATATGGGGTGAGATGGGTCCCGAGAGTCCTTGGGAATGGAGGTCCAGTCTCGTGACTCTCTGGTGTCGACGACCGCACGTAACCCCATTCCATTGGCAAAAGTCAGTGTTGTCATTCCACGAGTTAAGCCGCCCGAAAGGGTCACTAGTTATTTCAGCCTTGAATGCAAGCAATGCAAGCCTATCTGAATCGTTAGTAGCATAAACAAACACACCGAAACATAATACGAAAACAAAAGCGAAAAGAAGCCAAGAACGACGAAGCTGTGCACAATTGAGATGCGAATGTCTCATTTTATGAGCATAAATTGGGTACTAATTCGCTAAGGTGGGCAAGAAGGAGCGAGTGAAGTGACATATATTGGTTGAGCAACTTGAGTTATATACTGAACAGCCTCTCGGAAGAGCTTTTATAGAAGGTGTGAAGACCCGGAAGACTATTTTCTGCTAAGCATTCGTGCCTCTTTTCCCATGAAATCATGCCTCCTGTACAGTCAGTTGTGAGCGATAATTCAGTACGCTTGTGGTCCTCCTACGAGCCGAAGCGCCCATTGATTGACCCTCGATGATAACTCCTATTTGCGGAAAAGACCACCAAACCACTAATCATTGGACAATTCAGCTCGATGAGTGGTCCTCCCACAGTCTGAACCATTGGACACTCCGTACATATTGTTTTCCACGTTCCCAAGGTGAATTTGAATCCAAGTTATATCTATGTCTAAAGTGATTTTTCCGTCCTTATTCTGCAATGCATCCTAGACAAAAAGAATAAGACTTTTTTACGCTTTAATTAGGGTCGACCATTCATGTCATCATATTTAACATTGATTATTTGTGTCGATTCCCCATAATTGAAAAGAGTTTTTTTCTACTAAATATAAATGAAATTTTGTAAATTTGTGGGGAGAATGATTTTGATGTTCGCAAAAGAAAGAGGAGGAGCATTAACATAAAAGCTGACCATCATAAGTTCTACCAATGTCTATGAATGTGTGCGTGTCTGGTTTTTTTTTTTTTTTGGACAGCCCCTGGTAAGTGTGTGGTGAAAGAGGAAGCCCACATTGGAGGTGCGCTGCGTCATAGGATTTTGAAGTAGTGGTTCAAGGGTCGAGCCATGTGGATGAAGTGCTGAGGATATGCCCACATATAGGGCGCGATTATCTTGAGACTCGGCCTAGTTTTATTTTGATCTCTAGTGTGATGAATTATAGTTCAATATCAAGCCTTGGATTGGAAGTCAAATTGCAAGTGTAAATGTATACCAATGGATCAATAATTGTGTGATCCATCTCAAAATTGATGGTTGAAATTATTTTCTTTTTCTCAATTTCATGGCATGATTGGGTAATGGGCTACTAGAGCCCGCTTGATATAGCTGTGGTTGAACTGTAGCTGTATTGTGAAGTGTATTGTAATTTACGTGCTTGGTAATACGTATTCTAAAGTTGCAACATCTTAAAATTGGACGAGGTTTCCTTCCAAAGCTGTTATAAATTTATGTAGTTTTGTTGGAACCGCAATTATAAAAAATTTGCTCCTCATAAAGTTACAACTCCCTAACTCATAGCTAAGGTATCGTGGGGAAGTTATACTAAACAACTGCTTAATAATGAAACATGCTATTCATTTAACTTTTATGCCGAGTGCTATATGTGGGATGTCATGAATCGGCATTTATTTCAATTTGCCAAATATTGGTGCATAATATCCTTTAAATAATGCTATTTTAATTATTATGTCCCATTGTCTCTAATTAGTTGGTAAATGTACAGAGATATAGTGTCAGATATTCTTTTAATTTGAAAGTAAAATTACATTTAAAATTGTGATAAGTGCACTAGAAGTCCAAAACTTATTATAAAATTGCAATCGAGTCTTAAAACTTTCAAAAAGTACAATCAATGGAAGGATTTGATTGGATCAATTTAATAAGTTTTAGGATTCAATTATACTTTCGTGACAAGTTTTAGGACTTGATTGCACTTTTTGAAAATTTTAGGACTCAATAATTGCACTTTCGTGATAAATTTTAGGATTTATAGTATACTTATTCCTTTAAAATTTATTCCATTTTAGGGAAGAAAACATATTATTACCTTTGATTTTAATGGTTGACATGTTTTTGTCTTTTCCTTTTCTTTTAATTGTTTTCATTTCTTTATTTTTCCTTCTCCTTCCTCAAGTAACTTCTCCGAGAAGGGAGACTCGTCGCCAGCCAACATCTATGGCCAATCGTGGTTAAAAGGTGTTGCCTGTGGCAGACGCTAGAGGACTCCTGTCCCCGTCCCATGAATTGCCCTGCCCTACACTTCAAGGGGAAATTGTGGTTGACATGTCTTTGTCTATTCCTTTTTTTTCCATTTCTTGTTTTTTTTTCCATCCCCTTCTTCCTCAAGTAACTTCTCCTGGAAGGGTGACTCGTCGACATCCAACATTATTGCTAGTGGTGGCTAAAAGCATATTGGCTGTTGTAGCCGCCAGAGGACTCCTGTCCCCGTCCCTTGAATTGCCCCGCCCTACACTTCAAGGGGAAATTGTGGTTTGACATGTCTTTGTCTATTCCTTTTGTTTTCCATTTTTTTTTTCATTCCCTTCTTCCTCAAGTAACTTCTCCTGGAAGGGTGACTCGTCGACATCCAACATTTTATTGCTAGTGGTGGCTAAAAGCATATTGGCTGTTGTAGCCGCCAAAGGACTCCTGTCCCTGTCTCATGAGTTGCCCCACCCTACACTTCAGGGGGAAAATTGTCCTGTATCGGCGGGGCATCGTGGGTCACATAATCTTTCTCTCGGTCCTTCCATTCCTTTCCTTTAATTGAAATAACTCACATTATGGGTTTCTTTTCTTGTGATGTTGAATCCATCCAACTTACGTATCTTTGAGCATTTTTTGAGCCAAGATTGAAATTTCTTAAGTATTTCACTTTTGAAATTTCTAGTTTGTACGCATCCTAATCTATGGCCCTTCTCTCTTCAGATATTTTCCAAAAACGGCCCGAAAGAATTTGTTTGTCTCTATGCATTACGTTTGGTCAAACTGTACATGTCACTTTGGCAACCTTCGTGTTAAAGTGGCAAGGCAACTAATGAGAAGATACCACAAAACTGTATTGCTCTTTCCCCCAGTAAAAAACGCAATTATTAAGCAGGATTCTTTTTTTTTTTTCCTTAGATTTCTTCTTGAGCTTTGCAAAACAACGAAATAGAAAATTTTATGGATGGATTGTTCTTTCACCCGCATTGATTTTCCTTTGCTTTTGCTGATTGTAATATTCTTCTTATTATGACGTACACAATCTTTTGATTATCAATCGGAAATGCATGCAAGAGTTTAATTTATCCATTTGATGAGAAATTTTTTTATTATTTTTAACATACGTGTTCAACAAACACTTCCCGATGAAGTATTTAACAAAGTCTATATAAAAAAGGTTGTACTTTTTGGAGCTTCTTTGCCCTTGAATTTTGACTTATGTTTGAAGCTGAAAGTTCCAAATTTGCAAAGACGTTTGAATTTTGATATTAAGTTATTTTTTTCTTTATGCTTTTTGAAGGTAAATAATTGTTCTTAAACTGATGGGGAACAAATAGGGTTTACATCAAGGAGAATCTAAGCCCTCAATTAAGAAACATCTAATCTAGATCTCACAATGTGCATTTTCGACATCTAATCCATCTCTTCAACCATCACCACATACATATATCTCGTGCGAGGTTGAGTCACGTGACATGCTCGCATGCAAATTTTATTCAGTAATTTACTTTTGATGGTTACTTTAACCAAATCTCTAATCCTAGCATATTTCATCCATCGGCCTCATCTTTATGTACCTGCGAAACACCTGAAACCTAAATAACAAAAAAAAAAAGGTAGAGAGACAGGTTTGAATTTTTGCAAAAGTAAAGGAAGTATTGACGACATTATCTCGAGAAACGTCATACCAGTGGGCTCTGTACTGCAAGCTGAAGAACAGGCTTTTCCTCGCCCCCCCGCTCCGGCAGAGAAGGCAGATCGGCAGTCAGCTCATTTCGAAAGTGACCTGCTCTCTTTGGTCAATGCTGTGAATGCTGGACAGAGCAATCCCAGCTATCACCTTGAAGGAATCGCGGCGAACATCCTGGCCAGTTTCTCTAAGCATCAATTGCGGTCTCTCTCCGGGATGAGTCGCTAGACTAATAAGAAGCATCTTATCGAGCGTGCCTAGTATTTTAAATAGATGGTAAGTGTTTAAATTTCAATGAAAGAAAAGGTCTCCATCTATTTCCAGTCATGTTCCTCTCGTCATATTCCACCCGACGAACTTTCTTGGCTTCTTGGATGGGTCTTACTTGGGGAGTTGTAATCAGTGGATTCCGGCCAGACCTATGCAAGTCATTTCCCAGTTGCAGATTTCTAATGGCAAAGTCTTCATCAAAATAGTCTTTTAAGACCGACCGAAAAAAAAAAGTCTTTTAAGAGACCTATTCTCCATTATTCTAAATCTTAGCGAAAAAAGCGCATACAATGTGTGGGCTGAAAATCGGGAAAACATCCCACCTTTTCTACCGAGATAGGTCCATCTTGAAAAGTGAAAACTGAAAAGTGATTCTCAAAATGGACGACATACGCAACAGATTTCTCACTGTCACATCACGTCTAAAGATTGTCCAGTCATCCCCCTCTTAATTCTGGTCTCTTTTACATCTTTACACAAAGTCTGTTAAGATTGCTTTTAAAGCTTTGTACGATCTTTACGTTTTTAGAAATAATCTATCAAAAAGAGTTAATCCAAACAAGAAGTTGCACACGTTCAACCTTTAAGCTTTAAATTACTGATTTGTCACCCCGCAAATTTAACATCTCTTATGAGTCTAGATTCAAATTTAACATCTCTTATGAGTCTAGATTCAAATAAATTTGAATATTGTTTAAAGTAAATACAACAACTTCATCTTCCTAACAAAAAAAAGGACAACTTCACTAACACAAGTCCGTAAAACACAACAATATCAAACCTTTGTAAAATCTGAAGAGGAAGAGATATAATCATCCTACTTATTTAAGAAGAAGAAGAAGAAAAAGGTCCAAATCTTGTCAATGGATTATGCCAGAACGCAACAGGTGTCCATGCGGCGATCAACAAGTTCGATATGTTACAATCCGACGATCTCGTGCTCCATATTCTCTGCCTGCTCAGTTCCGGTGCTTCTTCCCCATCAGATTTTGTTGGATGCATGCTATATTAGATTAGCTTTGTTGTTCATCATAAGGAAGTTTGCATTCTAAATGTTTATATATTCCCACTTTTACTTTGCTATGTCATTGAATTACTGCATCAAATCCGTTCAGTGTTTTGAACTGCGAACAAGTGCAGAAGACTTGACTGCCTGGGCTTGCATCCTCTGAGTTAAGCGATCCAAAAGGGTTCACCACTTATTATTAAAGCAATGCAAGCCTATCTTTATTGTTAAAATTTGATTTGGTAAAACATAAAAACTACGGGAGTCAAAGTTTAATTCGGTCTCACATGGTTAACAATGCAAGCTTATATGTATTGTTAAATTTAGGTATTTTTGCATAGTTGACAATTCTTATCGTACTATCAGCACATAGGCTGTCATATTTTCCATCCATGAGACTAGTTATACAATCAACACTGCCCATTCGGAGCTATATTACTTAAGGCTACTATTCCATTCATGAAACTCTATAAACATGTCTCAGAACTAGAAACATATTTTTCTAAAACAATATTTCTTTAATTTTAAGAGTGAATTTGTCATGCATGCATAATGCATCTCTTGGTATCTTTATTGGTCCCTCTAACTTCATACATCAAGCCAATGCATTCTAAAAAGTCATGTATTATCTACCAAAAACATTGAATACTTAATGAAACATAATTTTGGTCATCTCCAATTGTATAATTCCAAAAATAACCGTTTCATTCTCCTAATCATGAATGCAACATTCAATTCATTCGCATAATGCACTTTCAATATAAAAAAAAATTAGTTTACCGTCACAGGCTTATTGATAGTCAAGATAATTATAAATACAAAATAATGGTACATTGACGAGGATATCGAGATAAATAACTCTTCAATTTCTCTTAGTAGGTGCCTTGTGTCTATGCATACTAGAGCAGTCATGTCCATTCCTCAATTCTAAAAATGCCACATTATATTAATTATTTTAGTTGTTGCAAATATCCAACATTTATGCTCTTTGTTGTATTAGTGCACGTGTGCTTATGACGAGATATTAAACTTTTTTTTAACTGAGTTAAGCCCAAAAGGTCATTACTTATTGTTTAAAGCAATGCAAGCCTATGTGTATTGTTAAAGCTTGATTTGATAGAACATAAAAACTGGGGGAGTCGAAGTTTGATTCGGTCTCACGTGGTTGACAAATGCAAGCATGTCTGTATTTTTAAATTTAGGTATTCTTGCATAGTTGACAATTCTTATCATACTATTAGCACATAGTCTGTCATATTTTCCATCCATGAGACTATTTATACAATCAACACTGCCCATTCGGAGCTATATTTCTTAAGACTACCATTCCATTCACTAAGCTCTATGAAGATATCTCAAATGTAGAAACATATTTTCCAAAACAATATTTCTTTAATTTTAAGTGTGAGCCTGTCATGCATGCATAATGCATCTCTTGATATCTTTATCGGTCCCTCTAATTTCAAACATCAAGCCAATGCATTTAAGAAAGTCATGTATTATCTACCACAAACACTGGATACTTGATGAAACACAATTTTGGTCATCTCTAATTGTATAATTCCAAAAATAACCGTTCAATTTTCCTAATCATGAACGCAACATTCAATTCACTAGCATAATACACTTTGAATAAAAAAAAATCAGTCTACCTTCACAGCCTTATTAATAGTAAAAAAAAATGATAAATACACAATAATGGTACATTGACAAGGATATCGAGCAAAATATCTCTTCAGTTTCTCTTAGTAGATGCCCTGTGTGCTTGAGTGGTCATGTCCATTCCTCAATTCTGCAAATGCCACATTGTATTAATCATTTTAGTTGTTGTAAATATCAAATATTTATGCTCTTTACCGTATTAGTGCATGTGTGTTTATGACCAGATATTACTTTTTTTTAACTGAGTGAAGCGACCCAAAAGGGTCATTACTTATTGTTAAAAGCAATGCAAGCCAATTTGTATCGCTAAAATTTGATTTGGTAGAACATAAAAACTACGGGATTCAAAGTTTGATTCGGTTTCACGTGGTGACAATGCAAGCTTGTCTGTGTTGTTAAATTTAGGTATTATTGCATTGTTGACAATTTTTATTGTCAACACATGGACTATCATATTTTCCATCCATGAGTCTAGTTATACAATTAACAATGCACATCCGGAGCTATATGCCTTAAGATTACCATTCCATTCACCAAGCTCCGTAAACATATCTCATCAATAGAAACATATTTTCCTAAAACTATATTTCTTTAATTTTAAGTGTGAACTTGTCATGCATGCATAATGCATCTCTTGGCATCTTTATCAGTCCCTCTAATTTCAAACATTAAGCCAATGCAATCAAGAAAGTCATGTATTATCTACCATAAACACTGGATACTTAATGAAATATAATTTTGGTCATCTTCAATTATATAATTCTAAAAATAACCGTTCCTTTCTCCTAATTATATATGCAATAGTCAATTCACTAGCAAAAATCATTTTGAATATAAAAAAATCAGTCTACCGTCACATGTTTATTGATAGTCAAAATAAAAATGATAAACACACAATAATGGCACATTGACGAGGATATCGAGTAAAATACCTCTTCAATTTCTCTCGATAGATGCCATGTGTCCGTATACTGGCATGCTTAAGTAGTCATGTCCATTCCTCAATTCTGCAAATGCCACACTTGTAATGCCCTGAATTCGACCCACTTTCGAGATTAATGAAGTAGATGATTATTTATCATTTCATTTTAATGAGTCTCGCCCGAAACTGATCATTCTCGGGATACTGACCATTAAGGAATGGTTAGCTAGGAAAATGGTGCGTGGATCCAAGAACTCGACCGTGAATCGAGTCCGATTCCGAGAAACGACGAAGGAATATTTTGTGCCGATATGGGTCGATCCAAGGAGAGTAACGGATTTGGTTTGGGTGACGACGTACGATTGGATAGCGGGTGATTCCGCACGACCGAGAGTACACGCGGTGAACAATCCCGAACTTATTCCGGACGACCGCGACCTTAGGGACTAGTGATAAATCCTCGTGTTCTCTGGGAAATCGAGACTGTCATGACTCGAGTAGCCCTAAATCGATACGCATAACCCATAAATAGCCGCCCGTTAACGAGAGACGCTAAAACTGCAAATTGAGTTAAATCGACCGTGGAATTTAGTCTGGATTTCGGTGTCGATTTTCGTAGGCGTGCACGACTATTTTTCAAGGACGACATCATTTTTAGGTGGCCACGCATATTTGGGACCAATAGAGTTGAAAATTAAAAATTTGACTCGTGACCGGAAAATTACTGTTTTACCCCTAGGCCTATTTATATGGTTCCGAATTTTAGGCTTATTTGGGGATTATTTTAGAGTTTTTATATTAGTTGTTTCAGCCCAATAATGCTGAAAATCTTGGTCACTAATGCCCCTAGATATTTTGTATAGTTTTAATTCAAGCCCTTAGATTAGGGGTAAGATTGTCCAAATAGGGAGGTAGCTCATCAACCCCACTTTGCAATGTCTATAAGCTCTCTAGCCTCTTTCTCTCTCCTCTCATTTCCCTTCCCCCAAGCCAGCCGACCATCTCTCCTCTCCCCCTCTCCCGTGCTCTCCCCTTCGGCCGCGTGAGGAAACCGGAGGAGGAGCCGCCGCCGTAGCTGCCGGTGCCGCCGCCAAGAGCCACTGTTTCCTCGCCTCACCACCACCCATCCAGCTATCCTCTCCCCCTCCCTTTTCCCCCAGCCGCGTAAGGATCAGCCTCCCCCGCCTAAGACCGCCGTTGCCCGCAAGCCACCATCACACGTGCCTCCGGGAAGGTCGCCTGTCGTCACCGCTGCCCTGCCGCTGTCCAGCCACCCTCGCTGCTTGTCCCTCCATGTTTAAAGCTTAGGATTTCAAGTAAGTTCGACCCTAAGCCCTAATTAGGCTAAATTGCATTTCTAGTTGAGATTTAGGGGTCAATTAGGGTTATTTAGGGGTTAAATTGTAGAGGGTGTTAGGGGCTGATGTTGTGGCTAATTTGGTGGTTTAGTGTGACCATTTTAATGAGGTTTAGCGGCTGTGAATATGCTGTGAGTTGGCTGGAATTGTCGGATCGCAATGGCCCAAGTTCGGTCAAGTTCGAGCTTAAATTGTGGAAGATGGTGCGCGCCTAGTATTGTTCTCATGGCTGCTATTTTGGATGGTGCTTTGAGGAGCTAAATGGAAAATTTTGAGGAGATTTATTGGCCTAGAGAGGCCTGTGTGGGGGCTGTCCATACTCAGACCAAATTGGGCGAGGTGCGATTGATTTGGGGTTTAATAGTGTAATTAGCGGAAATGTTGGATGGACTGAGTTAGTGGCTGAATTGTCCTTGATTGGGAGTAATTTGGTGATGCCGTGACATATGCCTAGTGCGACTAAGAACGGAGTAGCTTGGCAAGCCTCGATTGCGCGGATTCATGTTGAGCTAATTGTACGATTTATATGTGTGAATTGTGTACCGCGCAAGAGTACTTGAATTGCGTTCACGGTTGTGCTAGTATATTGGTTGGGCATTTTGAAATGTGGATTGAGCATATTGCGTGGTGAATCGAATGAGTGGTGTTGTGAAATTAAATGTTCATTGTGAAATGTGTGAATACACAAGTATGAACATTGTGGCCATGGGTGTGCATCTCGAGCATTAGCACGACATATGCATATATGAGTGAGCACGAACGACATGAGCGTGTGATCACATAAAACACCCTAATGCGTTTTACGCGGGGTTCAGATAATAACTGGTGTATGTGAATGTGTGATCACCTAAAGCCCTGATGCGTTTTACGCGAGGTAGTGAACCCGTCCTGATACGTGTTACGCGGGACGATGCCCGGATTACCGAAAGATGATCAACCTGATGCGTTTTACATGGATTGTGTGTCATGAGCCTGATACGTTTTACGTGGGCCGGAGATCAATCTCAAACTGTTAGACCTGATGCGTTTTACGCAGGTCGGTGAAATTTGTAATTGCAAGTGTGTAAGAGTGCAAGTGTGCGAAATACATTGATGAGGCTTGAGCATAGGTGTGAGCACGAGCATATGCATGACATACATTGCGGCTAAGTGATGTTCGTATATGTACCTTAGTTGAATCCTATGCCATCATTGCGAATTTATGCGATGCCTAACCTGGAGGGTCAAGTAAGTACTGGACTTGGGTCCGAAGGCCTGAGTCAATTTATATTTTGAATTGTGCATTATTTAGTACTCGTCAGGATGTGCATGTTAGCCTAGTTTAAGTTTAGGGAATTGCTCACTGAGATTATTCTCACCGTTGTATAAAACAAATTTTTCAAACCCCCAGCCTTGAGATGCCTGAAGATCTAATACGTTTTGGGATTCCGCATCATATAGAGTGAACGAGGACGATACACCCCGTAGGGAATGGAGAGTCGTACATTAGATATTATACTTTATTATGGGTGGATGTATGGGAATCACATTACCATACCCACGAATATGTGGCTGGGTGCTTTAGGGATGATCTCGGAGAGTATGGTTTTCTCCGAACTTTTGATGTCCCGTTTATCGGGTTGAGCACACGGTATCCCCGATGCCCCGATGGAGAAGTGACTGACCCTGGTACTTTAGTTGGGGAGAGCTCGAGCTCGGATGGTGTACCCGTAGAGTACGAGGTGGACAAGGCCGATCCGGTGGACATGGAGCTGGATAACGTAGAGCCGAAGTCGATCGAGGAGGATCCCGTACCAGAGGCTGAGCCTGAGGATATGGTCTCGGAGGAGGAGACTACAGAGGCCAAGCCTGAGACGGACTCATCAGGTTCCGAGGAGGAGATGCCTGACAGCTTTTCATCCTCAGAGTCTTCTGATTCCGACTCAGACTGGGCACCGTAGGAGTTAGCGTTTGCCTTAGATTGACAAGGCCAGTACCTTTTTGACCAGTGCCCCGCCTTTAGTAGTAGACTGACCACCGAGCCACTTACCCCCTTTTTGTCAATAGTAGCCTTTGACCCGTTTTTTATTTTTGATGATCGAGCTGTACATAGATATTGTATATGGTTCACAGTAGTAGTGCAAGTGTTTATTTTGTAATCATTATTGTTCGTTGGGTCGGCTACGCGTCCTGGGACGTCGCACTCGAATCGACCCTTGCGAGGGATATGGCATGCCGTAGAGTGCGGGGCGTGACAACACTATATTTATCATTTTAGTTATATCAAACATTTAAGCTCTTTGCCCTATCAGTGCATATGTGTTTATAACCAGATATTACTTTCTTTAACTAAGTTAAGCAACCCAAAAGGATCATTACTTATTGTTAAAAGCAATGCAAGCCGGTTTGTGTTGTTAAAGTTTGATTTGGTAGAACAAAAAAATTACGGGATTGAAAGTTTGATTCGGTCTCACGTGATTGACAATGCAAGCTTGTTTGTATTGTTAAATTTAGGTATTATTACATAGTTGACAATTTTTATCGTACTATCAACACATAGACCGTCATATTTTCCATTCATGAATCTAGTTATACAATCAATACTGCACATCCAGAGCTATATTCCTTAAGGCTATCATTCCATTTACGAAACTCCATGAACATATCTCAGAAGTAAAAACATATTTTCCTAAAATGATATTTCTTTAATTTTAAGTGTGAACTTGTCATGCAAGCATAATGCATCTCTTGATATCTTTATCAATCCCTCTTATTTCATAAATGAAGCCAATGCATTCAAGAAAGTCATGTATTATCTACCACAAATACTAGATACTTAATGAAACATAATTTTGGTCATCTCCAATTGTGTAATCTCAAAAATAACCATTCCATTCTCATAATCATGAATGCAACATTCAATTCACTAGCATAATCCACTTTGAAGATATCGAGCAAAATACCTCTTCAATTTCTCTTAGTAGATGCCATGTGTCTGTATACCAGCATGCTTGAGTAGTCATGTCCATTCCTCCATTCTGCAAGTGCTACATTATATTAATCATTTTAGTAGTTGCAAATATCAAAACATTTATGCTTGTTACCCTATTAGTACAAGTGTGTTTATGATCAGATATTACATTTTTAACTGAGTTAAGCGACCAAAAAAATCATTACTTATTGTTAAAAAAATTATGCAATTCAAAGTTTAATTCGGTCTCACGTGGTTGACAATGCAAGCCCGTCTGTGTTGCTAAATTTAGGTATTATTGCATAGTTGACAATTCTTAGCGTACTATCAGCACAAAGGCTATCATATTTTCCATTCATGAGTCTAGTTACACAATAAACGTTGCACATCTAAAGCTATATTCCTTACGGCTACCATTCCATTCACGAAGCTCCATGAACATATCTCAGAAGTAAAAACATATTTTCCTAAAACGATATTTCTTTAATTTTAAGTGCGAATTTGTCATGCATGCACAATGCATTTCTTGGCATCTTTATCTATCCCTCTAATTTCAAACATCAAGCCAATGCATTCAAGAAAGTCATGTATTATCTACCACAAACACTGGATACTTAATGAAACATAAATTTGGTCATCTCCAATTGTATAATCCCAAAAATAACCATTATATTCTCCTAATCATGAATGCAACATTCAATTCACTCGCATATTGCACTTGGAATATATAAAAAATCAGTCTACCGTCACAGGCTTACTCATAGACAAAATAAAAATGATAAATACATAATAATGGCACATGGACGATTATATCGATCAAAATACCTCTTCATTTTCTCTCAGTAGATACCCCGTGTTTGTATACTGGCATGCTTGAGTAGTCATGTCCATTCCTCAGTTCTTCAAAAGCCACATTATATTAATCATTTTAGCTTTTGCAAATATCAAACATTTATACTCTTTGCTGTATTAGTGTATGTGCGTTTACGACCACGTACTGAACTTTTTTAACTGAGTTAAGCAACCCAAAAGCGTTATTACTTATTGTTAAAAGCAATGCAAGCATGTCTGGATTGTTAATGTTTGATTTGGTAGAACATAAAAACTATGGGAGTCAAAGTTTGATTCAGTCTCACATGGTTGACAATGCAAGCCTACCTATATTGTTAAATTAAGATATTCTTGCATAATCGACAATTCTTATCGTACAATCAACACAAAGGCTGTCATATTTTCCATCAATGAGTCTAGTTATACAATCAACACTGATCATCCGAGCTATATTCTTTAAGGCTACCATTCCATTCACGAAGCTCCATGAACATATTTCAGAAGTAGAAACATATTTTGCTAAAACGATATTTCTTTAATTTTAAGTGTGAACTTGTTATGCATGCATAATGCATCTCATGGTATCTTTATCGGTCCTTCTAATTTCTGACATAAAGCCAATGCATTCAAGAAAGTCATGTATTATCTACCACAAACAGCGAACACTCAATCAAACATAATTTTAGTCATCACCAATTGTATAATCCCAAAAATAACCGTTCTATGCTCTTAATCATGAATGCGAGATTCAATTCACTCGCATAATGCACTTTGAATATAAAAAAATCAGTCTACCGTTAACGACTTACTAATAGTCAAAATAAAAATGATAAATACACAATAATTGCACATTGACAATGATATCCAATAAACTACCTCTTCAATTTCTCTTAGTAGATGCCCTATGTCCGTATTCTGGCATGCTTGAATAGTCATGTCCATTCCTTAGTTCTGCAAATGCCACATTATATTAATCATTTTAGTTATTACAAATATCAAACATTAATGTTCTTTACCGTATCAATACATGTGTGTTTATAACCACATACTAAACTTTCTTTAACTGAGTTAAGCAACCCAAACTTGTTAAAAGTAATGCAAGCATGTATGTATTGTTAAAGTTCGATTTGGTACAACATAAAAACTGTTGGAGTCAAAGTTTGATTCGGTCTCACATGGTTCACAATGCAAGCCTGTCTGTATTGTTAAATATACATATTCTTGCATATTTGACAATTCTTATCATACTATCAGCACATAGGCTATCATATTTTTCATCCATAAACCCAGTTATACAATCAACACTACCCTTTCGGAGTTATATTTCTTAAGGCTACCATTCCATTCATGAAGCTCCATGAACATATTTCAGAAGTCGAAACATATTTTCCTAAAATGATGTTTTTTTAAATTTTAAGTATGAACTTGTCATGCATGCATAATGCATCTCTTGATATGTTTATCGGTCCATCTAATTTCAGACATCAAGCTAATATATTTAAGAAAGTCATGCATTATCTACGACAAACACTAGGTACTTAATGAAACATAATTTTGCTAATCTCCGATTGTATAATCCCAAAAATAACCGTTCCATTCCCCTAATCATAAATGCAACTCTTCTTTGTTTTCTCCCTCATTTAACTGTTTCAGCTTATCCTGTATTTGAATCGAAGACACAGAACCTACACATTGAAGAAGATATGAGTTTGTTGACTGTAGTAGAAGTTCTACGAGAAGACCTTAAGGCCCGGAGATCATATCAGTATGCATCATTTCCCAAGATTGAGAGAAAAAATCGGAAGCTGCCATCACTTACGATTTTATCTGGTGCCCTTTATCTTGAATACATTCTGATAAAAAAGGGACCTTCATATATCATCTATCCTTTTCAAGTTATCTTGCAGCTTTTTGCATGTAAACATAACCAATAGTATGAAGCATGGCTTCTCCAAAAGCTCGCATAATGCACTTTGAAAATAAAAAAATTAGTCTACCGTCACAAGCTCATTAATATTCAAAATAAAAATGATAAACACAAAATAATGACACATTGATGAGGATATCGAGCAAAATACCTCTTCCATTTCTCTCAATATATGCCCTCTGTCCGTATACTTGCATGCTTAAGTAGTCATGTCCATTCCTCAATTTTGCAAAAACCACATTATATTAATCATTTTTGTTGTTGCAAATATCAAACATTTATGCTCTTTGCCGTATTAATGCCTGTGGGATTATAACCACATACTTAACTTTTTTTAATTGAGTTAAACGATCCAAAAGGATCATTACTTATTGTTAAAATTAATGCAAGCATGTCTGCAATATTAAAGTTTGATTTGGTAGAACACAAAATCTATTGCAGTCAAAGTTTGATTCAATCTCATGTGGTTGACAATACAAGCCTGTCTATATTATTAAATTTAGGTATTCATGCATAGTTGACAATTCTTATCGCACTATCAGCACATAGGCCATCGTATTTTCCATCCATGAGACTAGTTATAAAATCAACACTACCCATCCAGAGCTATATTTCTTAAGGCTACCATTCCGTTCATGAAGCTCCATGAGCATATTTCAGAAGTGGAAACATATTTTCCAAGAACAATATTTTTTTAAATTTTAAGTGTGAACTTGTCATGTATGCATAATGCATCTTTTGATATCTTTATCAGTCCATCTAATTTCAGACATCAAGCCAATGCATTCAAGAAAGTCATGCATTATCTATCACAAACACCAAATACTTAATGAAACATAATTTTTGTCATCTTGGATTTATAATCCCAAAAATAGCTGTTCCATTCTCCTAATCATGAATGCAACTCTTCTTTGTTTTCTCCCTCAATCAACTATTTCATATCATCCTATATTTGAATCAAAGACACATCACCTATACATTGAAGATGATATGAGTTTATTGACTGTAGTAGAAGTACTACTAGAAGTGAAGGACCTTAAGACTCGGAGATCATATCAGCATGCATCATTTCCCAAGATTGATAGAGAAAAAAATCGAAATCTGTCATCACTTGCGATTTTATATGGTGCCTCTTATCTCGAATCCATTCTACTAGAAAAGGCATTTTCATATATCGTCTATCCTTTCTTAGTTCTCTTGCAGCTTTTCACGTGTAAACATAACCAATAGTGTGAAGCATGGCTTCTCCAAAAGCTCACATAATGCACTTTGAATATAAAAAAATCAGTCTGCCGTCACAGACTTATTGATAGTCAAAATAAAAATGATAAATACAAAATAATGGCACATTGACGGGATATCTAGCAAAATACATCTTCCGTTTCTCTCACTAGATGCCCTGTGTTTGTATATTGGCATGCTTGAATAGTCATGGCCAATCCTCAATTCTACAAATGCCACAATATGTTTATCATTTTAGTTGTTGCAAATATCGACATTTATGCTCTTTGCATTATTAGTGCATATGTGTTTATGACCAGATATTAATCTTCTTTTAATTGAGTTAAGTGACCTGAAATTGTCATTACTTATTATTAAAAGCAATGCAAGCATGTTTGTATTATTAAAGTTTGATTGGTAGAACTTTGAAACTGTTGGAGTCAAAGTTTGATTCGGTCTCACGTGGTTGATGATGCTAGCCTATCTGCATTGTTAAATTTAGGTATTCTTGCACAGTTGATAATTATTATCATATGATCAGCACATAGGCCGTCATATTTTCCATCATGATTCTAGTTATACAATCAACAATGCCCATCCAGAGCTATATTTCATAAGGCTATCATTCCATTCACGAAGGTCCATAAACATATTTCAAAAGTAGAAACATATTTTTCCAAAAAGATATTTCTTTAATTTTAAGTGTGAAATTGTCATGCATGTACAATACATCTCTTGGTATCTTTATTGGTCCTACTAATTTCTGACATCAATTCAATGCATTCAAAAAAGTCATGTATTATCTACCACAAACACTGGATACTTAATAAAACATAATTTTGGTCATCTCCAATTGTATAATCCCAAAAATAATCGTTCCATTATCCTAATCATGAATGCAATATTCTATATACTCGAAAATGAACTTTGATTATGAAAAAAATCAGTTTACCATCACAGGTTTATTGATTGTCAAAATAAAAATGATAAATACACAATAATGGCACATTGACGAGGATATCGAGCAAAATACCTCTTCAATTTCTCTCAGTTGATGCCCTCTGTCCATATCCTGGCATTCTTGAATAGTCATGTCGATTTCTTAGTTCTACAAATGCCACGTTATATTAATCATTGTAATTGTTGCAAATATCAAACCTTTGTGCTCTTTGCCCTACTAGTACATGTGTGTTTATGACCAGATATTAACAACTTTTTCTAACTGAGTTAAGCAACCCAAAAGGATCATTACTAGATATTAAAAGCAATGCAAGCCCGTTTATATTGTTGAAGTTTGATTTGGTAGAATATAAAAACTACGAGATTCAAAGTTTGTTTCGATCTCACGTCGTTGACAATGCAAGACTGTCTGTGTTGTCAAATCTAGGTATTCTTGCATAGTTGACAATTCTTGTCATACTTTCAGCATATTGGCCGTCATATTTTCCATTCATGCGTCCAGTTAGACAATCAACATTGCCCATCCGAAGCTATATTCCTTAAGGCTACTAGTCCATTCACGAAGCTCCATGAACATATTTTAAAAGCAGAAATATATTTTCCTAAAACGATATTTTATTAATTTTAAGTGTGAACTTGTCATGCATGGATAATACATCTCTTGGTATCCTTATCGGTCCCTCCAATTTCAAACAACAAGCCAATGCATTCAAGAAAGTCATGTATTATCTACCATAAACACTGGATACTAAACGAAATATAATTTTGGTCATCTCCAATTGTATAATCCCAAAAATAACCGTTCCATTCTCCTATCACAAATGCAACATTCAATTCACTAGCATAATGCACTTTGAATATAAAAAAAAACCAGTCCATCGTCACAGGCTTATTGATGTCAAAATAAAAATGATAAATACATAATAATGGCATATGGACGAGGATATCGAGCAAAATACCTCTTCAATTTCTCTCAGTTGATGCCCCGTGTCCATATCTTGGCGTTCTTGAGTAGTCATGTCCATTCCTCAATTCTGCAAATGCGACATTATATCAATCATTTTAGTTGTTGTAAATATCAATCATTTATGCTCTTTGCCCTATTAATGCATGTGTTTGTGACCATATATTAGCAACTTTTTTTAACTGAGAAATTTCTATCTATCCATTTTGAAAGAATAATGGATCAAGAACTCAATCTCTTTTATTGAACATTTGGCATCAAATTTTTTCATTTGATAAGTACTTCCTCGTCTACAGTGCTACATTATAATATAAAGATCATGTGCATGTAAATAAAAATTGGGCAGGATGAAAGAGAGGCACCAAAGATGCTCGAGATTGCTGAATAGAGGCGCTGCATCAAAGAAACGTCGATGGGAGACGTGAAGGGAGCACTACCAAGGGAGCAACGCTAAGGGAGTTTTGGGAGAGCTTGCTTTGCGATTTGTTCCAAACGCCTCTTCTCAATCTCAACCCCTCACCACATTATTCTTTATTCATAATAATAAATCTTCTCTCTTTCGAAACTCCAAATCTTCTAACAATCCACCATCAGATTATGGTGCCTTGAAGATGGGAATTCAATTGTGGGAGTAGAGAGAATGGCCTTCCAAGCTCTTTCATTTATGATGATTGTTACAATATTATATCAATTGTCCTATTTTTATGTTCTACCAAATCAAACTTCGACTCAGAAGGGTCACTATTTATGTTTGCAGCCAGTACAAGCCTGTCAGTATTTTTAAAAGCATAAACGACTACACCAAAGCATGACACGAGAAGGACATCAAAAAGAAGACAAGAACAATGGAGTTGAGAATGATTGAGACGCGAAATTCCCATTTTATGAGCATGTAATTGGGTACTTATTCACTTAGGAAGGACAAGATGGAATGAGTGTAGTTTATGCATTGGTTCAGCAACTTGACCTATATATTGAACGGCCTCACAGAGAAGAGCTTTTTTAAAGAAGTTGGATAAACCCTAAAGAGTTACTCTTCGGTATGCATTCAACCCACAAAATTCAATTCAACGTATGATGCAACTTAAAAGATAGGCTTGGGCTCATATTGGCGATAACCGTTTTATCATTATCGAAACTTTCTTGCAAGTTGAAATAAAACATATTGGGATGCGTGAGTCCTAGGGAGTCTAATTTGGCCAGACGTTTCAACTTTGCGATTTCCATCAGAAGGACTCCACTCATGGTTTCGAGACAATTTCAAATAGATGAGGCTCCCGGCCACTAGTCATGTAACCGGGCCACTAAAATTGTTACTAAAACTATCTAGGTCTATCAACCTCTGATATTTATTTAGGTATGAAGGAATCGATCCACCGAAATTATTTCTGTCCAGATATAAGTAGATCAAACTCTGCAGATTTTACAAGAGGATGGGATAATGCCTGATAGATTGTTTCTCTACAAGGTCAATCACACAAGGTTCGATTCCAAAATCTAAGGAGATTGGACCCAAAAGAAGGTTGTCATTCATTAGTAATCTCTGCATGTTCACAAGTTTACCAATCTCTCTTGGAATCTTACCGAATATCTGATTCTAGCCTGCTCGCAAGGATGTAAGAGTAGCGGAGAAATTACCCATGCATACGGGAAGAGTCCCACTGTATCTATTTTCGTGCATCTCCAATTCCACCAAGTTAGCGGCATTTGTTAGTGAGCAAAGGAAGCTCAATTCATTTGCATCAGACCCTCAACTCCCGAGATAATTAGGGAATAGGGTAACTATGAAAAGTTTATGGAGATTTGCTAACAAAGGGACTTTCCCGGTGAACTTACTGCCTCCAAGTTGGAGTACTCTTAGACTGGTGGCGTTGGATATCGACAAAGGAATTGATCCAGCAAACTGGTTATAAAAAATGGCCAAAATTTGAATGTTCAGGAGAGTGAATCCTATATCTTCGGGAAGATTGCCATGGATCTGGTTCATAAATTGCAATCAGCGAAAACAAGTTGAAGACTAAAGACAGAATGGTATCTGAAAGCCCCTTGCTTCCCAAGGCGAGCACTGTTAGTTTGCTTAATCAACCTAGAGAATGGGGAATAATCTCACTCGAACCATTTTCGTTATAAAACATCCCCTCTAGAGATCATAAGTTCGCCATGGATGATGGGATATTGCCAGTTAATTGGTTCGCAATAAATCTCTGAGGGATTGAAGATTTGTCAAGGAGCCTAACTCCGCTGGAATTCCTCCAATCAAGTAGTTGAACGAGAGGCGGAGAAATATGAGGTTCGAGCAACTTGATATATTCCCGAGAATCTCACCATCCGGTGAATTATTGGTTATATCCAAGAATTGTAACCGACTTAGCTAGCCAATTTGTGAAGGGATTCTAAGCTCGAAGCTATTGCTTTGGAACCACAATTCTCTTAAGAAGTTGAGGTTCTCGATGTGAGGTGATATAGATCCCAAGTGTCCGTGGGAAGAGAGGTCTAGTACCGTGACTCTATGTAGTCACTATACTTATCCCCATACCATCGGCAGAAGTCGATGCTATCGTTCCAATGGTTAAGAGACCCAAAAGGGTCACTACTTCTTTCAGCCTTGAATGCAAGTGTGTCTGTATTGTTAGAAGCAGAAATGACTACACCAAAGCACAACACAAGAAGGGCAACAAAACAAAGACAAGTACAATGGAGTTGTGAACAATTGAGACGCAAATTTCCCATTTTATGAGCATAAAATTGGGCACTTATTCGCTTAGGGAGGGCGAGACGGAATGAGTGAAGTTTATGTATTGGTTGAGCAGCTTGAGCTACATATTAAACAACCTCACAGGGAAGGGCTTTTTATAGAAGCTGTGTAGACTTTGAAAGAGTAACTTTCTGGTATGCATTCATCCCACAAAGTTCATTCAAAGTATGACATGACTTAATGGATATGTTTAGGCCCACATTGGTGTCGCGATCCTCTTTTCTCGTTGGAGGAAAGAGAAACGAAATTTAGGGTACTACCTAAAAGGCGGACCAATGGCCCATCGATTTAGGCGCAGTCTCTCTCAAGATCATACCCCGCACAATGTGGGTTTTTGTTTTTAGTTCTTTTATAACCTATGCAATTCTAAAAGTAGCCACTAACCTGTTGGGATCGGCTAGAAACTAACAAAAGACGAAGGAGTGTCATCAAGATTCCTATGTAACTGGAAATTTCTAGGAACGGGGACTTAATTACGCTAACGTTACTAAACTAACTTGAAAAGTTGTTATCTAAATGGTCACGCAATCTTGATGACCAGCTATGATCCTAAGGTATCAAAGCCACTAAGTGAGCATACAAATGTTTTTGTGGGTTTGTTTTCTTATATGTTTAAACTAGTCCTAACCTAATCTAAAAAAGAAATTAATAAACAATCAATTGAGATGATGAAAATTAAACACCTAAGTATTTAAAAGCTCAAAATCAAAATGTACATGAAAACCCAATACCCGTTGGGCAAAAGGAATGATTCCCGGGAAGCTTGAAGCTAAAGACCAAACATTCACATACATAATTAAATACGTAAGTTAAACATGCGACCTAATCAACGTGCGAACAAGCAAGGCCCTTCTTATACTAAAAATGCAAGACACGGCAAAACCTAAACAAATTTCTACATTTTTTTTAGTTTTCGAAAATTTATAATTTTTAATAATAATTAATTTTAAATATTAAAATAAAATAATATTATATTATATTATATTATATAAACGGACCTGGGTCGGACCTCCGCCTCCGACCGGGGGTTAGGACCGACCCGGGCCAGCTGGGCTGGGCTCAGCGAATGAGCCCAGTTCGGTAACACCCAAGACAAAAATAAAAGGAAAACAAAGCCCAGCCTAAAACCTATTATAAACCTTCTAAGTCCACTATGCCTAAACCAGCCCACTAAAAAGAAAACAGATTCGGCCACGGACGAAGAACACGAAACCAGATCTCATTGAGACATTTTATCGAACAGGTGAAGTGCGCTAATGGACCACGAGGTTCCCGGCTCAGCCGAGACTCAACCGCGGGTCGGGACTCTCGAAATACGACGTACACGGACACGGGACCAAAGCACAGGGGCGACGCGAGCCGGACGGCTGCGAGCTCCGGCCCAGCGTGCCCGAAAGCAGGACAGAACAGGGGGTCCTCAGCAACGAGAGAAAAAAAAACAGGGCGGTCACGGCGTCGCTCCGTACCCGGCTCAGCAGCGGCAAATGGGGGGCGAGCTCCTCGATAGGTCGAACCACGTCCGGTCGCCTCGCACGCCTCAAAGCCGGGATCCTCGGGGAAATCGACCAACCCAAGGGAAACCCGAAAATCAAAGAAAAACTCAAAATTGAGGCTTACCTTGACTTGGCGTGGAACGAAGAAAGGTGTCGATGATTCCGTTTTTCGGCGTCCCTCCAGAGCAAGAATTTCACCAAATAATTGTGGTGCATGACAATTGTCAAACTATGTTTATGTTAAAAGGCTCTGCCACCAAAAAAAAAGACAAAAAACCAACCTTGATCGTGTCCACACGATTTGTTAAAAGGGCATGTTTGTTTTCGACTTAACTAGAAGCAAAAGGTGGTATTTTTAATTTCTCACCAAAATATAATAATACTATTCGAATTCTAAATAATCTATTGAAAAAACTCCATGTGAATCTATGCGTCATCTTTTGTATTTTCAAAAGTTTAAGTAAGAGACCGTTTAATTACGAGTACATGAACATGATTTTTGTTTTTTAAAGTAAAAAAATAATTTTTTGCATGTAAATACCGTTTGATGATCACATATAAAATCAATTATCTCAAAATAAAAAAAATCTATAAACTTGAAGGAAAATTTTTTTTTTTCATAATCAAAAGAGCGATTCTTTTTATTACGACATCTAATATTAAATTAAAGGAGGGAAATTGCATTTTTCTTCTTTTCTTCGCAACAAAATCAATTTAATTCCGTAAAACTATCTTCAGAGGTGTCTCTCTCTCTTTTATTTATTTATTCTAAACTCATCTTGTAAGTGATAGATTTATATATTTACCAAAGTATGTGAATTCATCTGGATTCTAACATGCAATACGCTAAATTCACCCGATTGCACTGATTGATTGAATTTTCACCATTTCATCTTATACTTCAATTATATGAATAATGAATAATATTTGCATGCTCATTGAATCTTTTCAAATTTAAATTTGACACGTCAGTTAAATGAAATTGGCGTCTCTTTGCTCCATCGCTAGTGCATCTTTGTACTCAGTGTTGCCTCTATTGAGAACTTGAGGGCGCTTCGTTCGGTCATTTAGCGATTACAGCTGAACGATGCGTTTCTGTGATTTTGTTGCGAGATTAGCGGTTTCTTTTGTCACTGGACTAGAGCTTCTCATTGTCAATGTCACTATGATCCAGAGGTTCCAAAATGTCCAGTTCTTACTCTGTCTGTCTCAGCACAGGGCTCTGTCAACGAAGGAGTTGGAGATGCATAGTTCATAATCAGAAATTTAATCGTGTTTTCATTAGATTTGAGTTTCGCAACATAGTATTGCTGCACAGAAATTTCTAAGAAAAAGCACCTTTGTTTGATGACTTTCCGCTATGTACATTGTATAACACGTGGTATGGATGCGTGTACAGTTTGAAGATGGAGGAATACTTGCAGTACATGAAGACTCTGCGATATCAAATGAACGGTGCGTCTCTTCCTCCTGTCATTCTCTTGAAGTAAAACATGTACACCTATGTGTGAAAAGATGTTGCGGGATTGCAATTATTGGGAATTGAAAGATGTGGAGGATCAGGCGGCCAAGATCTCGGTCGAAGAGCAGATGCAGATTACTACCATTCGTTCTCTGGAAAGCGACCTGACTTCTGGTTCGGTATCTCTCTATTATTCGCTACTTCTTCTCTTGCACACATGAGCACGCGCAGGCAAACATGATTAGGAAATAATAGATGTATCTGTAACACCTGCATTAGTTTCTCCCCGTCTGTTCAGTCTTCACTTACGGTATCTTACCCGTTTCCTAGTGGATCCACCAATGAATGTGATCTTTCTTAATAACACTACCGGTTATAGATGGCGAACGTTTTTACTGGTGCTTACTTTATACACTTTCGCTTATCTACCTGTGGATTACATACTAAAAACCACAATAAGTTTCTGCAAGAGCTCAGCATAGTATGTAATGGTTTCTCTAAACTTATTGGCTATATTAGCGTTGGATATTTAAATTCAAGCCAGAATATTCATGCAAAGCTTTCCACGAGGGAATGCTTCATTTTTAATTAAGCTTATATTATTTTAACTCTCAATATTAGTCGTTCCTGGCTAGGACTAATTACAGTAAATGTCAGTCTTTTATCAAATTACTGTTGGTTATCATTTTAAATTTACATATACGGTGAAGATGATGTTAGGTTGAATCCTGATGATGCTTTATTAGCGGAGTTGTAGCCAAATAACGTTTAATTAAAGAGGCGGATGCATTCTAGGTCTATTCGTACACATGCGGACCCCAATGTTCGATGCGCATTGTTGATATTTCTGATTGTTTCAGAGAGCATCTTTCCAACCCTATGTTGGTGTTCTACTTGTCCCTATCATTCGATGGGATATGTGGACCTTGTCTAGGTGTGAGATACCTTTCGTGGCAATACTTCATCTGCTTGTTGTTGTGATTTGAGAGCTGCGTGATTCTTCTTGATCTCGTGTGTGATGATTGCAGTAACTATTTGAATTTAAGCTTTGCTCTTCTTCTATATCTCCTCAAAAGTATTTACCCAATCAATTCTTGCAAGTTATTGTTAGTTTGGCTGGTATCTTTTGATCCTTGTATTTCAACCGTGATTGCTTTCGGGAAATTTTGTTGTGTAAGCTACTGTATAGAATTGTTAAAAGCAAACGATCTTTTGCTTTTCTTAAAGTACCTAACTTCCTTTTCTCTTTAAAAACGTTCTTTGCCCAGCAAAATCCGAAATTCGGAAACTTAAAGAAGAAACAGAGCAGATGATGACTGCAGAAGGTCAAATATGCTCTCAGATATTGAACAAACAGAGAAGGGTTGCTTCCTTGGAATCTGATTGTCGCACATTGACACAGGTAGAGCTCCTCCTTATTTATATATGCGTAATTTAATTGATAGTGACGGGTTACATGAACTCCATCAAAAGAGAGGAAAAGAAGAACATGATCACCTGTTGGGTTCTGAAGAATGAAGCGATCTGCAGCCTTATATCCGATATATTGAACTGTGATATCTGTCCTTCACAGTGATCCCGTGATAAGATGCTATTCTACTTGCCTTACTAATTAACTCCTGAGATAAATTTCTCGCCGAGATATAACGGATTGAACTTGAAAGAATCTTTTGCACCATTCCATCTTGTTGAAACTCAACTAAGCATCCGATTCAACAAAAATAGTATGCTGTGTTCTCCATTCCTCAAATAATATTTTCCTTTTCAAGTTACAGGCTGATTCCTATGCCTCTGTATTGGTTCATTGGTCTTTCGCTCGTATTAATGTGAATAATTTGTTGATGCTGCTTGTTCGTGATATCTTAAAGAAAATCCATGACTTGGGGTTCAGGTTCACGCCTTAGTCCACTCCGAGACAGAAAGATACCAGATAAAGAGAAGCATTGAACTCTATTGTTTGCAGCGATTATTTTTTGTGTAGCGGCTTTTCTGATTATCAGGTTAGGGCATAAAAGCACTGTAATATGTATTGGGAACGGACGTTCATGCACCTAAAAATAATTCTGAAGAGTCAGACACCGTAGCAGAAACAAATAAATCACCAAAGGTTTCAGAGAATGGTTTCAAGCTCACAGTGTGGCTGCTTTTGATGGCTAGTACATAGCTGGGAATGTCAAGCAGAACTCTAAGGTTAACATGAATTTTAGATTTGGATCACTAGCAGAAAGTGAGGCTGGAGACGAAGTTGGAAAGGTTTCAAATTTGTCTTTCCATTTACCAGACATAGATGTTTATCTGATACGAGCTGAAAAGCTAAAAGGCAGTCAGAGCAGCAATGAAATTCATATCCTTTTCCTGGAGCCTTTTCAGAGTTTCCCTGGAGACAAATTTCATGTGCTAAAGTCCTATTTGCTTTGATCTTTGGCTGTCAAAGCAGCTAATACTCAAATAGGTATTATCCTGAAATGTGTCAAGATAGGCAATTATTCAATCTTTTCTGTTTTGATTTTCAAGTTTGTCCATGTAGATCTGGCTGAGCAATAAATTTTGATTTTGACACTTTTAAAGTCCATTGTGTTAGATTTTGACGCTTTATATGCTGGAGTTTGAGTCTTTCTAAACTTATAAATGACTAAGCCACATGATCGGTTATGCTTAACAAAGAAACTTGGGAAATTTATCTTACCATGAATATTTGTTGGAGTTCTGTGCAGACTTTGGAGCCAGTTTACCAAGAAAGAGTAAGCTTATTGGCCAAACTGGTTGAGAAAAGGTTACTGGCCTGTTCTCAAGTATCTATATTTGTTGTGTCCTTGAACCCAAAAAGATGTTGTGTTCTTCAACTCTTCACTGAATTTCTTGGACTTTCAGCACTTACCATGCCAAGGTTGTTGACGATATAGATGTCAATGCAGCTACAAGTAAGATTTCTCAAGTTTTGACATCTCAACTTCAGAATTGCCACCAAGCTGCTGACAGTCTTTTTATCCTGTTCTTTTAGGGATGGCTTAACTGTCGCATACCAAGCCCAGACAAAGAAGTACGTGACTTGGTACTCCTTTTTGTTTATTCTACCTTTGGACTTGCTGTTACCATCAGATTTTAAATTTATCATATCGAGGAGGAACATCCTTTGTTGTGCTTCAATCTTATATGTACTCTTAAATACACGCGCTCACAAACACGTACAAACATCTTAGTTTGCATTGCTTCAGTCACTTTTTTCCCTCTTGTAGTTCCTCAATATTAGTCTTCCGAAGGCTGAACTTTTTTTATTTTGTGAACTGGAGGCTGAATTTAATGATGGGAACTCTACTATTAATTATATTATGGTTCCCCTCTAGGAAAGAGTTTGTTAACCACCTCGAATTCTCTTACGTCTTTCTGTCTTGGCTATTACCTTGCAGCCAAATGGTTAATAATACGCTTGTTACATCATAGCAGTGCTTTGCTAACCAGAGTATTGGCACGTCAAGGAAACATTCGATGAAGAAAAGGTCGCAGCTGGAGGTATAAGTATTTAACTTTTTCAGGTTTGAACTATAGACCAACAAAGGCATATGTTGCTGATATGTGATCTTCTTTAGAATTTCTACTTTTATGTCATCATGATCGATTGTGCTTTTTAACAGCGTGACACCTATTTCTTCAGCATATATCATCATTTGGCCATACACTTGAAACAAGAATGGTTTCATTTTTCTTTCCATTAATATGAGTTTAGTTTGACAGATATGTTGATGAGATAAGTCCGTCAATTCCCTTTAATAACTGCTGAGTCTCTGTCAACCTTTCCTTATTTTTGCTGGGGCACCATCGATGTACCTTGACAAGCAGGTTGTCCGTAACCCAATTTTATCTGTCATGAAAGCCATATTACTAGTCTAGTCCTTAGTGTTTTTGGGCCATTTGTTGCTTCATCTGGTCATTGTAATCTGATGTTTCAACTTAAGGCAGGATCTACACCAGGAAAACTTTTCACCTACATAAAAGCCAGTAAGCGGATACAATTAGGAGCCATGCTCCATGTACTGTGCACCGTGAGGAAATGTGTTACAAAAACTTCCATTGTGCTTTACTTTATCTGATATCTAATGCCAATACCTTTGCAGCAAGAGGCAAATCCAATCACCTGGTTATTGATAACATGGTACGAACAGACAAAAATAAAATTATGTTCATTGAACAGAGTAGTTACTTAAATTTAATGATTGAACTTACAGAACAATGAAGGAAGCAAGGAACTGAACTTCAGTGTGGATTCTGCAGCAGCAAAACTTGACGAGATGATAAGAACAAAAGCTAAGCTAGCTGCAGAAAATTCTTCGGTTAAGTAGTCCATATCTAAATTCCACAATGTGTTGATTTCAATTCTCTGGTTAAAATGATTTTCACTAATTGTCAAAGCTTAGGGTCGATATGTGATAATATGCACTACAATGCTCATCTTGGGAGATAAGCACCAGAAAATAGAGCATACCAACTCATGGTCCTGAATAAAGCGCGATCCATTTCAATTTCATAATCTAGCAGAAACTACAATTAAGCAGCTCGATTTAAATGACATGCCTAATCGCCTAAACTGATACCTTGAGGGGGGTTTTAGCTTTGATCTTGTATTTATGCTTCCAGCTTTATTGGTTAATTTCGCCTTTGGACATGAGTGTGATGTGCAATTTCTAATCACTTTGACTATAGAAGCCTTTATTGTAATGATGAAACATAGAACCAAAGTTGTTAAGAGGCAACTGCACACTAGGAGTAAATATCCTCGATTTGCAGATCATCATCGTTTCTCCATGAACACTAATGGTTCTAGTGCAACTCCTATTATTGCAGATGAAGCAATGTATTGAGCAAATGAAAAGCCAGTCAATTGAGTTCCAGGTGAGTATCAAGGCAATAGGATTGTCAAGTACGTATAATGCTCAATCATCACACCATGCAATACCGATGTAGAATGTCTGCATTTGGTTTCAATGAACCAAATCATTAAAGATATAGGTAATTTGAAGTTCTATTAATGTGGTTCAGCTTATCTGCTAAACCTGGTTCTAAAGTGGATCCTCGAATTACAGGTCCAGGACTTTTTATTGAATTTACTTGGTTGTATTTACGTCTCAGCATCATTGTCCGCTGTGGTGCGATGCAGGAAGAGCTAAGGGCAATGGATGTTAAGACCTTGGAAAAGGAACAAAAAGCTTTTTTAGCAGATATTGTTGGGGAAACCGAGTTCCTGCAGTCTCTGCATAATCAAATCGAGAAACTGAAGGTAAAATTATTCCAAAATTGTGATTTTCATTTTAAAAAAAAGAGTGAATGGGTGTTGACAATATCATTTTTTAACAATGTGCTGTTAACTTGGGAATGTACCCATAAAACGGGATTGGTTTTTGCCGCGACCTAGATTTTCTTGGGCTACTGGATTGTTAAGATTAAGCTTAACTCGGGCCCTCCCAAGCCCTACCAATTTGTAATTTAGGGTTTAAGTTTTTAACATATAAAAGTTTTCATGCTTGGAGTCGCCACTAATCTATTTGTGGTAGGTCGATTAGAAACCTAAATAAAATGTAGAAAGATATGTTTAATTCCAACGAACTAGAGATTTTAAGCTCGGGGACTTGGTTACGCTAGTTCTAGTCTAACGCCCTTTCGGTACCTTTTCTTTTCAAAAATATTCATGCAGGCAAATTTGGATCCATTTTATTACCTAATCACTAACATGTGAGGTGTCCATGCGGGTGCGCAAACCACCAATTTAACACCCAAGAAAGCAATAAATAGATTGCAAGATTAGGAGAATGGTGTACCTTAATACAAGGCAAGCATCTATATTGTTAGTAGAAAATCACACAGATAATCCTAATATGATTTCTAATTAACAAAGCAAGGCACTCACGGTGTTCTTTAGGGTTTGCGCTTTATTAAAAATGCAAACTAACCTATATGTAATGACGTGTAAAAAATGACATGCGATTAATGCAACCTAACATGTAAACTATATGTCATGCGACGACGTAACCTAATTCTAATGACGGACAAATGATTTATTTTTTGGTATTTTTCCAACGAAATTCGGAATAAAAAAGTGCCTAAAATAACATGCAATCTATCTTAATCTGTCCTAAAGTGACTCATTTTTTAGGATTTTCATGGAAATTCGAAATTATTGAATATCCTAAATAATCTATTAAAATTAAAATAATCTCTAATTTAAACTAGGAAATATGTTATCCTAGATCCCAATCTAAATCAAATAATTATCTTATTCTTTTAGATATATTAAGGATTCCTCAAGCATGCAAAATTTCCAATTTGAATCTAACTAACAAATTTTTGGATTTTCTTTATTTAAAAGGAAAACAATTAAACAAAGATAATAACCATATTCGAACAATCCACGCAATCCGCAAGATTCTTCAAATTCAGATAAAGTAAAGAAATCAAAATACGGTCATATCTATAGAATTATAGATATCAACAAAAAATTGATTGTTTAAAGTTGGAAAGCAAATAAAATCTATTATCGTATCTAAGTGATTATGAACAATATAACGATTTTCCGTATCGCCGCGTATCTTACCTTAGGGATAAGGTCGGATAGTCGTTCAGATACGTTGCCAATTTAGGAATAATTCCTAATTTTGGGTATTTTCAAATATTGCGGATATCGCAAATATTATCCTAAGATTTAGCAATCCACCAAAGAATATTCACGAAATATTCAAACACCGAAAATTAAGAAACCAAATATTTTGAAAATATTGGATAAAATCCATACTTAATTTCGAGATATTTCCAAATTTGGACTTGCGGATCGGGATTGCGGATCGGGTCGAGCGGCGGTGGGACGGACCAACGATGGGGTCGACGGCGGTGGATGGTGACGACGTCGTCGCTTTGCAGATCGTTAGGAATTTAGGTTCGTCACCTGCAAAACAGAATCACGAGCGGGACGACGGACTGACTCGCGACCAAGGGGTTGACCGCGAGGGTGGCGCGATAGCAGGAGCGCTGGCCGGATCAGTAGTGTGGAACAACCATGTCATCATCGAGGCAGGAAAAATGGCAACGCGATTTGGTAAACGTCGCTGGGCTCGCTCTTCCGAGGCGTCCGAGATGCCTGCTGCGTCGAACGATGGCTGGGGGTGTCGAGGCAAGCCGCAGAAAACGTCTGAAATTTGAGCAAAGGACGCGACTTACCCAGGGAGGAGAAAGAGAGAAAGAACCAACTTCTTTCTTTGACCTTTGACCGTCTGTGCTCCCCGAAAGCACACGTTGGGGTTTACTGCGTATAGATGATGACCAGAGACTCTCTTTTCTCTCTCTCATGGCCGTCTCCCTTGAATTGTCCCCTACTCACGATTTTTTTTACGATTCTCTCTCTCTCTCTCTCCTCTCAATTGCGTGAAATCAAGCCCTTGCTCTTGCTCATGTGTTTCACTCTTGCTGGAATTGTCTTTTGAAAATTATGAGAGCCCCTCTAATTATGACATATAATGACATATTTATATCGTAACCCTAGGTTAATTAACCGGGCTCCCTAGTCCTAATAGGCTTAGACTTAAGTTTTACCATTTAATTTTATTTTAATTTCAAATGAGCTAAATTAATTCGAGCTGATTTAAGCTCAAACTAAAATAACCAAAGCTTTTTAGATTTGTGAATTTTGGCCCCTAATCCCTTGAGTAAGCCAACTACCTGAGCTCGGTTTACACGACGAATTTTCAGCTTTCTCGCCACCGTCGATCTAATGCGGAATGCAATTAACCTATATGAACCTAAACTATATGGTATGCAATTTTAATATTTTTATTTAGGGGTTAAAATTTAATCCCTAATTTTCTATATAATTAATCACTAAATGGTTAATCAAAATTTAGGTGTCAATAGAATTCACTCCACTACTAACCTCTGTTATCTTCCAGAACTAGGAGATTGTTTTTCTATCATAGCGTCTAGTTTTTTCTCTAAATTTTACCGTTCTTCTATATATACTGTCTCAACTCAAACGAAAAATTATGTGACCCACCCTTTTGTTATAAATTTTCTTAGTACCCTTATTCATTTATATCGCCGGAATCATTTGTTTATCTGCTTTAAACAGGGAATATCACAGCTCGTGAAGTGCGCCTGCGGACAGGAGTACAAGATTGAGTTAGATGCTTGTGTATAAACAGGGAAAAAAAGCAACCAGAAGATCGGATGCTCTGTAGTTTTAACTACTAGCCTAGTAATATGATACTAAACTGGAACAACAAATCGCTCTAGAGGAAGTCGCATCAATAAAAACCAGTTGTGAAGAAAAAAGGAGGGAAAACTAATGAAAAACGGAGATCCGAGTCGAATTGTAGAGGCTACTGCCCAACCAAACAACTTGCTGCTTCATTGTAACATCCGTTCTTACTTCTTAGTGACCATATTGAGCCGGAATACCTTTCAAACATAAAAAGGTCAGTAAGCCCTCACGAAAGAGCTGCATTAACTATTTCTCTTCCTTTCCCTATGCTTTCCACATGATTAACATTATGAACCATAGGAGATTAGAATAAATGAAAATGTCAAGCCATTTGGCTATTTTAGCTACTAATGCCATGGATCTCATTCAAATTCTTGCCTTTTCCGTTGTACTAGTTGACCTAGCAAGTAGAAGAATTAATTCGAATTCTTTCAATTGTGATGTCAGCAAGTGACGTTTCGGTCGCCTATGGATAATGGACCTGCTCGTGGACTTCGAAGGATGGAAATGAAGACAAAACAGTAATTATATTGGCGGTTGGCAACAAGACCAATCAAATCCCAAAACTTCAAGCTTCAACAATCAACCTCTGATGCAAACCGTTGCTTGTGGTCAGGACAGAAGCAAGTTTTTGGCTCAAACGTGATGTTTAACAATTCACCTCAGATAGTCAAATATCAGAATCGTTAATTGGAGGGACGCCACATTTATATAAAACCCATTGCAACTTAGTTTTTAAGCGGAGCGGATAGACCTTAACAAGTTGCATTGAAACTTTTCAATCAACAACGTATGACGACACCCTAATAGCAATGGAGCCATGTAGAGAGCACGGCCTTGTAGAGCTCAGAGGGACACTCGTCCCATTTCTTGTATATTGAATCCGTAATTACAGGTCAATTTGGCTCATAATTTTCGCTTTTTATCCCATTAATTTGTCAAGAAATGTCATTCTGGCCAAAAAAAAATTAAAAAGTGTGAATTGATGGCTAATTCTTTAAAGTAGGAATGACAATACTTTCTTAGATTCACAAGGAAATTAGGAAAGCCGGACATTCGTCCTTTCCTTGTTCATTCGCAAATAGCACTGGAGAGATTCATTATAGGAAATGAAGAACTTGCTACTTTCGATGTCATCTACTCGTGTCTCATCCTTCCAAGTAAAGAAGCTGCAAAAAGTTTCATCCTAATCGAGTGCCGCTGGGTTGCAACTTTGTCGATGCTCATGCGTCTTCTAGGCTCCTCGACTGAGAAAGCGAGTCCAATACGAAATATCGTTTCCAAATATTCCTGAAACATGCAGTTTCTTTTGTGAAGCGAATCTTGGGAACTATTATGGCTCTATCCTTCGTGAAGCAGTACGGGATCGGTAATCTCCATTGCTCGTTGGGTAGAGCCTCAGGAACATAATTATGAAGATTCAAATTATCTCTGAACATGTCGCTAGTGGGACTTAATTTTATCGTTTTTTTTTCTATTTTTCTCTTTTCTTTTCTTTCTTTTTTCTTTTTCTGCACACTGCTGGCAAGCGAGGTCACCAGCCAACCATCACCGGCCACGGGTGAGGGCTGAAACCCTCACCTGCCAACGAGTGTGGGCCGTCACGCCCTCGCCCAGATTACAGCGAGGGCCACAATGCCCTCGCCTAGATCTGGGTGAGGGCCAATGGTCAGCCAGCGACCTCACCAGTTGGTTGCCGGCCAAATAGTGTGCAAAAAAAAAAAAAAGAAAGAAAAGAAAAGAGAAAAAAAGAGAAAAAATTATAAATTTTGTCCACGTCAGCACTGATCGTGTCACGTAGGACCGCCGGCATTCACGTCAGTAATTTCCGACCTAAATTAACCGGATGGACTAAATTGGTACCAATGCGAAAATGTTTAGAACTAAATTACTTCAATTGAAAGGTTTAGTATTGAATTGGTACCAATGCAATAAATTTAAGAATTTTTTGATATTTTTCTCGTATTTATATCATTTTAGGATATATATATATAGAAAGAGAGAGGCGCGCGATTTTGATGATTGACAAGCTTTAGTCTTTTTATTTTCTTTCATTCCTTTTCATTTCAATTTTTTTGCCCTTCACGAAGGGTGACTCACCGCCGGCCAACATTTGTTGCCAGCGGTGGATAAAAAAGGGAATCATTACCTGTGGAAACTTGTTCATGGCTTGACAAGGATATCATCAAAATTTGCAAAATTTTAATAAATAATTGCTAATATTTTCACAAAAATTATGAATTATTCTACTTTAAATTATTAAAAGAATCACAATCTTATGAGCTTAATTCTACTTATTTATGTTGTCTCATTTGTATTGTTCACTTAATAACATATATGTTTTTTATTTTACTATTACGCGTGCAATATATTATAGCTGGTCATATGATAGGATGATTGCATTTTAATAAATCACTCATGATTAATATTTTTCTAAAATTTTCCAAGGGGCCCGCCACGCACCATGAATAGCCCCCGCCCTGCGCTTCCACAGGGAACATTGTCCCGTTGGTATCGCAGGGGCCCGAATTCTTTCTCTTGCACTTTCCATTCACATTGTGGATTTCTTTTCTTGTGATGTTGAATCAGTCAATCGGCGTATCTTTGAGCATATTTTGGATCCAACCCGAAATTTCTTTCATATTTCTTTATTGAAAGTTCTAGTTTGTGCACGTCCCTATCTATGGCGCCTCTCTCGTCAGATAATATATTAAAACCGCACTAAGTAATTTGTTTGTCTCTATGCATTCCGTCTGGTCGAACTGTAAATGTCTGCTTTTTGCAACTTTTGTGTTAAAGTGGCAAAGGTGACTAACGAGAAGATACGATGAAATTGCATTGCTCTTCACTCTAGTACGTACGGAAAGCAATTATTGAGCAGGTTCCTTATTTCTTTTAGATTTGCTCCAGAGCTTTGCGAAAAACCAAAGAAGAAAATTTCATGTATAGGGTATTCTTTCACCCGCATTAATTTTCTTTTGCGTTGCTCATAAACAATTGTACTGTTCTTCTTGTTACGATGTAAATAATCTTTTGATTGTCAATCATAACTCAATGCCGGAGTTTATTTTTCCCATTTGGCAAGCAATTTTTTTACTTTTAAGATGCATGCCCAACAGAACTTCCTGATGAAGTATTTAACAAAGTCCACATGAAAATATTGTATTTTTTGGAGATTGCGTGCTCCTAAAATTTTGGCTTTTATTGCTAAACGTTCCTAATTTCTAAAGACCTATAAATTATGACATTAAATCGTGTATATTTTTCCTTTTATGTTTTTTGAAATTTAAATATTTGTTCTTAAATTGATGGGGAATGCATAGCGTTTACATTAAGGGGACTCTTAAGCCCTCGAGAAAGAAACATCTAATCCATATCTCAACATATGCATTTCCAACATCTAATCCATCCTCTTCAACCATCACCACACACAAGGGCGCGCACACACGCGTGATAGCGGTGCTTGTGTTTTAGTACAGTCATCTAGTAGCTAGCTTCAAGTAAAATGCAGCACCTGCTACTATGTGTAACCGCATTATGGAGTAGGTCAAAGAAATTGACCGAACCATTTTATATCTACTTGCAAATTCTTCCAACTCTTTAACTCATTTATTTATATGTTGATAAAAGCATTAACTTTTACTTCATTATTTCTGCCTCTACTCATATTTGCAAACATTTTGGAAAAAAGAATTAAATTTCTTTAAAATAATTTATTCACTTCCTTCAGTTCGTCGTGTTGGCCTTATCACATGTGTCCAATAAAAAAAGGAAAATAAACCTTTGGAACATTCCTTCAAACATTTGTTTCTGCGTTCCTTTCATATCTTTACTCATCTTCCAAAAAGGATGTCATCTGAATTTTTTTAATAACAAACGAATCGATGATAAAACGTGCTTAAAAAACATGTAAAATCAGAGAATATACAAAAGATCGTGTGATCTCTTATCGAGTGATCATTACCGGAACATCTTATCTCATGCCATATAACAATTCTAAGCATGAAAAAATAAAAAGGACAGCACACAAATCTGATAAGCATAGAGAACACCACACCACTGTCTACGGCAATCATTTAACTCATATAATGTACAGAAAGACACGAGCTTCAATCTGTACGATTTGTTCTGATTTTCCAATTTGTGACACAATAAATTATATAATTTTCATAGACAACACATACAAAATAAAGTAAAGCACAGATTTGCATAAATCAAACGGAGTCTGTAGAAACTTTTCGGGACCAAAACGATGTAGGGACCAACCGACATGCGTCGCGCGCGCTTCACCATGCGACTGGGCTACACCTCATGCATGGCTTCACGTGTTGAGCCAGTCAATGCAGCTCGTGCTGCCACGCGTCAACATGTGATTTGTTCGTGTCACACTTACGTGCCAATCCTATAGCCTGAATTGCGATGCCCGCATCTGACATGGCACCGCCACATCATCAGCCACGTGGCAGTGCATTGGGTCATAGGTTTTCGAAGGAATGGTTCAAGAGGATCGAGGAATGTGGAGGAAGTGCTCAGGATACATCCTAGTTTTGTTTTGATCTCTAGTGCGGTGGATTATTATTCTATGGTTGGCCTTGAATTGAAAGTCAAATCACAAGAATGTGTACTAATGGAGCAATAATTGTGTGAATTCACCTTAAATTGGGGTTGAAATCATTTTCTTTTCTTTGATTCATAGCTAGATAGGGGAATGGTCTACTGGAGCCCATTTGGCGTCGCTATGGTTAAATTGTAGCTGTGTAACTGTGTTCTGCTTAGCTATGGTATGAAATGTATTGTCGACATTTTATAATTGGGTTGCGTAGCCTTCTTAAATCTGCTATAAATTGATGTAGTGTTGGAGGAGCTAAGCGCTACAACATCCTTATTCATAACAAAGTTATTGTGGGAAAGTTATACCAAATAACTTCTTAGTAGCGGAACATGTTACTCATTTAACTTTTATGTCACTAACCGGTAATTCTTTTCAATTTTATATTCTATGATTATTAAGAGAATCACAATCTCATGAGCTTAACTCTACTTATTTATATCAATGCGTTTGTATTCACTTAATAACGTATGTGTTTTTTTTACTATTAAATGTGTAACAAATTATAATAGTGTATATGATATAATAATGAATTTTCAGTATAATAGGGTGTATGATATACCAACCTGCCCTACATTGCCCCGCCTTGCGCTTTCACAGGGAAAATTGTCTTGTCAGGATGGAGCACCACCGGACGCAACTTCTTTCTCTGGTTCCTTTTATTGCTTTTCTTTAATTGCAATTCTAATTATAAATCTTTTTTTTTTTGTGATATTGAATCAATCAAGTGACATGCCTTTGGCATACCTTGAACTTAGCCCAAAATCCCTTCTATACTTTCTAGAAGCTGTGTTAGACCTGAAGTGGCTAGCAAGGATCACCTAGATGGGTGAATAGATGATTTAAAATAATTCTTGATCAATTTAAAGCGGAAATAAAAGATCAAGGATAAAGTCTGAACAATGATAAGATTTTGAACAATCTTTGAATAGCAATTATGTAAATGTGCAATGAACTAAATAAAAGGAGATTTAAGGATGAGAAAAATTGCACACAAGATATATAGTGGTAGGCTTAGAATAAGCCTGCATCTACTCTTCCACGCTGACAGCCTACCGGTTGAATTATACTAGATGATCAATCAAGAGATTACATATTTTGAGTGATAACTCTATGTGAAAGATAGGTCACTCTATCTCACTTAATTACTTTTACAATAAGTCTTTCAAGATTAAAGATTTTAGCTCAAGAAAGACAAGTAACACTGATCATAGTACTCAGACTTTAGAATGGATGATTATGGATATTGTCTATCTTTTGTTCCTCGGCACTTAGTCTCCTTTTATATTCTTCTATTTCTAAACTAGCCGTTGGACAGTCTTTAGAGGATCATCTTCTAATTTTCATCTTAGACAGAATTGTATAAAGAGGATTGAGTTGCCGTCGAGTGACAAAATATGAATTATGCTGAATATGTTTGCCCATACAATCAAAATTTTGGTTTCCATAAGAAGAGCCTCTCCATTTAGAAAGAAATTGGTCTTTGGGTTGATTGTCAATCAATTTAAGATATTTTGCAATATAAATATCCCTCACAAAATAGTTTTTAAAATCAAATCAATCAAGACTTTCCTTTTGTTGAAATCCAAGCTAGATTATGAGCCGTCGTGTACGTTCTGAGTTTGCATTAAAATCTATCTAAAGTCTAGTTCTTGTCTCGCATTCAGAACTTAAGTTAGGATAGGTTGTTATGTAAAGTTTGAACCTTTCGATTCCAACACAAAGTCTGAAGTTCTTCATCTGCCATTTATAAAATCTGAACTTTATCTCTTGCAGTATAGAATCTGAACTTCTCCCTCTTATTCTTGTAAAATCTAGACTTCTTGCAGTAAAAGTTTGCTATTTCTAGATTATAACTTCCTGATTTTAAAATACTTCAAAGTATTTGTCAGACTTACAAAATTTTCATTGATAGTTTTGTCAATTTTAAAATCTATTAAGAAGTTTTCCTAATAAGACCCTGATGACTTATTTCGGGTATGCGTTCATACCTCTTTTCCCAGCAAGTCATCCCTGCCGCTTGAGGCAAAGACCCCGCATTTGATGACCCATATATATAGACATTATTTCTCCCGTTCAGACCACTTTTCTAAGTCTAATTTGTTCTACCTTTTGTTCACAAATTTAATAAAGGTCCAGTACCGCGACTCCACCCACGTTATTTTCCATGATCCCACGGCGAATTTGAACCCAAGTCATATTTCTGTCGAAAAAGGGACTTTACCTCCTTATTCAGCAGAAAATCAAATTTCATAGTATTGACTAATTATGTCCTTTCCCGGTGATTGCAAAGAGCTTCTTTTTGCGATAAGTACATTAGGAGTGCCATAATTTCACATGGCGCTCACTTAAGAGCCACAACTTTTTTTTTTCGCTCACTTGAATGCCACAAATTTTAAAAAAAATAATCATTTAAGTGCCATCGGCAATTTGCCTCCTCGGTAAATCCGACATGGATGATAGTCATTCTATGTGGCATCGCCAGCGATCGTCCTATGTTGCATTGCTAGCACTGACATGGATAATTAATAAAAAAAAATTCAAAAAAAATCCACGTTGAAATGGAAAATTAATAAAAAAAATGCACGTATGACGATTTGTCAGGAATGATACTTAAATGATCGATTTTACTCCAATGTGATACTTAAGTGAGAGCCATACGAAAGTTATCGCACTCTTGTAGTCCTTATCCCAAGTATTTTTATTTATAAGTGAAAAGGTTAAGGAGGGCCAATCAATGTAGTTATCCCCCTGAACTTTACCATAAAGGTCCCACGTAGACAAAGGCTTTGCATTAATTGATTCTTTATAAGACATATTAATAGGAGTGGATATCATCACATATATAAAATTAGGTACTTCTCATGAAGGAGGCCCGTTGCATATAAAATCCAAAATATTTTAAATTTAATTTTCGACAAAGATCTAAATTAAAATATCATCAAAATAATTATTATGTACTAATACATAAGTAGAATTAATTATAAATTACATCATTTGCCTCTCTTTTTTCTCAACTATCGTACGACTCTTGACTCTAGAAACCCATCATACCCTCTCTTTATTTTACTCGCATCTACTCAAATATAAATAAGTATATTAGGTTTAACATTCAAAAGAGCAATTATGTGAAAAGGATAAACGCATAAAGGCCTTTTTCCATCCATTTTTTAGATTTCTAACTCCCCCTATTACCTTAAATTGACCATAATATCTCTTGCAAGTCCCATATTTAATATTATTCTTACCTTTTCTTTCTTTTCTTTCTTTGGAAATTCTGATGCATTTAGAATTGACAAAAATATGGATTTGCCAATGCTTTGATTGGATTGTCTTATAATCCAATTACAATTGTCATAATTTTCTTGTCAATAATTAATTATTCCACTTAATCAATTCTACATTTCAGTTTTGCCAATGTAGTACTAAACTTTTAGGCAATATTTCAATATAGTCTTTCCTACCAATTGCCACAAAAAATCACTGACGTTGTGTTTATTCATTGCCAGCCATCCTAAGTGGCATGCTGACGTGGGCAATTTGTTGATTTCCATGTCACAATTTGCAACCACAATTGGCATGAAAGGCTACATTTAAATATCGTACAAATGTGTAGGACTATATTGACAAAATTGAAAAATAAAAACTGAATTGATATCCTTACAATAGGTTTATGACTAAATTTATAATTTCTCAAATATTTAAATAATCACTCCTTGAATTGACACATATATAAGCATTTTTGGGATAAGTACATTGGGAATCCCATAACTTTCCTACAGTTGTCCTACATGGCATCGCCGACGCTGACGTGGATAATTAATAAAAAAAATTCAAAAATAAAAAAATCCACGTCAGAATGGGAAATTAATAAAAAAATCCACGTATAATGATTTTGCCGGAAATGGCACTTAAATGATTGATTTTACTCCGATATGGCACTTAAGTGAGTGAAAAAAAAGTTATGACATTTAAGTGAGCGCTATACGAAACAATCCCGTTATTCTTATCCTGCTTCTTTTCAATTGAATATTAGTGAAAGTGTGTCTATTTGTGTCATCTTTGAATTAGCTCTCTCGTGTCATGTATGCTTTTTCTCGATAACTATTGAAGTCCATCCTTGTAATGAATTGCCACCCCCACCTCTATTAGTGTGACAATTTATGCAGAGAATGATTTTGATGATTGCAAAATCATTTTAACATGTTGAATGCTTTATTTAAGTTACAAAAGACGGAGTAGGAGGGTTCCTCAAGTGCTAAAAACGTAGTGGAATTTATAAACCAACACCCAGACAGAATTCATGCGTATATTGAAATCTAAACAGAAGTTCGACACGTACCTTTTGCAGATCGAAGGTAAATTGACAATCAATTGTGTCTAGATTAGCCCGAAGTATTGTGCCTCTACTAGTATCCACACATACGAACGGAAGTCTCCAACGATTCAAGTACTAGCTAAAGATCTTGGACTTCTTTTTCCTGATCGCCTTGGATCTTTGAAACACTCTTAAAGATCTCTGAACAGAGAACGATTCACTTTATATTTTCTTAGGATTTTTTTGTCACCCACACACTATGTGTGTGTGTGTGTGTGTGTCATCAACTAGCCTAGGATCTAGGGATTATAAATAGGAAAGATAAAGAATATAGAAAGTCAACTAATCTATGCGTTTACGTTAATTAGAAAGGAATCTGGGAAATTGTAATAAAAAGATAAGAACAATAAAGATGTAAGTGATTTTTAATTGATATTCTAGATATTCAAAATATCCAATATATTGAGAAAATAAATAAAGGATTTTGGATATGTCTCTAGATCTAGCAATAGTGAAAATATATTCTAATATTAAAATGCAGATTTCTACACAAAAAATTATTAAGTAAATAAAATTAAATAAAAGCCCAAGCATTAAGAATAATAAAGAGACCGTAAGCAATATATAAAACGAAAAGGATAGTTACTAGAAATTCTAAACCAACCATGTAGGTGGTATTACTAAGTAAGAATGAAAAGGGCAAAACGATAAAAAGAAGTAAGGATATATAATAAATGCAGAAAATTTCTGTAAATTAAAGTACAAACCTTCTACAGGTGGTTTGACCTGCCGTTTGTGAGGTATGTAAATGTAAACACAGAGAAAAAATTAGAAATGACTGGTATATAAACAGTAATGGAAGATTACAATAACAATATTGAAAGGTTACACAACGTAGATATTGAAGTACAAGTGTAGAATTAAGAAAATTTCTCTGGTAGAAATTCTTCCGTTACTCAGACTATTTTGTAGTCTAGAACGATAAGATTTTTCACACTATAAGAACTATAAAAAAGGTCTTGAAAATATGGGACAAGATCTTTACAAGGATCAAAAACTTACGGATATGGAAAGGTTATAGAAAGGTTGAGATGTAAAATCTCTTATTCCTTCGAAGAAGGTTTAGAGAGAAAGCTAGAAAGGTTTTGGAATTCATAAAGGTTTGGAAAAGTCTTCCGAGGTTTTGAATTCGATGCCTTCTTCAAGTGAATGAGGTTCCTTTTTACAAGCAAGATGATTTCCTGTAGAAATAGTTCACGGGTAATACTGTAGTAAATAGTAGTAAGTGCATAGTGTTTACAGTGAATAGTATCCTAACATAATTATGAAAATTTTGATAAAGAGAAAGACTGACAGACTCCTTTCATCCTAGAAATGATGAAAATAGCTCAAGTTTTCCAGCGCAATGATGAAAATGGCACATGGAATCTTTCGGCATAATGATGTTATGGTTTAGACAAGTCTTCCACCAGCAGACTCCTTTCAACCTAGAAATGATAAGAATGTTGATAATGGCTGGAGTTTTTTGGCTTTTCTCATCATGGTTTGGACAAGTCTTCGACCACTTCGTCTTCTTCTTCTTGTTCTGCTACGTCTCCCCATGAGATTGTTGGGAGGATCCCGTAACAATCATCTTCATTAGAGTTCCTACTATGATGAGAGCGGGAACTTTCTGAGTCCTCTATTTCAGAAAGGGCTTGCTTCAACATCCCTGCCAATTGTTGGTGCGATTGGGTTGAAGCTAGTTTAGAAAGGACGAATCCTTTGTTATGTAGAAAAGGGGTGATTTCCCCAGCAAGAGGAGGAGGACAACCAGGATCCGATTGTCTAGCAATGAGCCATTGGTTGACTCCTGGTATGGAGACTCTATCAAAACATTTGAAACCATCCCACCATTTGACTTTAAATCGTCGTATTAGAATAGGGATGCCAGTTCTTGTTGATTTTGTATAATCAAAAGTCCATTCAAAAGCCCAAGAAACTTAGAAGAAATAGAAAAAGAGCATGAGTTTAGGGAACATTTGCTCATAGGAACGTGGGTTATTGAATCTTTCAAGAAAATGTTCGTAACTTGGTCGAACTTTAGGGTGAAGGATTTCCTTAATGGGTCCAAGTTGTTCCCACTATCGGAAAAACTAGTATGGAATTTCTTTGATTCGGAAGTCCTCAAAATAGAAAAGCCAAGTATAGGAATTATTAGGATTTTGTCTCCAGAAAGCACTCCACCATGCTTGTTTGTAGTTGAAATATGAAAAGGATGTTCTACAAGGAAGAGAGTCAGTCATCTTGACATTGAATTTCCTCATGGCCAGGGGATTAGGTTTCCATTCTCAAGGGTGGATGACCTTGTGCAGAATGGCTTTAAAATAATTTTTTTTTTGGTAAGGTAAACATTTGTATAACTAATCAAAAACCAAATACAACCTAAGCTCGAACCACCCACTGACCATTCAAGGACAGAGAAATGTCCATACAAGGTCAAATGAGGTCCAGCAGGGCCAAGAAAAGAGGCAAAAGCCATCTAAATACAAGAGAACCAGCGTCCGAAAAAGAAAGAAAAATACTATCCAGTCCGGAACTGTGAAAAAGAACCCCGTGACTAATGGGGTAGCCCACCGATAGCTGAGAAACCAGGAGCCGGTCCGTCTATGCCCTCTAGAGCAGTCCGAAGGAGCATCAACTTGCCGAGGGAAGGAAACGTCTGAGGACCTCTCCATACCGCAACGTCAGCCGGGGAACCCCACCTGCTGATACGCCTGAGTGATCGCATCCCGCCAAAGCAGCCGCAACTAGGAGACCACCGCAGCAAGGGCATCCGGACAGCGAAGAGCAGCCGCCTAATGAAAGATAAGCAATCCGAAGAAGCCGCAAGGGTAACGCCTATCCCGCTGTAAATGCAGTCAACCGCTGATACAACCTGTGTGATCATATCCTAGAAGCATCAACGCCCAGCCTCCTAAGCAGTGGTCCCACGGTTACCCGGGGACAAACCCCAGTTTGCCTGTAATCTTCTATTTTGAGGAGTATCCGCCACTTGGCCAAGAGAGATAATTTTGTCCTTAACCACCTTGACAAGATGTTTAACCATCCCAGGTGCAAAGAACGGCTTCTCTCTGAAAAGAATATTGTTTCGCTCCATCCAAATAAGATGACACAAGGCTCCAAGTGAGAATCGGGAAATACGTTGGGAGAAGGAAGATCCACCAAACTGTTGTATAGCCCATCCAATGAAGACTGTCCATGGTTGGTTCGTCCACAGAAGGCCACACTTTGAAGCCCAAATCGAGGCAAGTCTGGCCATATGAGGGCAAGAGAAAAACAAGTGGTCGATGGAATCTGGGCATGAGTGACAGAATGCACAAGATCCATCGGTAATCCTACGATACTGGATCAACATGGCTTGGGTAGGTAAACGGCGGCGAGAGATAAGCCATAGAAGAAACGAATGCCGAGGGACCATATCCCGATCCCAAACAAAAGAATGCCATGGTGAGGGCCGGCCTTTGGGTCTGATGTGGTCCCAAGCCGAGGCGACCGAAAAGACACCAGAGGGATGAGCCGTCCAAGTATACAAATCCGGAGAATCAATAAACACATGGGCTGGTTCCGTCCAACTTAGGAAAGCATCCAAAGTTGCGGAGGTTTGCCATGTTGAGTCAAAGAAACACCGGACTGAGGTATGCCGAGGAATGCGCGACCGGTAGATATCCATGTCGCTAAAGATCTTGAGGAGCGGACCTCTCTCATGCCACCAATCGAACCAAAACGAAGTCCCACGACCATCTCTGACTTTCCATCTAAACAGATCTGAGAAAGAGGACCGGAGGTCGAGGATCTTCTTCCAGGCCCACGAACAGAACGTGGGTTTCGTGACAATCCAAAAATTGGAGCTCTTCAGAAAATTGGAGTGGATCCACTTGCACCAGAGCGACTCCTTATCAGTGAAGAGAATCCAAATGTGTTTCAATGTTAGGGCTGTATTATAATCTTCCAGCCTGCGAATCCCAAGTCCACCCTCTTCCTTGGGTACGCACACATCCGCCCAAGAGACTTTTGCGCCACCTACCCCGAGATCTGGTCCCTTCCACAGGAATTGACGTAAAACAGTCTCAATGTCTTGTAGGACAGACTTGGGGAGGGTGAAAATGCTAGCCCAATACACTTGCATAGAATGCAACACCGATTTGATAAGTTGAAGACGGCCTCCATAAGATAGAAACCTCTGGGTCCAAGATCTAGCCCTTGCAGTGATGGAGTCGACCAACGCCTTACAATCCTTTTTGGATAGCCTGGTTGAGATGACTGGGACCCCTAAGTATCGAAAAGGGAGAGATCCACGTTGGAAACCAAGGCAACCACAAATCTGGTTTTGAAGTTCAGGAGACCCTCCGGATAAGAAAATACTACTCTTGTTCGAATTCGGTCTAAGCCCTAACCACCCAGAGAAAAGATCAAGAGCATCCTTGATCAGTTGTATAGTACCCGCATTTGCTTCAGAAAATAAGAGTACATCATCCGCGAAGAACAAATGGGATAACCGAGTCTCCTTACATCGCCAGAAGAACTTGAAGTCCGGCCTATTCGATTTAGCTTGGATTATGCTGGATAGGACTTCCATGACGAGAGTAAATAGATAAGGGGATATAGGGTCCCCCTGTCTAACCCCCCTGGAGCTCGGGAAAAAGCCATGCAGCTCGCCATTGATAGATACTGAAAATCTTGCTGAGGATACACATTCCAAGATGAGCTTGACAAAGCTGGACGGGAAGTTGAAAGCAAGGAGAACCCGCTCAAGAAAGATCCAGTCGACTGAGTCATAAGCTTTTTGGAAGTCCACCTTAATTGCACACTTGGGGAGATACGGCTCGTGGTGAAAATCTGCAAAAAGCTCCTGGGCAAGCAAGATATTGTCACTAATTCTTCTTCCTTGAACAAAAGCCGTTTGAGAATGGCTGATGATAGAAGGAAGCACTAAAGCAATGCGATTAGCTAAAATCTTCGATATACATTTGTACAAAGTATTACAACATGCTATCGGTCGATAATCAGTCATCGCCGTGGCATTAGGAACTTTCGGGATAAGTGTCAAGATGGTAGCATTCAACTGTTTGAGTAACCTCCCCGATGAGAAAAAGTTCTTAATGGCAAGGATAATGGAGGGACCTATAGTATCCCAACAGGCTATGAAGAACTCCACATTAAAACCATCAGGGCCAGGTGCCTTCCCTTTAGCCAAGCTGAAAAAGGTTTTCTGAATTTCATCATCCGAGACCGGTGCAGATAAAAGGGCCTGCTGGTCCGGGTCCAAAGAACGATTAGTAAATTCCGAAATATCCGCAATAGAGGGCCTATTAGAGTTGGAGGGCCCATTGAGGAGATTCTGAAAGAAATCAACGATGTGGGTTTGAATCAAAGCCGGATCCGTCACCAGAACATCATGATTATCCACCACTGAAAGAATACGGTTCTGCATTCGTCTTTTATTAACGAAGTGATGGAAGAATCTAGTATTGTGGTCTCCTTCCTTAAGCCAGCGGATCCTGGACTTCTGTTTGAAGAACGACTCCTCGTGGAGCCTAAGTGCTGAAAAGGTCCGGATTTGAGCCGTCTCTGTATCGGCTAGCATTTGATTGAACGGGTCTTCTTCTAATGCATTTTGAGTCGCAAGAAGTTCCAACCTCGCTTGCTCCGTACGGTTGGAAATATCAGAAAAAGAGTTACTGTTGAGGAGCTTTAGGCGCACTTTCAAAAGCTTAAGCTTGCTGCACACCACGAACATAGGCGGCCCCGATAAATGGGTGGACCAGACCTGTGAGACAATCTCCATGAAAGAAGGGTGAGATAGCCAGAAATTGAAGAACTTGAAAGGTTTCCTGGAGGGGGGGAGGAGGGGCAATCTTAACCACCATAGGAGAATGATCAGAGATGCCCGGAGCCAGGAAGGACGCCTCGGAAAAGGAGAAGACCTGTTGCCAAAGATCATTAATTAACACTCGGTCAATCTTCCGAAGTTTCCGAGTAGAACCTGATGAAGTGGACCAAGTGAAGCGGTGTCCAACATATCTTAGATCATCTAAGCCAATCATATTCAAACACTGGTCCAATTCATAAAAAACAGGAAGCCACTGGGTATCACTGCCGATTCTATCAGACCGATCACGAATGGCATTAAAGTCTCCAGCAACTAACCATGGAAGATCACAATAACTCAGATGTGTAAGTTCAGCCCAAAGCGATCTACGTTTTATAAAGGTGTGTTCACCATAAACAACAGACAGAAGGACAGTTTTCTGCATTTCAATCATATTAATGCGAGCATGTATCAGCTGGGTCGAAGTAGATAAAACCTCAAGTTCAATTCTAAGAGAATCCCAGCCAATCCAAATTCTGCCAAGAGGGGAGTGCTCATAATTCGCCAACCAACTCCAACCAGGGATAAAGTTTCTCTTAATGGCATTAAAAGTAGCCAACTTGGCTTTTATCTCAATGATACCAACACAAGACAGATTATGGTGTCTAACAAATGAGCGAAACTCAGCTTGTCTAAGGGGGTTGACAAGACCCCTAACATTCCAAAAACCAAAAAACATATATACAGCAGAACAGGAAAAACAATCGTTCACTTCTTAGAAGACTTCCTCCTAGACTTGTTTTTAGAAGCCTTGGAGGAAGACGTCATGTCGGGTTCCGAGACAGCCGGATGAGCCTTTGGCATTTCCGAGACAGCAGGGAGCTGGGCCGGCTCACCAGGAAGGCCAATAGCTAGAGCACGAGATCTTGTAACGGGGGGGGATTGCGAGGGAGAAGGCCGCTGTCCAGCCACGCTTGGGGAACTTGCACCATCCTCTGCAAGGTCAGCATCAGAAGAGAAAACAGATAAAGATCCAGAAGCGGAGGCAGAATGACCAGAGGCAGTAGGCTGAGCAACAGGCTGAGGGAGAGGCTCCGTCCCCAGATGCAACGTGAAGGCTGGCTCGGAGACCAGTATAGGAGGGCTGGACAGAATCGAGATAGGAGAGAGGCCAGCAATCGGGACAGCTTGGGATGCCTGAGAAGCCAAACCCCCTGTGTTTAGTCCGAAGGGGCGGTCAGGTGCAGCAGATGAAGTATCGGGTCCTGCAGAATCCTTCAGGAGGTTGGGGGCATGTAGGGGAGAGACGGTTGCCATCTCAGCAGGGGGCCTCTGTGGACAGGTCTGAGAGTCAATATCAGAAGGTAGAGAGGTCCTCCCCCCAGAGTTCACTACCAGTGGCAAGTCAGCTACACGTGTGTCATTGGTCGAAGAAGAACCTCCCCGTTTTCTACTAACTTGGATCCATTCTCCTGTACCCTGTGCACTAGAACGAGTGACAAGGCTGGCTCCAGCTTGAGGACGCCTGGGGGGCTCCCTTGTAGCTTCGGGAGGGATAGGAGCACAACCAAATCCACTAGTGCCAGCTTTGTGCCCAAAAACACCACAGGAGAGGCAGGCCAGTGGTTTCCATTCGTACTCAACCGGGATCAACATAACCTCACCATCCCATCTAGTTTTAATAGATTCCATCCGAGGCTTGTTGGCTTTTAATTCCACACATACTCTCGCATATGAAATTCTGGACATTTGTTCCGTTTGGGAATCCACGTACAAGGGCTTCCCAATGGCACTAGCTATTCTACTAATGCCGGCCGGGGACCAAAGCGAGAACGGGATGTCTCGAAGTCTGACCCAAACTGGTATGGAATCCATGGCGCCCTTTTTGAACTTAATCTTTGAGTGCCATTGTTGGAGAACCATGGTGCAACTAAAGATAGAAATAGGTCCCATATCAAGTATCTTCCTGCGCATATCTGCATTCGGAACCCGAAAGACATAAAAGCCATTTTCATGTAGCCTCACATTAGCTATTTGGTCTCCCCAGGTTTTCTTGAAAGCTTCCTCAGTTAGTTTAAAGGGAACTTTCTTACCAATGAAATGGCCCACTAGGCACTCCAGCCACATAGGATTCTGTTCAGCTACTATTTCCGGAGTAATATCAACTATAACTTCTCCATTTACCTCTACCGGAGGAATAAAGGTCAGGTCATAGCCTTTTGTAATCGCCTTGGCAATACTAGCCCAAGATTTAGGTGGGGGGTTATGAGTACCATGGCTTTGGGGAGGTTTAGAGGACTGACCTTCCTCAGCAAATTTCCTTCCAGATTTCGCTCTAGAGAGAGAGCGACCTGTATAGCCAGGCATAACGGCCCTTCTAGTAGAACGGCTCCTTGATTTCATACGGCCCCTACTCCGGCTGCGCCTATGATTACCTTTTAGGGAGGGTCTAAGACCAGCCGGTCGATCAACCTCATTCAGTCCCAAAGTAGCCTTCCCTTTAGGTTCTACTGACTTGTTATTACCAACAGATGCTAAATTCGTCTGGAGGGTATCAGGAACAGGGGAGGGGTCAACCTGAATACCAGGGGGAGGTTCAGTCTCCAAAGCAGGTGTGAGCTTAGCCATTTGAAGAGAATTCGTCACCCAGGCATTAATACAAACATCTACCGGTCAAACCTACTCCAATAATCTCTAGAAACAGGACACAGCCGGTCCACCAGTAAAAACGACAAGCCCACAGCCTCCAAATATAACCAACAACAGCATAAACCACAAGTTCCAAGCCAGAGAAACCAACCAAACACCATTCAACAACTACCAGTAAAGATTCAGCAGAAGGTTCGCCCCAAGCAGAATACGCATAGCCCGAACAACCCCAAAAATTACAAAGTACTCAAAACGGTCTCCAAATCTCAACCAGTAGGAAGGGAATCACCGGAGAGGACGTACGTGAGGAGGCTTGGGGAAGGACTTCCAAAACTAACGCCTCATAACAACCAGCCGTCCAGTTCACATGAGGGAGATAAACCCAGCGAAATCCAGATCTGGGAGCCCATCCATGGTGCTGGACGAGAAGGAAAATACTTTGAGAGTGTGTAGGAAGGATGTCTAAGGGACTCAACCTCCGAAGATCAAGCCAATCGGTCGCCGGATTCGGTCGGAATCATCAAATTCCGGCCGGGTGAACAGTATCAGCAAGAAGAACCGACGGGAGCATTCTGGATGAACAGTACCCGCGAATTTTATGTTTTTGTCGATTAGTCTACTTTAAAATAATTTATATGGCCTTTATCGGAGAAATGTTTAAAAGAGACAGATTCTGTCTCTGTCAAGATCCTTCCATAAAATTTGACGGTTTTGTAAATGTCATAAGGAGGATATAGAAATTTTTCTGAAAACATATTTTTATCAAAACCATAAGGGTTTTCATCATAAAATCCATTTTCAATATTACAGATGGTATCAAAATTTGTTTTAGGAAAGAATCTTGATTTAAGTTCAGTAGGAGTTGTCTAAGTCAACTGAATAACCACCTCACTAGAAATTCTTTTTCCCATATGCTTTTAGGTAACAGTGGGAGAAGGGTTAAAACTTACCAGTGCTGTTGACGGTTGTGTTTGACTATTGAAGGCTTTTTGAAGGAGTTGTAAAGCTTCTTCATGAGAAATTTTAGTAACATCAAAAGGTGGTCTTAGAGACAATTCAAGGTCTGGTTTGGCCCAAGTAGAAATGGTAGTGGTATTCAAAGATGGATGGGTAGTTACTTGCAGCCATGTCTTTATTCAGCAATTTCTTTGCCTTTATTTCTTCTGGTAGGCTTGTCAGGTGGCTTGGGAGGCATTTTCCCTATAAAAATTTTCGTGTGAGAAAATATGGGAGAGAATTCGAAGTTCCATTTATAAATTCTATATCAAAATCAAAAATAGATAAAATGGCTTGCCATCTGGCGAAAATTTGTTTTGAAGCAATATTTTGGACATCTTTTTGTAAGACATCTTTTGCAGATTTGCAATTAATTCGTAATAGGAATTTTTGATTTAAAAGATCTCCTTGAAACTTAGAAATCGAAAGTACAATAGCGAGAATTTCTTTTTTAATTGTGGAGTAATTCTTTTGACAATCATTCCAATGTTTGGAGACAAACTGAACAATCTATTCTTTATTGTCTTTAGATTGTTTAAGAATTCCTCCATAACCAATATCAGAAGCGTCAGTTTCAATGATTTTGAAAGCAAAAGGATCAGTTAAATGTAAACAAGGAATTTCCTTGATAATCTGCTTGATCTGTTTTACTATATCAGTATGGATTTGAGTCCATGGAGGAGGATCCTCCTTGAGCCTTTGATGGAGTGGCTTGCAAATTATATTGATGCGAGTAAAGAATTCAATAATATAATTCAAATTTCCTAGAAATCTTTCCAATTGATTTTTTTTTTGTAACCCAGGGAACCCCCGCACGGCCGACAGCCGGGGAGTAAACCCCAGGGGCAACACGTGCTAGCCATCACACACGTGCCACCGGTTAAGTCACCCTGCAGCGTCCGGGATTCGAGCACTCAACCTTTTGCGAGAGGAAGAGTGCGCGCTCCAGCAGCGCCACCTAGGCGGGTGGTTTCCAATTGATTTTTGTCTCTAATTTTATCAGGAAATTTTTCAGAAAATATAATTGATCTTTCAATAGGTATGATAGTACCTTGATGGATGTAATGTCCTAGAAATCGAATTTTCGTTTTGAAAAGAGATATTTTAGTAGGTGAAACTACTAAACCATTTTTCTTCACAATATTAATAAAATGATTGATGTGCTTAAAATATTTTTCTATGGATGCAGAAAATATTAAAACATCAACAATATAAACAATAATATAATCAGAACAATGATTAAAAATATCATTCATTATCCTTTAAAATTCAGAAGGAGCATTTTTAAAATCAAAAGGCATGACATTCCATTCATATTGGCCGAAAGGAATAGTAAAGGCTGTCTTATATCTGTCTTTTTCACTAATTTGAATTTGCCAGATGCCTGATTTCATATCAAACTTTGAAAAGATTTTTACATCATAAAGTCTATTTAATAAATCCTTTTTATTAGGAATTGGATATCTTATCCATTTTAAGGCTATATTCAAAGGTTTGTAATTTATTACCAATCTTGGAACCCCTCTTTCTAGTTCAGCATTTTTGTTGACATAAAAAGCAGAGCAGCTCTAAGGTGATTGGTTTTTCCTAATAAGCTTCTTTTCAAGAAGTTCCTGTATTTCTTTTTGACAGAAATGCAGAACTTCGTGATTCATCTGGGAAGGTCTGGCTTTAGTTGGAATGTCATTTTTCAAAAATCCTGGTTCATAAGGTAGTTCCACTATGTGACACTTACGAGACCAGAAGGCATTGAGAATATTGGAACAAATGGAATCCTTGATTTGATTTTTAAGATTGGAAATCTATTTCTAAAAACTCATTTCAGAAAGATTTTTGTCAATCTTTTTATAATCAAGATCTTCTTTGAGAAATTGAAGATGAGTTTCTTTATCTTGGATCATGCAATTAATTTCAGAAATAGAGTGTTCTTGAAGAGTTTTTAAATTCCTAGTTTGGGGTTTTGAAATGAAGTCAAAACATATTCTTTTGCCTAAAGTTTCTGTTTTGATTCATTTTCCAAAAACTTTAAAAGGCTGAAATAAATTGATAAAAGGTGATACCAAAATAACATTTTGTTTGATATTTTTAACAAGAAGAGCCAAGGGGCTCTTCTTGTTAAAAGAAGTGGGACTAGGTGATTTGGGCCGGCCAAAATGTCCACATTTAATCGTATGTTTAATCGTTATCTCATAACATGTACGACAGCGTGGATAAGTTGAATAGGAGAATAAATTAAAATCTATTTCTTATTTTAAGTAGATCCCGGCGCATAGAAAATATTAACTCAGTTCGCTATTGTGTGCGACCCTGTAGGTTCACTAAATATTAGCAGTGTGCTCAAAACTCTTTTTTGGCCCACAAGTCATAAGCGGTCTCTAGCAAGACATTATGACTACCTAAGTATAGTGAAGGTCAGTTTTCCGACATAACATAATCCACAACTAATGTTAAAGTATTAACCTTGATTGATTTGTTGGGCGGACCACTAACAAGAAGTTGTAGCCTATGCTCTTCGTAGTGATTTTGAGTGCATTTTGCACCATTCGAGTTGGATTGGGTCATAGGTTTTTGAAGGAATGGTTCAAGGGTCGAGGCATATGGAGAAAGTGCTTAGGATATGCTCACATCCGGGGTGTGATCATCTTAAGTCTAGGCTTAGTTTTGTTTTGATCTCGTGTGATGAATTATTTGTTCTATTTCAGGCCTTGGATTGAAAGTCAAATCACAAGTGTACATGTAAACTAATGAAACAACAATCGGGCGATTCCATCTTGAATTGATGGTTGAAATCATCCCCTTTTTCTTTGTTACATAGCATGATTGGATAATGGGCTACTAGAGCCTATTTCGTATCGTTGTGGTTCAACGATAATTGTGTTGCGTTTAACTGTCCTGTGAAGTGCATTGAAACTTCTGTGCTTGGTGATGTATATTTTTTAAAGTTGCAACACTTCAAAATTGGATGGGGTAGCCTCTTGAAAGTTTCTACACACTGATGTAGTTTTGAAGAAGCTGCCATTATTAAGTTTTTCGCCCTGAAAATTCAAAGCATGAGTTCTATCCAAAGAGCCATCAAATGGCAATTGGCAACTTGTCTATGCACGTCTCCTCCCCGTACCGAAAAACACTCAATTTCACACGATGGGCTACACGTGTGACATTTTAATCTCCCAATAGATTTTGCAGAACAATATGAAACAACCCTAGTCAGTCTGGGCTCTGAAAAAATGCACGTGCCTAAGATCATCAATACAACAAAGAATCGAACACGATGTCAAAGGATAAAAAAGATCCATACATACAACGGGCTTCAAGCTATATGCAAAACTCAAAAGCGACTAATAGAACAACCTCACATTCATCCCAGTTGCCATTACCGTAGCGGAGGCCACAGTACTTTGGGTTGCTATCATCGTTCAAGTAACACACTGAGCCGGAATACCTTGCCAATATAACAAGGTCACTATAAGCCCTCGAGAAGAAGGCTGCATAAACTATTTCTCCTCTGCCTGTCTTTTCCACATGATTGACATTACAAACTATGTGTGCCTAGAATAACTGAAAATGTCTTAAAGTGATTTGCTTAATTAGTCCTGAACGCCATGGATTTCATTCATAATCTTGCCTTTCCCGCGGTACTAGTTGATCTCGCAAGTAGAAGAACTGATGCGAATTCTTTTTCTTGTGATGTCAACCAGTGAAGTTGCGGTCACCTCTGCATAACGGACTAGCTCATGGACATCGAACCAAAGCAGCAATTACATTAGCGGTTGGCTACAAGACCAATCATATCCCAAAATTTCCAGCTTTAGTAACTAGCCTCTGGTGCAAACCATTGCTTGTGGTCACGACTAAGAAAAGGTTCTGCTCTTCTGTGATCTTTGGAAATTCACCACCTAAAGTAGAATTGTTAATTGGATGGGCGCTACGTTCGTGTGAAATCCACTGCAACATAGTATTTAAGCAATGCGGATAGACCTTAACATAATAAAAGCTTTTACACGTTGTAATAAACGACTCTAGTATATGATATTTATCATTTCTTTTCTGGTAGACCGACAATGCAGATATAATCAACAAAGCATGATGAAACTCCGATAGCGATGGAACCATAGAGAGAGCAGATGGGCAGAGGCAGAGCCTTGTAGAGCTCAGAGGGGCACTAGACCCAATTTGTATAAATTGAATCCGTAATTATAGGTCAATTTGGCTCATAATTTTGGCTTTCGACCGTAATAATTTGTCAAACTAAAAAAAAACAAGAAGGTGCGTGAGATCAAGTTTAGTATCAGGATAAAATAAAAAGAAACAAAACCAAAGGAAGGTTATAAATAAAAGGTTATTATCTTGTTTTGCGTGTGTTTCGATATCTTTGTTTCTAATACTCCCAGCTCGTTCCATTGCTTCAAGCCCTAAAAACTCAAAAGGAATACAACAATTAGAGATGGGTAAATATTTATCCATGACATAAAAGTTTCTTTTTCATTTTAATATGAGACTTAGGATGTCATAAAAATGCCTTGTGTCTACTTTCCAAATTTATTAGGAAAAGATTAGAAAAGAACAAAGACCCAGAATGATCTATCAAAATGGTTCTTTGATTATCGATCGTACTTATAGCTTAATGTAGAGAATGAAAAACGCCACATAATATGTCCCGTATCATGACATTTTTATCTACCCGAGCAAATGCACTGCAAACTATAGAATAAAAATTAAAGTCGGTATGCATGCTGGATGATGTCCTTCGGATTATCAACTCTTTCTAGGATTTCCAAAATGAGGTTATAAACTTGATGTTGACATCAAATATCTAATGACGTAAGAGACGAAAACTAAAGAGATAAGAAGTGGCATGCAATAATTGTTTAGGATTCACGATTGGCCTGGCAAAATGGATTGGCCCAAAGCCCAAAACCACGTCTCACAAATACAAGGGGGCGTGTCTCTCTTCAACAAGACCAAAACGGAAGTTCGACTTTGACTTTCTTTTGCCATCCTCTTCCCCAGCATAAACTCATCGATTGGCAACGCTTGGAAAGAGAAGAAGAAATAAAGAACCAGTGGGCAAGTGCTTACGGCAAATGTCACGAGCTGGAGGACTCTAACCAAACCGTGAATCGATGAATTATTCTCTCTCTTTGGTCGTAATAATCAAGAAGAGGATTTGGCTTGCCATAACTCCACCCAGTCAGACCTTATGCACGGCTACACTGCAGGACAGCAGGCCAATTCAAATACCCTGGAAATGATAAATTTCATTTGATTCTGCGTCCCCACAGCCCCCACTAAAGAGAATCGATTGCTTAAGCTCGAATTCAATCCAAATTGTTATAACTAGCAGGTATACCTAGATGGGGTGAATAGGTGATTCGAGTGATTTTTATGAATGTAAAGCGGAAATGATTTATAATTAGGAAAGTCTGAATAATGTTTAGATTATGAATGTGATAGTGTGCAGTGTAAACAATATAAAAGGAGATTAGGGATAAAGAGAACTACACACAAGAAGTTATAATGGTTCGGCTTAGATCAAGCCTACATCCACTCTCCCACACTGACAGACTATTGGCTGGATTCCACTATGTGATCAAAAGAATTACAAGATCTAAGTGTTATCACTCAGTAAATGATAGAACTCTCTATCTCATATAATCACTTGTACAAAGTATCTCTCAAAATCTCTGTATTTAGCTCAGGAAAGACAAGTAATAGAGTCAGAATATACTCAGACTTTGGATTTGTTGATTATCAAAGTCGTTCTTCTGTTTTTTTGCTTCTCATTGGTCCCCTTTTATACTCCTCCACTTTCAAACTAGCCGTTAGACAGTCTTCAGAAGATCATCTTCCAATCTTCACCTTGGACAGATTTGTATAAAATGGATTAAGTAGTCGTTGATTGATAAAATCCGAATTCCACTGAATCCGATCGCCCATACAACCAGAATCTTAGATTCAATAAGTAGAGTTTTATCCGTTGTGGTATATACTTGTCATAATGTTTGATTGTCAATCAATTAAGCTTAGATTGAGTCAATCAAAACTTTCATTTTGTGAAATTCACACCAGATCACTAGCTGTTATGTTTTGTTTTGAATAAATTATGAGTCTAAAGAATTTTTTTTTTCTTACTTTACATTCAAAACCTGAGTCAACGTAGGTCTTCAATAAAGTCTGAGTCCTTCAAAATTAGAGTTTGAAGGTCTATGACATCTTAAGATAAAGACTAAGTGTCTATTTCAGTACGGTTTGAATTTCTCGTTCTGAACCTTGTAAAGTCTGAAGTTTTTCTTCTGAACCTCGTAAAGTTTAAGCGTCCAGAAAGTTAATTTCTCTTGAACTATTAAAGTTGCCACTTCCAGAATATATTTACCTAAATCAAAATACTTCAGAGTACATATCAGATTTAAAAAATTAACATGAATAATTTTGTCAACTACAAAATTTATTAGGAAATTTCCTCAACACAAATAATAATAATTCCAAATGCTCTCAACTTGTGCAATGAGTTGGAAGAGATAATCGAGATGGGCTGCGTATATTTGGTTTAGGTGTCGACAATAATTCCGTGGCTAGTGTGTGTTAACATCATGATATGATACGTATTGATATGATGTTTGGAGAAAAAATCCATGACCTGCTTACTTTCCCAAACCTTTGTTGCAGATCCGATTCTGTTGCTTGAGAAAACGAGCGTGCGGGCTGTCTTTGATGGCAACAACCGCTATAAAATCTCACGCTCCCTCGCTGTTCTCTCTGGCCCCAGTCCAATTCAATGGCAGCGGCCAACCAAAGAATCGCAAGTATCTTACGGCCGGAGTGGCCCTATGCGATCAAGCTGCCACCCTTGGCCATATCGATGCGCTTCGTGAATTGGGACATTGCCTTCAAGATGGCTACGGCGTGCATCGAGACATAGCTAGGGGACGGCAATTATTGATCCTAGCCAACCTTCGAGACCTAGAATTGATTTTTTCTCACAATTATGGTGATATTGGAAATTGGCAGTCGCATGTAGATTTACCTATATGGTCTCAAGCCTATGCTCTTCTTAGCGATTTTGGGTGTAATGTGCCTATACCCGAGGTGCACCCGGTCAATAGGCTTTTGAAGGAGTTGTTCAAACTGGCCGACGCACGTTAGAGGAAGGGCTTAGGATGTGCTCACATTTGGGATGCAGTTGCCCTAAGACTTGACCTTGTGAGTTTCGTCGTTGTTCTCGTTCTTATCAGACCCTACCTTGGAAGTCAAATAACAGGTTTAAATGTAAAATGATCGAACGGTGAACGTGTGCTTCCAATGTTGAAAAATTTCCAAGTCCGCGGTTTTTTTTTTTGTAGGCTGGTTATAAATATGTAAATTGCATTAATATCAATATCAAGGTATGTAGGAATCTCTGTTCTTTAGTATCGTAGTTTATTCTTTTGATCTTTCTAAAAATCTTACCTATGTGGTATCAAGGCTAAGAATGTGTGGGTTTAATAGAATTCTCACGAGTTAGACATAAACACATGGTGACAAAAAAAAAATTGGTGTCAATGAGAAAATGTTATTCCAATAGAAAATGCTTATTGTTTGGTCGAAACTGACAGAAAATGTTAGAAGGTGTGGATTTTTGGCAAATCTTTTAAAGTAGGAATATTAGGACGATCCTTTCTTACATTCACAAGGAAGTTAGGAAAGTCAGACATTCATCCTTTCCTTTTTCATATTCAAAGAGCACTAGAAAGATTCATTGAATGAAATAAAGAACTTGCCACTTTCGATGTCATCTATCCGTGTCTCATCCTTCCAAGTGAAGAAGCTGCAAAAAGTTTCTCCCTGATCAAGTGCAGCTGGGTTGCAACTTTGTCGATGCTCATGCGTCTTCTAGGCTCCTCGACTGAGCAAGCAAGTCCAACTCGATATATCGTTTCCAAAGATTCCTGAAACAAGCGATTTTTTTCATGAAGCAAATCTTGGGAATTGTTACAGCTCTCTTGTTCGTGAAGCAGAACCGGATCTGTAATCTCCATAGTATGTTGGGGTAGAGCTTTAGCGACATAATTATGAAGATTCAAATTCTCTCTAAATATGTCGCTAGTGGGGCTTAATCCCGTGAATATCTCCAATAAGAGGATGCCGTAACTGTAGATATCACCTTCTCTTGAGACCTGGCATCCGTTAGCATATTCTGCAGTTTACACATGCCGTGGCATAAGAAATGTCAAAACCAAGAACTTTGGTTTCACAAAATAGTGTCTTGAAGAACTAGCAAAACAAAAAATAGTAGTCTCTAGAAGGACAAGTTGATTTCAGAGGGTGTAAAAGCTAGAGAGAGAGAGAGAGAGAGAGAGAGAGAGAGAGAGAGAGAGAGAGAGAGAGAGAGAGAGAGAGAGAGAGAGAGAGAGAGAGAGAGAGTACCCAACGCAGCATAACCAACTGTTCCTCTTAAAATGATAGAACTTGTGTTTGCTATAGTGTCAGACGTGGATTCAAGGACAATCTTCGCCAACCCAAAGTCACCAACATGTCCAACCATTTCAGCATCAAGAAGGACATTACTTGGCTTTAGATCACAATGAATTATTTGGCTTTGGCATTGATTATGGAGATAATCTAATGCAGAAGCAACATCAATAGAAATGTTTATCCTTTGGACAAGACCCAATTTCTTTGAGTGCCAATTTGCATCATTTCGAGCTGGATTTGGGTGCAACCACTCTTCTAGGCTGCCATTGACCATGAACTCATAAACTAAAGCCTTAAACTCATCACCCTTATAATCAATGCCTGAGCATGCCGTCAATACTTTCACAAGATTTCGGTGTTTTATGCACTTTAAAACCTCGCACTCTGCTTTGAAGCTCTTGAGAGCGCCATACCGCGTTAAATTAAGTACCTTGATGGCAATGACATTTTCATTCCCCTGGAGGAACCCCTTGTAGACAGATCCAAAACTTCCGACCCCAATCAAATTATTCGAAGAAAAACCACCGGTTGCTTTTAGAAGAGTTCCGTAAGATAGATTAAACAATGAATCATCTAAGGAGCTTAAAATTGGCTCATTTCTTTTCGGCTTCAACCAACATAGATATAGGAAAGTGACAAGGAGAGGTATTCCGAGAAGACCAAAAACAATGCCGATGGTAAGTTTCAACTGATGGACCCGTCCTCTACTTTTGGAGTTTCGAGAGACGCACCTAGGGAGCTCAAATACAGGCATTCCTCCACAGAGCTTTTCATTTCCAGCAACAAAAGTCGCACTCGCATTCCTAAAAACTCCTTTAGTTGGTAGCATGCCTTCAAAATGATTGTAAGACAAATTCAACTTTTCCAAATACTGAAATGCCTCTAAGAACCGTGGAATTTCACCACAGAAATTGTTGTTGGAAAGATCTAATTCCTCAATGCTTCTTAAGGAGCTAATTGGTTGAGGAATGGACCCGTGGAAGAGGTTATCTTGCATTCTTAGTATTGTCAGTCCATCACAATTGCCTAGACTACTAGGGAGTTCACCATCCAGAAAATTTCTCGAGACATCCAATTGGTCCAAATGTTTCAAGTTTCCGATTCCGATCGGAAGGACTCCACTCAGCTGGTTCCGAGACAAATTAAAATAGATGAGGTTTCCAGATACAGGGAATATAACCGGACCACTGAATTTGTTAGAAGAAAGATCTAGGTTTGTCAAACTCTGACACTTATCTAAGTGTGAAGGAATCGACCCTTCAAAGTTATTTCTTGCAAGACTTAAAGAGAACAACATTTGCAGATTTTGCAAAGAGGATGGGATTATGCCAGATAGATTGTTGCCTGACAAGATCAATTTTTCAAGATGAGAAAGGTTTCCTAAATCTGACGGAATTGGACCCGAAAGAAGGTTGTCATCCATTCGGAATCCCTGCAGGTTCACAAGATTTCCAATCTCTCTTGGGATCTCACCTGATATCATATTCTGGCCTAGTCGCAAGAACATTAAAGTAGTAGAGAAATTACCGATGCATGTAGGAAGTGTCCCACCAAATCTATTTTCAAACATTATCAATACCATCAACTTAGCGGCATTTGTTAGCGAGCAAAGGAAGCTCATGTCATTTGGATCGGAACCTCCACTTCCAAGATGATTAGTGAATAAGGTAACAGTCCAAAGGTTATGGACATTCGCCAACGAAGGGACTTTCCCCGATAGCTCATTGCCTCCAAGGTCAAGTTGTCTTAGATTTGTGGCATTGGATATCGACCTAGGAATTGATCCAGCAAATTGGTTATAACGAATGCTCAAATCTTGAAGGTTCGGGAGAGTGAATCCAATTTCTTCGGGAAGATTGCCACAGAACTGGTTCGCTTTTACGTCGAATACAATCAATGAAGATAAGTTGAAGACTGTAGACGGAATGGTACCTGAAAGCCCGTTGCTTCCCAAGGTGAGTGCCTTTAGTTTCGTTAGTCGACCTAGAGATTGGGGAATAATCCCACTCAAACCATTTTGATAACAAGAAATCGCCTCCAGAGATGATAAGTTCCCTATGGATGAAGGGATGCTGCCAATTAATTGGTTCGCAGTAAAGTTGACCAGTTGAAGATTTGACAAGTAGCCTAGCTCCACTGGAATTCCTCCGACCAACTGATTGTACTCAAGAAGGAGAAATACAAGGTTCGAGCAAGCGGATATATTCCTCGGAATCTCTCCCGTCAATGAATTGTGGGACAAATACAACATTTGGAGCTGATGCAGCCGACCAATTTGTTGAGGGATTTCAAGGCCGAGGCTATTGTTTTGGAGCCTCAGTTTTCTTAAGAAGCTGAGGTTCCCAATATGGGGTGAGATGGGTCCTGAGAGTCCTTGGGAATGGAGGTCCAGTATTGTGACTCTCTGGTGTCGACGACCGCACGTAACCCCGTTCCATCGGCAAAAGTCGGTGTTGTCATTCCACGAGTTAAGCCGCCCGAAAGGGTCACTAGTTATTTCAGCCTTGAATGCAAGCAATGCAAGCCTATCTGAATCGTTAGTAGCATAAACAACCACACCGAAACATAACACGAAAACAGAAGCGAAAAGAAGCCAAGAACGACGAAGCTGTGCACAATTGAGATGCGAATGTCTCATTTTGTGAGCATAAATTGGGTACTAATTCGGTAAGGTGGGCAATAAGGAGCGAGTGAAGTGACAGTGACATAGATTGGTTGAGCAACTTGAGTTATATACTGAACAGCCTCTCGAAAGAGCTTTTATAGAAGGCGTGTAGACCCGGAAGACTATTTCCTGCTAAGCATTCGTGCCTCTTTTCCCAGGAAACCATGCCTCCTGTACAGTCAGTTGTGAGCGATAATTCAGTACGCTTGTGGTCCTCCTACGAGCCGAAGCACCCATTGATTGACCCTCCATGATAACTCCTATTTGCGGAAAAGACCACCAAGCCACTAATCATTGGACAATTCAGTTCGATGAGTGGTCCTCCCAGAGTCTGAACCATTGGACACTCTGTACATATTGTTCTCCACGTTCCCAAGGTGAATTTGAACTCAAGTTATATCTATGTCTAAAGTGATTTTTCCGTCCTTATTCTGCAATGCATCCTAGACAAAAAGAAGAAGACTTTTTTACGCTTTAATTACGGTCGACCATTCATGTCATCAAATTTAATATTGATTATTTGTGTCAATTCGCCATAATTGAAAAGAGTTTTTTTCTACTAAATATAAGTGAAAGTTTGTCAATTTGTGGGGAGAATGATTTTGATGTTTGCAAAAGAAAGAGAAGGAGCATTAACACAAAAGCTGACCATCATAAGTTCTACCAATGTCTATGATTGTGTGCGTGTCTGGTTTTTTTTTTTTTTGTTGGACAGCCCCTGGTAAGTGTGTGGTGAAAGAGGAAGCCCGCATTGGAGGTGCGCTGTGTCATAGGATTTTGAAGTAGTGGTTCAAGGGTCGAGCCATGTGGATGAAGTGCTGAGGATATGCCCACACATAGGGCGCGATTATCTTGAGACTCGGCCTAGTTTTATTTTGATCTCTAGTGTGATGAATTATAGTTCAATATCAGGCCTTGGATTGGAAGTCAAATTCCAAGTGTAAATGTATACCAATGGATCAATAATTGTGTGATCCATCTCAAAATCTATGGTTGAAATCATTTTCTTTTTCTCAATTTCATGGCATGATTGGGTAATGGGCTACTAGAGCCCGCTTGATATAGCTGTGGTTGAACTGTAGCTGTATTGTGAAGTGTATTGTAATTTACGTGCTTGGTAATACGTATTTTAAAGTTGCAACATCTTAAAATTGGACGAGGTTTCCTTCCAAAGCTGTTATAAATTTATGTAGTTTTGTAGGAACCGCAATTATAAAAAATTTGCTCCTCATAAAGTTACAACTCCCTAACTCATAGCTAAGGTATCTTGGGGAAGTTATACTAAACAGCTGCTTAATAATGAAACATGCTATTCATTTAACTTTTATGCCGAATGCTATATGTGGGATGTCATGAATCGGCATTTATTTCAATTTGCCAAATATTGGTGCATAATATCCTTTAAATAATGCTATTTTAATTATTATGTCCCATTGTCTCTAATTAGTTGGTAAATATGCAGAGATATAGTGTCAGATATTCTTTTAATTCGAAAGTAAAATTACATTTAAAATTGTGATAAGTGCACTAGAAGTCCAAAACTTGTTACAAAATTACAATTGAGTCTTAAAACTTTCAAAAAGTATAATCAATAGAAGGATTTTATTGGACCAATTTGATAAGTTTTAGGACTCAATTGTACTTTCATGACAAGTTTTAGGACTTGATTGCACTTTTTAAAAGTTTTAAGACTCAATAATTGTACTTTCGTGATAAATTTTATGACTTATAGTATACTTATTCCTTTAAAATTTATTCCATTTTAGGGAAGAAAACATATTATTACCTTTGATTTTAATGGTTGACATGTTTTTGGTTTTCCCTTTTCTCTTAATTGTTTTCATTTCTTTATTTTTCCTTCTCCTTTCTCAAGTAACTTCTCCAAGAAGGGAGACTAGTCGCCAGCCAACATCTATGGCCAATCGTGGTTAAAAGGTGTTGCCTGTGGCAGACGCTAGAGGACTCCTGTCCCCGTCCCATGAATTGCCCCGCCCTACACTTCAAGGGGAAATTGTGGTTGACATGTCTTTGTCTATCCCTTTTTTTCCATTTCTTTTTTTTTCCATCCCGTTCTTCCTCAAGTAACCTCTCCTGGAAGGGTGACTCGTCGACATCCAACATTTATTGCTAGTGGTGGCTAAAAGCATATTGGCTGTTGTAGCCGCCAGAGGACTCCTGTCCCCGTCCCTTGAATCGCCCCGCCCTACACTTCAGGGGGAAATTGTGGTTGACATGTCTTTGTCTATTCCTTCTTTTTCCATTTCTTTTTTTTTTCCATCCCCTTCTTCCTCAAGTAACTTTTCCTGGGAGGGTGACTCGTCGACATCCAACATTTATTGCTAGTGGTGGCTAAAAGCATATTGGCTGTTGTAGCCGCCAGAGGACTCCTGTCCCCGTCCCTTGAATCGCCCCGCCCTACACTTCAGGGGGAAATTGTGCTTGACATGTCTTTGTCTATTCCTTCTTTTTCCATTTCTTTTTTTTTTTCCATCCCCTGCTTCCTCAAGTAACTTTTCCTGGAAGGGTGACTCGTCGACATCCAACATTATTGCTAGTGGTGGCATCGTGGGTCACATAATTTTTTTTCTCGGTCCGTCCATTCCTTTCCTTTAATTGAAATAACTCGCATTATGGGTTTCTTTTCTTGTGATGTTGAATCCATCTAACTTACGTATCTTTGAGCATTCTTTGAGCCAAGATTGAAATTTCTCAAGTATTTCACTTTTGAAATTTCTAGTTTGTATGCATCCTAATCTATGGCCCTCTCTCTTCAGATATTTTCCAAAAACGGCCCGAAAGAATTTGTTTGTCTCTATGCATTACGTTTGGTCAAACTGTACATGTCTACTTTGGCAGCCTTCGTGTTAAAGTGACAAGGCAACTAATGAGAAGATACCACAAAACTGTATTGCTCTTTCCTCCAGTAAAAAACGCAATTATTAAGCAGGATTCTTTTTTTTTTCCTTAGATTTCTTCTTGAGCTTTGCAAAACAACAAAATTGAAAATTTCATGGATGGATTGTTCTTTCACCTGCATTGATTTTCTTTTGCTTTTGCTGATTGTAATATACTTCTTATTATGACGTACACAATCTTTTGATTATCAATCGGAAATGCATGCTAGAGTTTAATTTATCCATTTGATGAGAAATTTTTCATTATTTTTAACATACGCATTCAACAAACACTTCCCGATGAAGTATTTAACAAAGTCTATATAAAAAAGGTTGTACTTTTTGGAGCTTCTTTGCCCTTGAATTTTGACTTTTGTTTGATGCTGAAAGTTCCAAATTTGCAAAGACGTTTGAATTTTGATATTAAGTTATTTTTTTCTTTATGCTTTTTGAAGGTAAATAATTGTTCTTAAACTGATGGGGAACAAATAGGGTTTACATCAAGGAGAATCTAAGCCCTCAATTAAGAAACATCTAATCTAGATCTCACAATTGTGCATTTTCGACATCTAATCCATCTCTTCAACCATCACCACATACATATATCTCGTGCAAGGTTGAGTCACGTGACATGCTCGCATGCAAATTTTATTCAGTAATTTATTTTTGATGGTTACTTTAACCAAATCTCTAATCCTAGCATATTTCATCCATCGGCCTCATCTTTATGTACCTGCGAAACACCTGAAACCTAAATAACAAAAAAAAAAAAAAAGGTAGAGAGACAGGTTTGAATTTTTGCAAAAGTAAAGGAAGTATTGATGACATTATCTCAAGAAACGTCATACCAGTGGGCTCTGTAGTGCAAGCTGAAGAACAACAGGCTTTTCCTTGCCCCCCCGCTCCGGCAGAGAAGGCAGATCGGCAGTCAGCTCATTTCGAAAGTGACCTGCTCTCTTTGGTCAATGCTGTGAATACTGGACAAAGCAATCCCAGCTATCACCTTGAAGGAATCGCGGCGAACATCCTGGCCAGTTTCTCTAAGCATCAATTGCGGTCTCTCTCCGGGATGAGTCGCTTGACTAATAAGAAGCATCTTATCGAGCGTGCCTAGTATTTTAAATAGATGGTAAGTGTTTAAATTTCAATGAAAGAAAAGGTCTCCATCTATTTCCAGTCATGTTCCTCTCGTCATATTCCACCTCACGAACTTTCTTGGCCTAATTCCCTAAATAACTCCAAACTTTACTCTTTGTCCCAATTATATCCCCAACTTTTTTTGTCTCATAAAAAACTCCAAACTTTTACTTTTGTCCCAAATCTACCCCATTTACTATTCATCTAATTTTTTAATATTATTTTATATTTTTTCGAATTTTTTTTATTTTTTCTTTTCTTTTCTTTTCTTTTTTGTTTCACCTTCAACCTCCAGCCGGTCGCCGGTCTGGCAACCGGCCAGAGGGGGGGCCAGCGAGGCACGGCCTCGCCGTTGCTGGGCGAGGCCGGCCCCGCCGGCAGCTGGCGAGGTCGGCCTCGCCGGATCTGGCGAGGCTTGACCCCACCGTTGCTGGTCGAGGCCAAGCCTCGCATGCGGCCGGCGGGGCCGAGCCTCTTCTGGCGAGGCTCGGCCCCGCCGGCAGCTGGCGAGGCTCGGCCCCGCCGGCAGCTGGCGAGGCTCGGCCCCGCCGGCAGCTGGCGAGGCTCGGCCCCGCCGGCAGCTGGCGAGGTCGGCCTCGCCCTGCAACGGCGAGGTCGACCTCGCTGGCTACCGGCAGGGACAAGCCTCGCCAGCGGCCAGCGGGGCCGACCTCGCCGGCCCCCGCCTCTAGTAGGTCGCCGGACCGGCGAACAGTCGAAGGTTGAAGGTGAAACAAAAAAGAAAAGAAAAGAAAAGAAAAAAGAAAAAAAATTCGAAATAATATTAAAAAATTAGATGAATAGTAACGGGGTAGATTTGGGACAAAAATAAAAGTTTTGGGTTTTTCATGAGATAAAAAAAATTGGGAATATAATTGGGATAAAGGGTAAAGTTGGGAGTTTTTTAGAAATTAGGGCCTTCTTGGATGGGTCTTACTTGGGGAGTTGTGATCAGTGGATTCCAGCCAAACCTATGCAAGTCATTTCCTGTAACATTCTGGATTTTGGCCCATTTTTGGGATTCATAAAACGTGTAATTCGTCAGTGCGCTTATAATGGAATTTCGTCCGGAAACTGATCACTCTCGAATTCTTATTTTTAAAATTAGAAATTTTGCTAGAATCGCACTCAATCGAATTTGACCGTTATTTATACCCTGAACTTGGCAGTCGATTTCCGGGAGTTTCGGGACGAAATAAATTGGACGGTGTCGATATTATTGTGGCCAACGTCGAAATTATCCGGAATAGTGGAAAAGTAGATTTTTGAATCGGGTGCGAATTTGGACTGGTAGACCTCCCTCGTAGAGCGGTTTGGGTTATTTTATTTTGGCTGTATACCCTAGAATATTGTTGGGATTTTTCGGGGACCGTTAAGCCTTTTTCCCAAATTTAATCGAGACCGATAGGTCGATTTTTAGTTTGAACCGTGTCCTTTGGTTCGCGCTTAAAAGTTTGAATTTGTACCTTTTTCCTCTCTTTTTCTCTCTCCTCTCTCTCTCCTCCGCCAGTTCCCCCCCTTGCGCACGTTTTCTCTCCCTCTCTCTCTTTCTTTTTCCCTCTCTCTCTCTCTCTCTCTCCTCCCCCTTCTGCGTGCACGTCCCCTCCTCTGCATGCCTACCTGCCCCCCTGCTGACCTGACCTGTCTCTCTCTTCTCTCTCCTCTCCTCCCTTCTTCCTCTTCTCCTTCGTTTCTTCTTCTTCTTCGGCTTCTGGTTTCTGCTTCGCTTCAATCCTGCCTGACCCGAGCTCGTCGCCGCCCGAGCCGCCATGTCACCGTGCCGCCGCGCTGCCGTCGCCTCGACCGCCACGCCACCAGATCTGCTCCGCCCCGTCGCCGCCGGCCTCCAACCCCCCCAACTGCTCTCTCTCCCTCGTCGCCCTCCGCGCGCGAGCAGCGGCTCGCCGCTGCGACCGCGACGACCCGACGCCGCCCCGCCGTCATCCCAGTCGCCTCCGCCCGTCCGGCCACCCCTCACCCCTCAGCCTTCCCTCTCTCTTCCTTCTCCCTCTCACTCTCCCCGGTTTCTCTTTCTCTCTCTCCCACCATTCGCCGGAGGAGCCACTGCCGCCGCCGGTTGCCGCCCCGGCCGACCAGCCAGTCGCCCGCCCTTGCTGAGCCGCCCCCGAGCCCGCCTGCCCCGCCGTTCCCGTCACTGTCCATTTTCCGGCCGGTCACTGTTCATCGCCGGCGAGCACTATTCATTTCCGGCCGATCACTGTTCATTTTCCGACGAACACTGTTCATCGGCGAGTACTGTTCATCCGGCCTGTTTAAAGCGTAGGACACCCAGTGAGTTTGACCCTAAACCCTAATTAGGCTAATTTACATTTCTAGACGGGATTAGGGGTTAATTTAGGGGTTAAATTGTGAAATTGATTAGGGACTATGATTGTGGTCAATTTGGCGGATTAGTATGTTGAATTATTGGAGGATTAGTGGCCCGAGAGGCGCGATAAGTGGGCTGGACAGTTTGGATTAAATCGGCCTGAGTCGGGAATAATTGGGTGTAATATGTGGATTATAATACGCGCCGTATTTAATTTCGTGGTGGACAATTAGAATGATATTTGGGGAGTGCAATAGAGTATTTTGGCGATAATTATTAGCCTAGAAAATCACGGTATGATGGTCGTCCACGACTGGATTTGATTTGGATAAGGCGCGATCAATTTGAGGTTTAGCCGTGGAATTTCTGGGAAGGATTGCACTGTGTAATTGACTGGCTAATTAAGCCTTGGTTGTGGTTAATTTGATGATGCCATGTAGCGTGTTTAGCGTGGTTAGGAGTGGGATAGCATGGCGGGCCCCTAATGGGTGAAACTCGTTGACTCGGTTGTGTGAATTTTGTGTATGAATTGCGTGTTAAATTGATGCCATGGTTGAATTGAAATTGATTGTCTGAGTGGACATGTTGAATTGTGGAATTGAATATGCGCGGTGCAAGTTGAGCTTGTTACATTGTGATTCGCGCATGTGAATGCCCAAGTGTGAATGAATAACCATGAATGTGCATCTCACGCATTGGCACGACATGTGCATATACGAGCGTGCCCGAATGACATTTGCATTGTAATCACTTAAAATGCCCTGATGCGTTTTACGCGGGGTTCAGATAAGAATTGGTGCTTGTGAGTGTGTGATCACAATAAACCCTGATGCGTGTTACGCGGGGTAGTGAACCCGTCTTGAGGCGTGTTACGCGGGACGATGCCCGATTTACCAGAAGATGACAAACCTGATGCGTTTTACGCGGGTAATGTGTCTTGAGCCTGATGCGTTTTACGCGGGCTAGAGATCGATCTCGAAGTGATAGACCTAATGTGTTTTACGCGGGTCGGACCTGATGCGTTTAACGCAGGTCGGAGGAGAAATTGAGAAATGGCTGAGTGCTAGTGTGCAAGTGTGCGATAATGCATTGATGAGGCATGAGCATGAGTGCGAGCACTAGCATATGCATAACATGCGTTGTGATATCGAAATGCGCGTGTATGTGCTGTTATTAAATTATGTCGTGTAGCTACTTTTGTTGATTTGACGCCTAACCTGCAGGGTCTAGTGAGATTAGATTTAGGCCCGAGGGCCTGAGTCAGTTATGTGTGTATTATGTGTTGTTTAGTACTTGTCAGGAGGTGCACGTTAGCCTAGTTTAGGTCTAGGGAATTACTCGCTGAGATTTATTCTCACGGTTGTTGAAAACCGACTTTTCAGATCCCCAACCTTGAGGACGACAGGTGTACTGATGCTTTTTTGGGAGAAGCCCCCGGCTAGTTGTAGTGCTCGAGCCCCGAGCCACTTATCCCTTTTTGTTAGTAGTGGCCTTGAACCGCTTTTGATTTTTGGTATTCGGGCTGTACTTGGATATTGTAAAGGATTTCCAGTATTAGTACAAGTATTGATTTCAGTGGTTACCCTTGGTTATACGTTTATCTATGTACGGGTGGTTTTAATTGCTTCCGCATGTGCTTTAATTCTCTGTGTTGGGTTTGGGTCGGTGACGCGTCCTGGGACGTCACACACGAATCGACCTCTGCGAGGGATGTGGCGCACCGAGAAGTGCGGGGCGTGACATTTCCCAGTTGCAGATTCTAATGGCAAACTCTTCATCAAAATAGTCTTTCAAGACCGACCAAAAAAAAAGTCTTTTAAGAAACCTATTCTCCATTATTCTAAATCTTAGCAAAAAAAGCGCATACAATATGTGGGCTGAAAATCGGGAAAACATCCGACCTTTTCTACCGAGATATGTCCATCTTGAAAAGTGAAAACTGAAAAGTGATTCTCAAAATGGACGACATACGCAACAGATTTCTCACTGTCACATCACGTCTAAAGATTGTCCAGTCATCCCCCTCTTAATTCTGGTCTCTTTTACATCTTTACACAAAGTCTGTTAAGATTGCTTTTAAAGCTTTGTACGATCTTTACGTTTTTAGAAATAATCTATCAAAAAGAGTTAATCCGAAGAAGAAGTTGCACACGTTCAACCTCTAAGCTTTAAATTACTGATTTGTCACCCCGCAAATTTAACATCTCTTATGAGTCTAGATTCAAATAAATTTGAATATTGTTTAAAGTAAATACAACAACTTCATCTTCCTAACAAAAAAAAGGACAACTTCACTAACACAAGTCCGTAAAACACAACAATATCAAACCTTTGTAAAATCTGAAGAGGAAGAGATATAATCATCCTACTTATTTAAGAAGAAGAAGAAGGTCCAAATCTTGCCAATGGATTATGCCAGAACGCAACAGGTGTCCATGCGGCGATCAACAAGTTCGATATGTTACAATCCGATGATCTCGTGCTCCATATTCTCTGCCTGCTCAATTCCGGTGCTTCTTCCCCATCAGATTTTGTTGGATGCATGCTATATTAGATAGCTTTGTTGTTCATCATAAGGAAGTTTGCATTCTAAATGTTTATATATTCCCACTTTTACTGTGCTATGTCATTGGATTACTACATCAAATCCGTTCAGTGTTTTGAACTGCGAACAAGTGCGGAAAACTTGACTGCCTGGGCTTGCATCCTCTGAGTTAAGCGACCCAAAAGGGTCACCACTTATTATTAAAGCAATGCAAGCCTATCTTTATTGTTAAACTTTGATTTGGTAAAACATAAAAACTGCAGGTGTCAAAGTTTAATTCGGTCTCACATGGTTAACAATGCAAGCCTATATATATGTATTGTTAAATTTAGGTATTTTTGCATAGTTGACAATTCTTATTGTACTATCAGCACATAGGTTGTCATATTTTCCATCCATGAGACTAGTTATACAATCAACACTGCCCATTCGGAGCTATATTACTTAAGGCTACTATTCCATTCATGAAACTCTATAAACATATCTCAGAACTAGAAACATATTTTTCTAAAATGATATTTCTTTAATTTTAAGAGTGAATTTGTCATTCATGCATAATGCATCTCTTGGTATCTTTATTGGTCCCTCTAATTTCATACATCAAGCCAATGCATTCTAAAAAGTCATGTATTATCTATCACAAACATTGAATACTTAATGAAACATAATTTTGGTCATCTCCAATTGTATAATTCCAAAAATAACCGTTTCATTCTCCTAATCATGAATGCAACATTCAATTCCTTCGCATAATGCACTTTCAATATAAAAAAACATTAGTTTACCGTCACAGGCTTATTGATAGTCAAGATAATTATAAATACAAAATAATTGTACATTGACAAGGATATCGAGATAAATAACTCTTCAATTTCTCTTAGTAGATGCCTTGTGTCTGTGCATGCTAGAGCAGTCATGTCCATTCCTCAATTCTGAAAATGCCACATTATATTAATTATTTTAGTTGTTGCAAATATCCAACATTTATGCTCTTTGTTGTATTAGTGCACGTGTGTTTATGACGAGATATTAAACTTTTTTTAACTGAGTTAAGCCCAAAAGGGTCATTACTTATTGTTAAAAGCAATGCAAGCCTATGTGTATTGTTAAAGTTTGATTTGGTAGAACATAAAAACTGGGGGAGTCGAAGTTTGATTCGGTCTCACGTGGTTGACAAATGCAAGCATGTCTGTATTTTTAAATTTAGGTATTCTTGCATAGTTGACAATTCTTATCATACTATTAGCACATAGTCTGTCATATTTTCCATCCATGAGACTATTTATACAATCAACACTGCCCATTCGGAGCTATATTTCTAAAGACTACCATTCCATTCACTAAGCTCTATGAAGATATCTCGGAAGTAGAAACATATTTTCCAAAACGATATTTCTTTAATTTTAAGTGTGAGCCTGTCGTGCATGCATAATGCATCTCTTGATATCTTTATCGGTCCCTCTAATTTCAAACATCAAGCCAATGCATTTAAGAAAGTCATGTATTATCTACCACAAACATTAGATACTTGATGAAACACAACTTTGGTCATCTCTGATTGTATAATTCCAAAAATAACAGTTCAATTTTCCTAATCATGAATGCAACATTCAATTCACTAGCATAATACACTTTGAATAAAAAAAATCAGTCTACCATCACAGTCTTATTGATAGTCAAAATAAAAATGATAAATACACAATAATGGTACATTGACAAGGATATCGAGCAAAATATCTCTTCAGTTTCTCTTAGTAGATGCCCTGTGTGCTTGAGTGGTCATGTCCATTCCTCAATTCTGCAAATGCCACATTGCATTAATCATTTTAGTTGTTGTAAATATCAAATATTTGTGCTCTTTGCCCTATTAGTGCATGTGTGTTTATGACCAAATATTACTTTTTTTAACTGAGTGAAGCGACCCAAAAGGGTCATTACTTATTGTTAAAAGCAATGCAAGCCAATTTGTATTGTTAAAGTTTGATTTGGTAGAACATAAAAACTACAAGATTCAAAGTTTGATTCGGTCTCACATGGTGACAATGCAAGCTTGTCTGTGTTGTTAAATTTAGGTATTATTGCATTGTTGACAATTTTTATTGTCAGCACATAGACTGTCATATTTTCCATCCATGAGTCTAGTTATACAATCAACAATGCACATCCGGAGCTATATTCCTTAAGATTACCATTCCATTCATCAAGCTCCATAAACATATCTCATAAATAGAAACATATTTTCCTAAAACTATATTTCTTTAATTTTAAGTGTGAACTTGTCATGCATGCATAATGCATCTCTTGGCATCTTTATCAATCCCTCTAATTTCAAACATTAAGCCAATGCAATCAAGAAAGTCATGTATTATCTACCATAAACACTGGATACTTAATGAAATATAATTTTGGTCATCTTCAATTGTATAATTCTAAAAATAACCATTCCTTTCTCCTAATTATGAATGCAATAGTCAATTCACTAGCAAAAATCATTTTGAATATAAAAAAATCAATCTACCGTCACAGGTTTATTGATAGTCAAAATAAAAATGATAAACACACAATAATGGCACATTGACGAGGATATCGAGTAAAATACCTCTTCAATTTCTCTCGATAGATGCCATGCGTCCGTATACTGGCATGCTTGAGTAGTCATGTCCATTCCTCAATTCTGCAAATGCCACACTTGTAATGCCTTGAATTTGACCCACTTTCGAGATTAACGAAGTAGATGATTATTTATCATTTCGTTTTAGTGAGTCTTCCCCGGAACTGATCATTCTTGAGATACTGACCATTAGGGAATGGCTAGCTAGGAAAATGGTGCGTAAATCCAAGAACTCGACTGTAAATCGAGTCCGATTCCAAGAAACGACGAAGGAATATTTTGTGCCGACATGGGCTGGTCCAAGGAGAGTGATGGATTTGGTTTGGCCAACGATGTACGATCGGATAGCGGGTGATTCTGCACGACCAAAAGTACACATGACAAACGATCCCGAACTTATTCCGGACGACCGCGACCCCAGGGATTAGTGATAAATCCTCGTGTTCTCTGGGAAATCGGGACCGTCATGACTCGAGTAGCTCTAGGTTGATACGCGTAACCCCTAAACAGCCGCCCGTTAGTGAGAAACGCTAAAATTGCAAATTGAGTTAAATCGATCGTAGAATTTAGTACGGACTTCAATGTCGATTTTCGTGGGCATGCGTGACTATTTTTCAAAGACGACGTCATTTTTAGGTGGCCACGCATATTTGGGATCAATAGAGTCGAAAATTGAAAATTTGACTCGGGACCAGAAAATTACCGTTTTACCCCTAGGCCTATTTATAGGGTTCCAAATTTTAGGCTTATTTAGGGATTATTTTAGGGTTTTTATATTAGTTGTTTCAGCCTAATAATGCTGAAAATCTTGGTCCCTAATGCCCTTAGATATTTTGTATACTTTTAATTCAAGCCCTTGGATTAGGGGCAAGATTGTCTAAATAGGGAGGTAGCTCACCGACCCCACTTTGCAATGTCTATAAGCTCTCTAGCCTCTCTCTCTCCTCTCATTTCCCTTCCCCCAAGCCAGCCGACCACCTCTCCTCTCCCCCTTTCCCGTGCTCTCCCCTTTGGCCGCGTGAGGACGCCGGAGGAGCTGCCGGTGCCGCTGCCGAGAGCCACTATTTCCTTGCCTCACCACCGCCCATCCAGCCATCCTCTCCCCCTCCCTTTTCCTCCAGCCGCGTAAGGATCAGCCTCCCCCGCCGTTGCCCGCAAGCCGCCGTCGCACGTGCCGCCGAGAAGGTAGCCCGTCGCCGCCGCTGCCCCACCACTGTCTAGCCACCCTCGCTACTTGTCCCGCTGTGCTTAAAGCTTAGGATTTCAGGTGAGTTCGACCCTAAGCCATAATTAGGCTAAATTGCATTTCTAGTTGAGATTTAGGGGTTAATTAGGGTTATTTATGAGTTAAATTGTAGAGGGTGTTAGAGGCTTATGTTGTGGCTAATTTGGTGATTTGGTGTGACCATTTTAATGAGGTTTAGTGGCTGTGAACGTGCTGTGAGTTGGTTGGAATTGTCGGATCGCAATGGCCCAAGTTCGGTCAAGTTTGGGCTTAAATTGTGGAAGATGGTACGCGCCTAGTATTGTTCTCATGGCGGCTGTTTTGGATGGTGTTTTGAGGAGCTAAATGGAAAATTTTGAGGAGATTTATTGGCCTAGAGAGGCCCGTGTGGGGGCTGTCCATACTCAGACCGAATTGGGTAAGGTGCGATTGATTTGGGGTTTAATAGTGTAATTAGTGGAAATGTTGGATGGACTGAGTTAGTGGCTGAATTGTCCTTGATTGGAAGTGATTTGGTGATGCCGTGACATATGCCTAGTGCGACTAAGAACGGAGTAGCTTAGTGGGCCTCGATTACGCGGATTCATGTTGAGCTAATTGTGCGATTTATATGTGTGAATTGTATACTGTGCAAGAGTGCTTGAATTGCGTTCACGGTTGTGCTAGTATGTTGGTTAGGCATTTTGAAATGTGGATTGAGCATATTGCGTGGTGAATCGAACGAGTGGTGTTGTGAAATTAAGTGCTCATTGTGAAATGTGTGAATACACAAGTATGAACGTTGTGGCCATGGGTGTCTATCTCGAGCATTAGTACGGCATGTGCATATACGAGTGAGCATGAATGACATGAGTGTGTGATCACATAAAACACCCTAATGCATTTTACGCGGGGTTCAGATAATAACTGGTGTATGTAAATGTGTGATCACCTAAAGCCCTTATGCATTTTACGCGGGGTAATGAACCCGTCCTGATACGTGTTATGCGGGACGATGCCCTGATTGCCGGAAGATGACCAGCCTGATGCGTTTTATGCGGATTGTGTGTCATGAACCTGATGCGTTTTATGCGAGCCAGAAATCGATCTCAAACTGTTAGACCTGATACGTTTTACGCGGGTCGGTGAAATTTGTAATTGCAAGTGTGCAAGAGTGCAAGTGTGCTAAATGCATTGATGAGGTTTGAGCATAGGTGTGAGCACGAGCATATGCATGACATACGTTGCGGCTGAGTGATGTTCGTATATGTACCTTGGTTGAATCCTGTGCCATCATTGCGAATTTATGCGATGCCTAACCTGCAGGGTCAAGTAAGTACTGAACTTGGGTCCGAGGGCCTGAGTCAATTTATGTTTTGAATTGTGCGTTGTTCAGTACTCGTCAGGAGGTGCATGTTAGCCTAGTTTAGGTTTAGGGAACTACTCACTGAGATTATTTTCACCGTTGTATAAAACCAATTTTTCAGAACTCCAGCCTTGAGATGCCTGAAGTTCCAGTATGTTTCAGGATTCCGCATCATATAGAGCAGACGAGGACGATACACCCCGTAGGGAACGGGGAGTCGTACATTAGATTTTATACTTTAGTATGGGTGGACGTGGGGGAATCACATTACCAGACCCACGAATATGTGGCTGGGTGCTTTAGGGATGATCTCGAAGAGTATGGTCCTCTCCGAACTTTTAATGTCCCGTTGATTGGGCTAGGCACATAGTATCCCCGATGGAGAAGTGACTGACCCTGGTACTTCAGTTGGGGAGAGCTCGAGCTCGGATGGTGTACCCGTAGAGTATGAGGTGGACGAGACCGACCCGGTGGACATGGAGCTGGATGACAGAGAGCCAGAGCCGATCGAGGAGGACCCCGTACCGGAGGCCGAGCCTGAGGATATAGTCTCGGAGGAGGAGGCTACAGAGGCCGAGCCTGAGACGGACTCATCAGGTTCCGAGAAGGAGATGCCTGACAACTCTTCATCCTCGGAGTCTTCTGATTCCGACCCAGACTGGGCACCGTAGGAGTTAGCATTTGCCTTAGATTGATAGGGCCAGTACCTTTTTGACCAGTGCCCCGCCTTTAGTAGTAGACTGACCCCCGAGCCACTTACCCCCTTTTTGTCAATAGTGGCCTTTGACCCGTTTGGTTTTTGATGATCGGGTTGTACATGGATATTATATATGGTTCCCAGTAGTAGTGCAAGTGTTAATTTTGTAATCATTGTTGTTCGTTGGGTCAGCGACGCGTCCTGGGACGTCGCACTCGAATCGATCCTTATGAGAGATGTGACGCGCCGTAGAGTGCGGGCCGTGACAACACTATATTTATCATTTTAGTTATTGCAAATATCAAACATTTAAGCTCTTTGCCCTATCAGTGCATATGTGTTTATAACCAAATATTACTTTCTTTAACTAAGTTAAGCAACCCAAAATGATCATTACTTATTGTTAAAAGCAATGCAAGCCGGTTTGTGTTGTTAAAGTTTGATTTGGTAGAACAAAAAAATTATGAGATTCAAAGTTTGATTCGGTCTCATGTGATTGACAATGCAAGCTTGTTTGTATTGTTAAATTTAGGTATTATTACATAGTTGACAATTCTTATCGTACTATCAGCACATAGACCGTCATATTTTCCATCCATGACTCTAGTTATACAATCAATACTGCACATCCATAGCTATATTCCTTAAGGCTACCATTCCATTTACAAAACTCCATGAACATATCTCATAAGTAGAAACATATTTTCCTAAAATGATATTTCTTTAATTTTAAGTGTGAACTTGTCAAGCAAGCATAATGCATCTCTTGATATCTTTATCAATCCCTCTTATTTCATAAATGAAGCCAATGCATTCAAGAAAGTCATGTATTATCTACCACAAATACTAAATACTTAATGAAGCATAATTTTGGTCATCTCCAATTGTATAATTCCAAAAATAACCATTCCATTCTCATAATCATGAATGCAACGTTCAATTCACTAGCATAATCCACTTTGAAGATATCGAGCAAAATACCTCTTCAATTTCTCTTAGTAGATGCCATGTGTCTGTATACTGGCATGCTTGAGTAGTCATGTCCATTCCTCAATTCTGCAATTGCTACATTATATTAATCATTTTAGTAGTTGCAAATATCAAACATTTATGCTTGTTACCCTATTAGTACAAAATGTCTGTATACTGGCATGCTTGAGTAGTCATGTCCATTCCTCAATTCTGCAATTGCTACATTATATTAATCATTTTAGTAGTTGCAAATATCAAACATTTATGCTTGTTACCCTATTAGTACAAGTGTGTTTATGACCAAATATTACATTTTTTAACTGAGTTAAGCGACCCAAAAAAATCATTACTTATTGTTAAAAGCAATGCAAGCCCTTTTTGTATTTTTAAAATTTGATTTGGTAGAATAAAAAAATTATGCAATTCAAAGTTTAATTCGGTCTCACGTGGTTGACAATGCAAGCCTGTCTGTGTTGCTAAATTTAGGTATTATTGCATAGTTGACAATTCTTAGCGTACTATCAGCACAAAGGTTATCATATTTTCCATTCATGAGTCTAGTTACACAATAAATGCTGCACATCCGGAGCTATATTCCTTAGGGCTACCATTCCATTCACGAAGCTCCATGAACATATCTCAGAAGTAAAAACATATTTTCGTAAAACGATATTTCTTTAATTTTAAGTGCGAATTTGTCATGCATGCACAATGCATCTCTTGGCATCTTTATCTGTCCCTCTAATTTCAAACATCAAGCCAATGCATTCAAGAAAGTCAAGTATTATCTATCACAAACACTGGATACTTAATGAAACATAATTTTGGTCATCCCCAATTATATAATCCCAAAAATAACCGTTCCATTCTCCTAATCATGAATGCAACATTCAATTCACTCGCATATTGCACTTTGAATATATAAAAATCAGTCTACCGTCAGGCTTACTCATAGACAAAATAAAATGATAAATGCATAATAATGGCACATTGACGATGATATCGATCAAAATACCTCTTCAATTTCTCTTAGTAGATACCCCGTGTCTGTATACTGGCATGCTTGAGTAGTCATGTCCATTCCTCAGTTCTTCAAAAGCCACATTATATTAATCATTTTAGCTTTTGCAAATATGAAACATTTATACTCTTTGCTGTATTAGTGTATGTGCGTTTACGACCACGTACTGAACTTTTTTAACTGAGTTAAGCAACCCAAAAGGGTTATTACTTATTGTTAAAAGCAATGCAAGCATGTCTGTATTGTTAATGTTTGATTTGATAGAACATAAAAACTATGGGAGTCAAAGTTTGATTCAGTCTCACATGGTTGACAATGCAAGCCTGCCTATATTGTTTGTCACGACCTAAAAAAATCGGCGGTTTTTGTCTTAGGCTAATGGATTACTAGATCAATTAAATTGACTAACCTAGCTTGAGTTCTCCCAAACTCTACCAAATCGCAACTTAAGTCCAATTGTGAGCATGCAAATATTTTCAATGGGAGTCGCCACTAATCATGACACCTAAATTTCGGCGCATCATTTAGTGGTTAATTGCATAGAAAATTATGGATTAAATTTTAACCCCTGAACAAAAATATTACGAATCGCATAGCATAAAGTTTAGGTTCATATAGATTAACTACATTTCGCATAGGATCGGCGGTGGTAAGCGAGCTTAAAATTCATCATGTAAATCGAGCTCGGGCATCGAACGAGACTCGGCTCACTCGGAAAGCATGGGCCAAAAATCACACGCAAAAGGACTTGGTTGTCTTAATTTGAGCTTAAATTAGCCCATTATGCTTAATTAAAGAAAAGCCCAAATTAATTCAGCCCACTTAGAATTAAATTAAAGCCTAAGCCTAAGTCCATTAGGACTAGAAAGCCCGGCTAATTGACTTTAAGTTTACACTATAAATATATGTTTATGTCTCATAACCAGAGGAGGAGTTCTCATAATTTTCAGATCAGATTTTTTTAGATAAACACACGTGAGTGAGAGTAAGAGCCAGAGAGGGAGGCGTGAGGATTTGAGAGAGTGAGAAGCCACACATTGAATACAAGCCACAATTCCGAGAGAGCACCTTACAGAGAGAAGAAAAAAGAAAATCCGGAGAGGGTTCTTGGAGAAGACGGTCGCAAAGAGACAAGGGAGAGGGGTTGAAGCTCGAAGCTTGGAGGAGACAAACGTTGACAATTGAGAAAAAGGGAGACTTCTCTCTGGAACCATAGAAAAAGACAGAGAAGTTATCCACAAGCTTGCACTAGAAAGAACGCACGCCCACTTTAGTGAGAATCGAGGAAGAAAAAGGGTGGTGGTTTCTGTTCTTGTAGTTCTCATTCATGCCTTGTGCTTCCGCTGCCACGCGTCTCCACGACCTCCTGCTCTACGGCCTCCCCGACGTCCAGATTGCATTGGTTCAAACCATTGTTGTTTTGGTGTTTCTTACTCGCAGGATATCTAATGTCGACTCACCTAGTTCGGTCAACCCCATTCCCTTTTTCTCCGTCACCCATAGAGCTCAATTGTCGAGCGTGCGGGACATTCATTCCAAGTCACACTTGCTTTGACCTTCCACACGCATAAGCATTGAGAGCACCCGAAGTGGAAATTGACGAAACGAAGTTCCAGTCACTTTGGCCGTCGGTGACTCTTTTCCAGTGACGATGCTGCGATCGTGAAGGAGCCTCAACGTCCATATTATTTTGCCACAAGTCATCACCATCCGTAGCGCTCGCCAAGCTCTGCCGTGTCCTCACCAAAACAGACCAGCAAAGTTTCTATTTTTGCAGGTTGTTGGTCATGGAACTGAGCCACCTCTTGCCAATCACGCGAGTCATCACGAACTCTTCGCGGCTAACTTCATCCGCGCCACCATCCGCCGGTCCACCCACCACATTCGCCGATCCGTTAGTCACCGATCATCCGATCCGCAATTCCGATCCGTGCAATTCAAATTTGGAAAGAAATCAGCAAATCAGGTAATTATCTTATCCTGATTTGATTTGAATATTTTGTTGCTTAATTCGTGCTTATTGATATCTAATTTCACATATTTGAATAATAGGCATTATTTCAATTAGGATTTATTTTCTTTTTTGAAATCTTGGATATCTATTACTCCTTAAATTTGGATAGAATTTAAAATTTTCAAAATCTTTTGAATATATCCAAGATATTTGAGATATCAAAATTTTTTCAAGATGTGATCGATTAGGAAAATTTCCTAATCCGCAACCGCATACATGGGAATAAATCTATCTATCAGGCTTTAGATAGAGTTATTTCCATAGTGGGTATTTCGAATTTTAGGATCGATCTGTCAGGCTTCAGATCGAAACTTAATTCGAAAGATTTAGCGGTTATTTTTTTTTACTTAAAAATTTGCAATTTGAATTATTTTTTTAGAAGATAATATTGCATGTTTAGATAATTGGCATTTTTAATTCCGAATTTCATTTAAAAAATACAAAAAAATAATATACCCGTCATTAGAAATAGATCACGTCGTTGCATGACATATAGTTTGCATGTTAAGTTGCATTAATCGCATGTCAATTTTTTGCACGTCATCAGATATAGGTTAGCTTTCATTTAAATAAGTGAAAATAAAAAAATAAAATAAAATAAAATTTCTGCACCTTTGAACTCTAAGTCAGGATTTATCAAAATTGTCAAATTGAGTATTTTTCTTGAAATTGGTACCGAAAGGGCGTTAGGGAATCTAGCGTAACCAAGTCCCCGAATCTATAATTTCTGGTTCGCAGAAATAAAATAGTACTCCAGCTATTTTATTTAGGTTTCTAATCAACCTACCTTAAATGATTAGTGGCGACTCCCATTGAAAATATTTGCATGCTCACAATTGGACCTAAGTTGCGATTTGGTAGAGTTTAGGAGAGCTCGAGCTAGGTTAGTCAATTTAATTGATCTAGTAATCCATTAGCCTAAGATTGGAAAATACCGATTTTTTTTAGGTCACGACATTGTTAAATTAAGATATTCTTGTATAATCGACAATTCTTATCGTACAATCAACACAAAGGCTTTCATATTTTCCATCAATGAGTCTAGTTATACAATCAACACTGATCATCTGAGCTATATTTTTTAAGGCTACCATTCCATTCACGAAGCTCCATGAACATATTTCAGAAGTAGAAACATATTTTGCTAAAATGATATTTCTTTAATTTTAAGTGTGAACTTGTCATGCATGCATAATGCATCTCATGGTATCTTTATCGATCCCTCTAATTTCTGACATAAAGCCAATGCATTCAAGAAAGTCATGTATTATCTACCACAAACACCGAACACTCAATCAAACATAATTTTAGTCATCTCCAATTGTATAATCCCAAAAATAACCATTCTATGCTCTTAATCATGAATGCGACATTCAATTCACTCGCATAATGCACTTTGAATATAAAAAAATCAGTCTACCGTTAACGACTTACTGATAGTCAAAATAAAAATGATAAATACACAATAATGACACATTGACGATGATATCCAGTAAACTACCTCTTCAATTTCTCTTAGTAGATACCCTGTGTCCGTATTCTGGCATGCTTGAATAGTCATGTCCATTCCTTAGTTCTGCAAATGCCACATTATATTAATCATTTTAGTTATTACAAATATCAAACATTTATGTTCTTTACCGTATCAATACATGTGTGTTTATAACCACATACTAAACTTTCTTTAACTGAGTTAAGCGACCCAAACTTGTTGTTAAAAGTAATGCAAGCATGTATGTATTGTTAAAGTTCGATTTGGTACAACATAAAAACTGTTGGAGTCAAAGTTTGATTCGGCCTCACATGGTTGACAATGCAAGCCTGTCTATATTGTTAAATATACATATTCTTGCATAGTTGACAATTCTTATCGTACTATCAGCACATAGGCTATCATATTTTTCATCCATGAGCCCAGTTATACAATCAACACTACTCTTTCGGAGTTATATTTCTTAAGGCTACCATTCCATTCATGAAGCTCCATGAACATATTTCAGAAGTCGAAACATATTTTCCTAAAACGATATATTTTTTAATTTTAAGTATGAACTTGTCATGCATGCATAATGCATCTCTTGATATGTTTATCAGTCCATCTAATTTCAGACATCAAGCTAATATATTTAAGAAAGTCATGCATTATCTATGACAAACACTAGATACTTAATGAAACATAATTTTGCTAATCTCCAATTGTATAATCCCAAAAATAACTGTTCCATTCTCCTAATCATGAATGCAACTCTTCTTTGTTTTCTCCCTCATTTAACTGTTTCAGCTTATCCTGTATTTGAATCGAAGACACAACACCTACACATTGAAGAAGATATGAGTTTGTTGACTGTAGTAGAAGTTCTACGAGAAGTGAAGTACCTTAAGGCCCGGAGATCATATCAGTATGCATCATTTCCCAAGATTGAGAGAAAAAATCGGAAGCTGCCATCACTTACAATTTTATCTGGTGCCCTTTATCTTGAACACATTCTAGTAAAAAAGGGACCTTCATATATCATCTATCCTTTTCAAGTTATCTTGCAGCTTTTTGCATGTAAACATAACCAATAGTATGAAGCATGGCTTCTCCAAAAGCTCGCATAATGCACTTTGAATATAAAAAAATTAGTCTACCGTCACAAACTTATTAATATTCAAAATAAAAATGATAAACAAAAATTAATGACACATTGATGAGGATATCGAGCAAAATACCTCTTCCATTTCTCTCAATATATGCCCTCTGTCCGTATACTTGCATGCTTAAGTAGTCATGTCCATTCCTCAATTTTGCGAAAGCCACATTATATTAATCATTTTTGTTGTTGCAAATATCAAACATTTATGCTCTTTGCCGTATTAGTGCCTATGGGATTATAACCACACACTTAACTTTTTTTAATTGAGTTAAACGATCCAAAAGGGTCATTACTTATTGTTAAAATTAATGCAAGAATGTCTGCAATATTAAAGTTTGATTTGGTAGAATATAAAATCTATTGCAGTCAAAGTTTGATTCGATCTCATGTGGTTGACAATGCAAGCTTGTCTATATTGTTAAATTTAGGTATTCATGCATAGTTGACAATTCTTATCGTACTATCAGCACATAGGCTATCGTATTTTCCATCCATGAGACTAGTTATAAAATCAACACTACCCATCCGAAGCTATATTTCTTAAGGCTACCATTCCGTTCACGAAGCTCCATGAGCATATTTCAGAAGTGGAAACATATTTTCCAAAAACAATAATTTTTTTAATTTTAAGTGTGAACTTGTCATGTATGCATAATGCATCATTTGATATCTTTATCAGTCCATCTAATTTCAGACATCAAGCCAATGCATTCAAGAAAGTTATGCATTATCTATCACAAACACCAAATACTTAATGAAACATAATTTTTTTTTAAGTAAATTAATGAAACATAATTTTTGTCATCTTGGATTGTATAATCCCAAAAATAGCTGTTCCATTCTCCTAATCATGAATGCAACTCTTCTTTGTTTTCTCCCTCAATCAACTATTTCATATCATCCTATATTTGAATCAAAGACACACTTATACATTGAAGATGATATGAGTTTATTGACCGTAGTAGAAGTACTACTAGAAGTGAAGGACCTTAAGACTCGGAGATCATATCAGCATGCATCATTTCCCAAGATTGATAGAGAAAAAAATCGAAATCTGCCATCACTTGCGATTTTATATGTTGCCTCTTATCTCGAACACATTCTGCTAGAAAAGGCATCTTCATATATCGTCTATCCTTTCTAAGTTCTCTTGCAGCTTTTCACGTGTAAACATAACCAATAGTGTGAAGCATGGCTTCTCCAAAAGATCACATAATGCACTTTGAATATAGAAAAATCAGTCTGCTGTCATAGACTTATTGATAGTCAAAATAAAAATGATAAATACAAAATAATGGCACATTGATGGGATATCTAGCAAAATACATCTTCCATTTCTCTCACTAGATGCCCTGTGTTTGTACACTGGCATGCTTGAGTAGTCATGTCCAATCCCCAATTTTGCAAATGCCACAATATGTTTATCATTTTAGTTGTTGCAAATATCGACATTTATGCTCTTTGCATTATTAGTGCATATGTGTTTATGACCAGATATTAAACTTCTTTTAATTGAGTTAAGTGACCCGAAATGGTCATTACTTATTATTAAAAGCAATGCAAGCATGTTTGTATTATTAAAGTTTGATTTGGTAGAACTTTGAAACCGTTGGAGTCAAAGTTTGATTCGGTCTCACATGGTTGATGATGCTAGCCTATCTGCATTGTTAAATTTAGGTATTCTTGCACAGTTGATAATTATTATCATACTATCAGCACATAGGCCGTCATATTTTCCATCATGATTCTAGTTATACAATCACCAATGCCCATCTGGAGCTATATTTCATAAGGCAACCATTCCATTCACGAAAGTCCATAAACATATTTCAAAAGTAGAAACATATTTTTCCAAAACGATATTTCTTTAATTTTAAGCGTGAACTTGTCATGCATGTACAATACATCTCTTGGTATCTTTATTGGTCCTACTAATTTCTGACATCAATTCAATGCATTCAAAAAAGTCATGTATTATCTACCACAAACGCTAGATACTTAATAAAACATAATTTTGGTCATCTCCAATTGTATAATCCCAAAAATAATCGTTCCATTATCCTAACCTTGAATGCAACATTCTATACACTCGAAAATGAACTTTGATTATAAAAAAAAATCAGTTTACCATCACAGGTTTATTGATTGTCAAAATAAAAATGATAAATACACAATAATGGCACATTGACGAGGATATTGAGCAAAATACCTCTTCAATTTCTCTCGGTTGATGCCCTTTGTCCATATCCTAGCATTCTTGAGTAGTCATGTCGATTTCTTAGTTCTACAAATGCCACGTTATATTAATCATTGTAATTGTCGCAAATATCAAACCTTTGTGCTCTTTGCCCTACTAGTACATGTGTGTTTATGACCAGATATTAACAACTTTTTCTAACTGAGTTAAGCAACCCAAGAGGATCATTACTTATTATTAAAAGCAATGCAAGCCCCTTTATATTGTTAAAGTTTGATTTGGTAGAATATAAAAACTACGAGATTCAAAGTTTGTTTCGATCTCACGTCGTTGACAATGCAAGACTGTCTGTGTTGTCAAATCTAGGTATTCTTGCATAGTTGACAATTCTTGTCATACTTTCAGCACATTGGCCATCATATTTTCCATTCATGAGTCCAGTTATATAATCAACATTGCCCATCCGAAGCTATATTCCTTAAGGCTACCGGTCCATTCACGAAGCTCCATGAACATATTTTAGAAGCAGAAATATATTTTCCTAAAACGATATTTCATTAATTTTAAGTGTGAACTTGTCATGCATGGATAATACATCTCTTGGTATCCTTATCGGTCCCTCCAATTTCAAACAACAAGCCAATGCATTCAAGAAAGTCATGTATTATCTACCATAAACACTGGATACTAAACGAAATATAATTTTGGTCATCTCCAACTGTATAATCCCAAAAATAACCGTTCCATTCTCCTAATCACAAATGCAACATTCAATTCACTAGCATAATGCACTTTGAATATAAAAAAAATCAGTCCATCGTCACAGGCTTATTGATGTCAAAATAAAAATGATAAATACATAATAATGGCATATGGACGAGGATATCAAGCAAAATACCTCTTCAATTTCTCTCTGTTGATGCCCCGTGTCCATATCTTGGCGTTCTTGAGTAGTCATGTCCATTCCTCAATTTTGCAAATGCGACATTATATCAATCATTTTAGTTGTTGTAAATATCAATCATTTATGCTCTTTGCCCTATTAATGCATGTGTTTGTGACCATATATTAGCAACTTTTTTTAACTGAGAAATTTCTATCTATCCATTTTGAAAGAATAATGGATCAAGAACTCAATTTCTTTTATTGAACATTTGGCATCAAATTTTTTCATTTGATGAGTACTTCCTCGTCTACAGTGCTACATTATAATATAAAGATCATGTGCATGTAAATAAAAATTGGGCAGGATGAAAGAGAGGCACCAAAGATGCTCAAGATTGCTGAATAGAGGCGCTGCATCAAAGAAACGTCGATGGGAGACGTGAAGGGAGCACTACCAAGGGAGCAACGCTAAGGGAGTTTTGGGAGAGCTTGCTTTGCGATTTGTTCCAAACGCCTCTTCTCAATCTCAACCCCTCACCACATTATTCTTTATTCACAATAATAAATCTTCTCTTTTTCCAAACTCCAAATCTTCTAACAATCCACCATCAGATTATGGTGCCTTGGAGATGGGAATTCAATTGTGGGAGTAGAGATAATGGCCTTCCAAGCTCTTTTATTTACGATGATTGTTAGAATATTATATCAATTGTCCTATTTTTATGTTCTGCCAAATCAAACTTTGGCTTAGATTTCTTTACCAAAAAAAAAAAACTTTGACTTAGAAGGGTCACTATTTATATTTGCAAGCACTACAAGCCTGTCAGTATTTTTAAAAGCATAAACGACTACACCAAAGCATGACACGAGAAGGACATCAAAAAAAAGACGAGAACAATGGAGTTGAGAATGATTGAGATGCGAAATTCCCATTTTATGAGCATGTAATTGGGTACTTATTCACTTAGGGAGGACAAGATGGAATGAGTGTAGTTTATGCATTGGTTCAGTTACTTGAGCTATATATTGAACGGCCTCACAGAGAAGAGCTTTTTTAAAGAAGTTGGATAAACCCTAAAGAGTTACTCTTCGGTATGCATTCAACCCACAAAATTCAATTCAACGTATGATGCAACTTAAAAGATAGGCTTGGGCTCATATTGGCGATAACCGTTTTATCATTATCGAAACTTTCTTGCAAGTTGAAATAAAACATATTGGGATGCGTGAGTCCTAGGGAGTCTAATTTGGCCAAACGTTTCAACTTTGTGATTTCCATCAGAAGGACTCCACTCATGGTTTCGAGACAATTTCAAATAGATGAGGCTCCGGGCCACTAGTCATGTAACCGAGCCACTGAAATTGTTACTAAAAATATCTAGGTCTATCAACCTCTGATACTTATTTAGGTATGAAGGAATCGATCCACCGAAATTATTTCTATCCAGATATAAGTAGATCAAACTCTGCAGATTTTACAAGAGGATGGGATAATGCCTAATAGATTGTTTCTCTACAAGGTCAATCACACAAGGTACGATTCCAAAATCTAATGAGATTGGACCCAAAAGAAGGTTGTCGTTCATTAGTAATCTCTGCAAGTTCACAAGTTTACCAATCTCTCTCGGAATCTTATCGAATATCTGATTCTAGCCTACTCGCAAGGATGTAAGAGTAGCGGAGAAATTACCCATGCATACGGGAAGAGTCCCACTAAATCTATTTTCGTGCATCTCCAATTCCACCAAGTTAGCGGCATTTGTTAGTGAGCAAAGGAAGCTCAATTCATTTTCATCGGACCCTCAACTCCCGAGATAATTAGGGAATAAGGTAACTATGAAAAGTTTATGGAGATTTGCTAACAAAGGGACTTTCCCAGTGAACTTATTGCCTCCAAGTTGGAGTACTCTTAGACTGGTGGCGTTGGATATCGACAAAGGAATTGATCGAGCAAATTGGTTATAAAAAATGCCCAAAATTTGAATGTTTAGGAGAGTGAATCCTCTATCTTCGGGAAGATTGCCATGGATCTGGTTCATAAATTGCAATCAGCAAAAACAAGTTGAAGACTAAAGACGGATTGGTACCTGAAAGCCCCTTGCTTCCCAAGGCGAGCACTGTTAGTTTGCTTAATCGACCTAGAGAATGGGGAATAATCTCACTCGAACCATTTTCATTACAAAACATCCCCTCTAGAGATCATAAGTTCGCCATGGATGATGGGATATTGCTAGTTAATTGGTTCACAATAAATCTCTGAGGGATTGAAGATTTGTCAAGGAGCCTAACTCCACTGGAATTCCTCCAATCAAGTAGTTGAACGAGAGGCGGAGAAATATGAGGTTCGAGCAACTTGATATATTCCCGAGAATCTCACCATCCGGTGAATTATTGGTTATATCCAAGAATTTTAACCGACTTAACTGGCCAATTTGTGAAGGGATTCTAAGCTCGAAGCTATTGCTTTGGAACCACAGTTCTCTTAAGAAGTTGAGGTTCTTGATGTGAGGTGATATAGATCCCAAGAGTCCATGGGAAGAGAGGTCCAGTACCGTGACTCTATGGAGTCGGCTACTGTACTTATCCCCATACCATCGGCAGAAGTCGATGCTATCGTTCCAATGGTTAAGAGACCCAAAAGGGTCACTACTTCTTTCACCTTTGAATGCAAGTGTGTTTGTATTGTTAGAAGCATAAATGACTACACCAAAGCACGACACAAGAAGGGCAACAAAACAAAGACAAGTACAATGGAGTTGTGAACAATTGAGACGCGAATTTCCGATTTTATGAGCATAAAATTGGGTACTTATTCGCTTAGTGAGGGCGAGACGGAATGAGCGAAGTTTATGTATTGGTTGAGCAGCTTGAGCTACATATTAAACAACCTCACAGGGAAGGGCTTTTTATAGAAGCTATGTAGACGTTGAAAGAGTAACTTTCCGGTATGCATTCATCCCACAAAGTTCATTCAAAGTATGACATGACTTAATGGATATGTTTAGGCCCACATTGGTGTCGCGATCCTCTTTTTCCGTTGGAGGAAAGAGAAACGAAATTTAGGGGTACTGCCTAAAAGGCGGACCAATGGCCCATCGATTTAAGCATAGTCTCTCTCAAGATCATACCCCGCACAATGTGGGTTTTTGTTTTTAGTTCTTTTATAACCTATGGAATTCTAAAAGTAGCCACTAGCTTATTGGGATCGGCTAGAAACTAACAAAAGACACAAGAGTATCATCAAGATTCCTATGCAACTGGAAATTTCTAGGAAAGGGGACTTAATTACGCTAACGTTACTAAACTAACTTGAAAAGTTGTTATATGAATGGTCATGCAATCTTGACTACCAGCTATGATCCTAAGGTATCAAAGCCACTAAGTGAGCATACAAATGTTTTTGTGGGTTTATTTTCTGATATGTTTAAACTAGTCCTAACCTAATCTAGAAAAGAAATTAACAAACAATCAATTGAGATGATGAAAATTAAACACCCAAGTATTTAAAAGCTCAAAATCAAAATGTACATAAAAACCCGATACTCGTCGGGCAAAAGGAATGATCCCCGGGAAGCTTGAAGCTAAAGACCAAACATTCACATACATTATTAAATACATAAGTTAAACATGCAACCTAATCAACGTGCGAACAAGCAAGGCCCTTGTTATACTAAAAATGCAAGACACGGCAAAACCTAAACAAATATCTACATTTTTTTAGTTTTCGAAAATTTATAATTTTTAATAATAATTAATTTTAAATATTAAAATAATATTATATTATATTATATTATATTAGATAAACGGACCTGGGTCGGACCTCCGCCTCCGACCGGGGTTAGGACCGACCCGGGTCAGCTGGGCTGGGCTCAGCGAATGAGCCCAGTTCGGTAACACCCAAGACAAAAATAAAAGGAAAGCAAAGCCCAGCCTAAAACCTATTATAAACCTTCTAAGTCCACTATGCCTAAACCAGCCCACTAAAAAGAAAACAGATTCGGCCACGGACGAAGAACACGAAACCAGATCTCAGTGAGACATTTTGGGCCCGTTTGGTTCAGCATTTGGGGAATGCAATTGGGAGAATGCAAATATCTTTGGGCTAAAGGGGGTTTCCGAAATGCAAGTGGTGTTTGGTTAGCATTTTTTAAAATCAACTTGAGTTAAATGCTGATTTTTTTTTCAAAAAAAACAGCTCCACCGGAGCTACAGCGCCGGCCAGATCTGGTCGCCGGCCAACCGCCGACGGCCAGATCTGGTGGCCGGCGACCATCGCCTGGGGTCGCGCGACCCCGGCGATCGCCGCCTGGGGTCGCCGGACCCCGGGCGTCGCCTGGGTCGCGCGACCCAGGCAAAGCTTGGCCTGGGTCGCGCGACCCAGGCGACGCCCGGGGTCCGGCGACCCCAGGCGGCGGTCGCCGGGGTCGCGCGACCCTCGGGCGACCGCCGCCTGGGGTCGCGCGACCCCGGCGACCGCCGCCTGGGGTCGCCGGACCCCGGGCGTCGCCGGGCGTCGCGCGACCCAGGCCGAGCGTTGCCTGGTCGCCTGGGGGTCGCGCGGCCCCGGCGACCGCCGCCTGGGGCCGCCGGACCTCGGCGTCGGCTGGGTCGCGCGACCCAGGCAACGCTTGGCCTGGGTCAGCGACGCACGCCCGGGGTCCGGTGACCCCAGGCGGCGGTCGCCGGGGCCGCGCGACCCCCAGGCGGCGGTCGCCGGTGGTCCGGCGGCCCTTAGGCGGCGGTTGCTGGCCGCCGGAGTCTCGGGTCACTGTTCATGAACAGTGCAAGTTGCATTCCGAAAATGCAACTTCTCAAAGGATCTCCGGAGGTGCATTGGCCAAAGGACCTTTGGGGAGCATTATCGAACAGGTGGAGTGAGCCACTGGACCGCGAGGTTCCCGGCTCAGCCGAGACTCAACCGCGGGTCGGGACTCTCGAAATACGACGTACAAGGACACGGGACCAAAGCACAGGGGCGACGCGAGCCGGACGGCCGCGAGCTTCCGGCCCAGCGTGCCCGAAAGCAGGACAGAACAGGGGGTCCTCAGCAACGAGAGAGAAAAAAAAACAGGGGCGGTCACGGCGTCGCTTCGTACCCGGCTCAGCAGTGGCGAATGGGGGGCGAGGAGCTCGATAGGTCGAACCACGTCCGGTCGCCTCGCACGCCTCAAAGCCGGGATCCTCGGGGAAATCGACCAACCCAAGGGAAACCCGAAAATCAAAGAAAAACTCAAAATTGAGGCTTACCTTGACTTGGCGTGGAACGAAGAAAGGTGTCGATGATTCCGTTTTTCGGCGTCCCTCCAGAGCAAGAATTTCACCAAATAATTGTGGTGCATGACAATTGTCAAACTATGTTTATGTTAAAAGGCTCTGCCACCAAAAAAAAGACAACAAACCAACCTTGATCGTGTCCACACGATTTGTTAAAAGGGCATGTTTGTTTTCGACTTAACTAGAAGCAAAAGGTGGTATTTTTAATTTCTCACCAAAATATAATAATACTATTCGAATTCTAAATAATCTATTGAAAAAACTCCATGTGAATCTATGGGTCATCTTTTGTATTTTCAAAAGTTTAAGTAAGAGACCGTTTAATTACGGGTACATGAACATGATTTTTGTTTTTTAAAGTAAAAAAATAATTTTTTGCATGTAAATACCGTTTGATGATCACATATAAAATCAATTATCTCAAAAGAAAAAAAATCTATAAACTTGAAGGAAAAATTATTTTTTTTCATAATCAAAAGAGCGATTCTTTTTATTACGACATCTAATATTAAATTAAAGGAGGGAAATTGCATTTTTCTTCTTTTCTTCACAACAAAATCAATTTAATTCCGTAAAACTATCTTCAGAGGTGTCTCTCTCTCTTTTATTTATTTATTCTAAACTCATCTTGTAAGTGATAGATTTATATATTTACCAAAGTATGTGAATTCATCTGGATTCTAACATGCAATACGCTAAATTCACCCGATTGCACTGATTGATTGAATTTTCACCATTTCATCTTATACTTCAATTATATGAATAATGAATAATATTTGCATGCTCATTGAATCTTTTCAAATTTAAATTTGACACGTCAGTTAAATGAAATTGGCGTCTCTTTGCTCCATCGCTAGTGCATCTTTGTACTCAGTGTTGCCTCTATTGAGAACTTGAGGGCGCTTCGTTCGGTCATTTAGCGATTACAGCTGAACGATGCGTTTCTGTGATTTTGTTGCGAGATTAGTGGTTTCTTTTGTCACTGGACTAGAGCTTCTCATTGTCAATGTCACTATGATCCAGAGGTTCCAAAATGTCCAGTTCTTACTCTGTCTGTCTCAGCACAGGGCTCTGTCAACGAAGGAGTTGGAGATGCATAGTTCATAATCAGAAATTTAATCGTGTTTTCATTAGATTTGAGTTTCGCAACATAGTATTGCTGCACAGAAATTTCTAAGGAAAAGCACCTTTGTTTGATGACTTTCCGCTATGTACATTGTATAACACGTGGTATGGATGCGTGTACAGTTTGAAGATGGAGGAATACTTGCAGTACATGAAGACTCTGCGATATCAAATGAACGGTGCGTCTCTTCCTCCTGTCATTCTCTTGAAGTAAAACATGTACACCTATGTGTGAAAAGATGTTGCGGGATTGCAATTATTGGGAATTGAAAGATGTGGAGGATCAGGCGGCCAAGATCTCGGTCGAAGAGCAGATGCAGATTACTACCATTCGTTCTCTGGAAAGCGACCTGACTTCTGGTTCGGTATCTCTCTATTATTCGCTACTTCTTCTCTTGCACACATGAGCACGCGCAGGCAAACATGATTAGGAAATGATAGATGTATCTGTAACACCTGCATTAGTTTCTCCCCGTCTGTTCAGTCTTCACTTACGGTATCTTACCCGTTTCCTAGTGGATCCACCAATGAATGTGATCTTTCTTAATAACACTACCGGTTATAGATGGCGAACGTTTTTACTGGTGCTTACTTTATACACTTTCGCTTATCTACCTGTGGATTACATACTAAAAACCACAATAAGTTTCTGCAAGAGCTCAGCATAGTATGTAATGGTTTCTCTAAACTTATTGGCTATATTAGCGTTGGATATTTAAATTCAAGCCAGAATATTCATGCAAAGCTTTCCACGAGGGAATGCTTCATTTTTAATTAAGCTTATATTATTTTAACTCTCAATATTAGTCGTTCCTGGCTAGGACTAATTACAGTAAATGTCAGTCTTTTATCAAATTACTGTTGGTTATCATTTTAAATTTACATATACGGTGAAGATGATGTTAGGTTGAATCCTGATGATGCTTTATTAGCGGAGTTGTAGCCAAATAACGTTTAATTAAAGAGGCGGATGCATTCTAGGTCTATTCGTACACATGCGGACCCCAATGTTCGATGCGCATTGTTGATATTTCTGATTGTTTCAGAGAGCATCTTTCCAACCCTATGTTGGTGTTCTACTTGTCCCTATCATTCGATGGGATATGTGGACCTTGTCTAGGTGTGAGATACCTTTCGTGGCAATACTTCATCTGCTTGTTGTTGTGATTTGAGAGCTGCGTGATTCTTCTTGATCTCGTGTGTGATGATTGCAGTAACTATTTGAATTTAAGCTTTGCTCTTCTTCTATATCTCCTCAAAAGTATTTACCCAATCAATTCTTGCAAGTTATTGTTAGTTTGGCTGGTATCTTTTGATCCTTGTATTTCAACCGTGATTGCTTTCGGGAAATTTTGTTGTGTAAGCTACTGTATAGAATTGTTAAAAGCAAACGATCTTTTGCTTTTCTTAAAGTACCTAACTTCCTTTTCTCTTTAAAAACGTTCTTTGCCCAGCAAAATCCGAAATTCGGAAACTTAAAGAAGAAACAGAGCAGATGATGACTGCAGAAGGTCAAATATGCTCTCAGATATTGAACAAACAGAGAAGGGTTGCTTCCTTGGAATCTGATTGTCGCACATTGACACAGGTAGAGCTCCTCCTTATTTATATATGCGTAATTTAATTGATAGTGACGGGTTACATGAACTCCATCAAAAGAGAGGAAAAGAAGAACATGATCACCTGTTGGGTTCTGAAGAATGAAGCGATCTGCAGCCTTATATCCGATATATTGAACTGTGATATCTGTCCTTCACAGTGATCCCGTGATAAGATGCTATTCTACTTGCCTTACTAATTAACTCCTGAGATAAATTTCTCGCCGAGATATAACGGATTGAACTTGAAAGAATCTTTTGCACCATTCCATCTTGTTGAAACTCAACTAAGCATCCGATTCAACAAAAATAGTATGCTGTGTTCTCCATTCCTCAAATAATATTTTCCTTTTCAAGTTACAGGCTGATTCCTATGTCTCTGTATTGGTTCATTGGTCTTTCGCTCGTATTAATGTGAATAATTTGTTGATGCTGCTTGTTCGTGATATCTTAAAGAAAATCCATGACTTGGAGTTCAGGTTCACGCCTTAGTCCACCCCGAGATAGAAAGATACCAGATAAAGAGAAGCATTGAACTCTATTGTTTGCAGCGATTATTTTTTGTGTAGCGGCTTTTCTGATTATCAGGTTAGGGCATAAAAGCACTGTAATATGTATTGGGAACGGACATTCATGCACCTAAAAATAATTCTGAAGAGTCAGACACCGTATCAGAAACAAATAAATCACCAAAGGTTTCAGAGAATGGTTTCAAGCTCACAGTGTGGCTGCTTTTGATGGCTAGTACATAGCTGGGAATGTCAAGCAGAACTCTAAGGTTAACATGAATTTTAGATTTGGATCACTAGCAGAAAGTGAGGCTGGAGACGAAGTTGGAAAGGTTTCAAATTTGTCTTTCCATTTACCAGACATAGATGTTTATCTGATACGAGCTGAAAAGCTAAAAGGCAGTCAGAGCAGCAATGAAATTCATATCCTTTTCCTGGAGCCTTTTCAGAGTTTCCCTGGAGACAAATTTCATGTGCTAAAGTCCTATTTGCTTTGATCTTTGGCTGTCAAAGCAGCTAATACTCAAATAGGTATTATCCTGAAATGTGTCAAGATAGGCAATTATTCAATCTTTTCTGTTTTGATTTTCAAGTTTGTCCATGTAGATCTGGCTGAGCAATAAAGTTTGATTTTGACACTTTTAAAGTCCATTGTGTTAGATTTTGACGCTTTATATGCTGGAGTTTGAGTCTTTCTAAACTTATAAATGACTAAGCCACATGATCGGTTATGCTTAACAAAGAAACTTGGGAAATTTATCTTACCATCAATATTTGTTGGAGTTCTGTGCAGACTTTGGAGCCAGTTTACCAAGAAAGAGTAAGCTTATTGGCCAAACTGGTTGAGAAAAGGTTACTGGCCTGTTCTCAAGTATCTATATATATATTTTTTTTTGGTAAGGCTCAAGTATCTATATTTGTTGTGTCCTTGAACCCAAAAAGATGCTGTGTTCTTCAACTCTTCACTGAATTTCTTGGACTTTCAGCACTTACCATGCCAAGGTTGTTGACGATATAGATGTCAATGCAGCTACAAGTAAGATTTCTCAAGTTTTGACATCTCAACTTCAGAATTGCCACCAAGCTGCTGACAGTCTTTTTATCCTGTTCTTTTAGGGATGGCTTAACTGTCGCATACCAAGCCCAGACAAAGAAGTACGTGACTTGGTACTCCTTTTTGTTTATTCTACCTTTGGACTCGCTGTTACCATTAGATTTTAAATTTATCATATCGAGGAGGATCATCCTTTGTTGTGCTTCAATCTTATATGTACTCTTAAATACACGCGCTCACAAACACGTACAAACATCTTGGTTTGCATTGCTTCAGTCACTTTTTTCCCTCTTGTAGTTCCTCAATATTAGTCTTCCTGTAAAGTAATGAGAAACTGAATTAATTATTGAAAAGTAAGAGTTACAAGAGTATTTATACGTCCCTTATAACCCTAGTTTCTCAAACCATATGAAAGACTATTTTACCCTTATACTCTAACACTCCCCCTCAAGCTGGAGCATGAATATCAAACATGCCCAGCTTGTTACCAATATATTCAATTCTACCACTTCTTAAAGACTTAGTGAAAATATCTGCCAACTGTTCACCAGTCTTAATATGATTAGTCAAAATGACCCCAGCTTCTAGCTTTTCCCGAACAAAGTGACAGTCAACTTCAATGTGTTTAGTACGCTCATGGAAGACTGGATTTGAGGAAATATGTAGAGCCGCTTGATTATCACACCACAACTCCATTGGCGCTGGGTCCTTGAAACCGAGTTCAACTAACAGTTGCCGCATCTAAACTAGCTCACATGTAGTTTGAGCTATAGCTCTATATTCGGACTCTGCACTGGATCTGGCTACCACATTCTGTTTCTTACACTTCCAAGAAACCAAGTTTCCTCCCACAAATGTGCAAAAACCTGATGTAGATCTCCGATCAATGGGAGACCCGGCCCAATCTGCATCAGAGAACGCTTCCACCCTTTTATGACCATGATCTCTATAAAGAAGTCCACGACCAGGAGCTTTCTTCAAGTATCGCAAGATTCTCACCACGGCATCCCAATGGGGGGTACGAGGAGAAGACATAAACTGACTCACTACACTCACCGGAAAGGAAATATCTGGTCGAGTAATAGTGAGATAATTTAATTTGCCAACAAGCCTTCGATACCGCTCTGGATCACTTAGTAGCTCACCCTCTTCCGCCATTAGCTTAATGCCAGCTTCCATAGGTGTATCCAGAGGTTTAGCTCCTAGCATACCTGTCTCTGCAAGTAAGTCCAATGCATACTTGCGTTGCGAAATATGAATACCTCTCTTTGCTGTTGCCACCTCAATGCCCAAAAAGTATCTTAACCGTCCAAGATCCTTCGTTTCAAACTGCTGTTTCAAATATAACTTCAATTCATCGATCCCTGCAGAGTCATCACCAGTTATGACAATGTCATCCACATAAACAACAAGGAATATCCGACCAGCATTAGAAACCCGGTAAAACATAGAATGGTCGCCATGGCATCGAGTTAGTCCAAATTGAAGCACCACCTCAGTGAATCTCCCAAACCAAGCCCGAGGGGATTGCTTTAAGCCATACAATGATTTCTTTAAACGACATACATGGCCAGACTCCCCCTGAGCAACAAACCCAGGTGGTTGCTCCATATAGACTTCTTCATGCAAATCACCATGGAGAAAAGCATTTTTAACATCAAGTTGAAAGAGAGGCCATCGAGACGAAGCAGCCAAGGAAAGTAAAAGGCGAACCGATGTCATTTTAGCCACAGGAGAGAAAGTATCACCATAATCCACTCCATAGATTTGGGCGTAGCCCTTAGCAACCAATCTAGCTTTGAGTCGAGCAAGAGAGCCATCGGGATTAACTTTGACAGAGAAGACCCACTTACAACCAATAGCATTCTTCCCTGCAGGTAACGGAACAAGATCCCAGGTCTGATTTTTTTCAAGTGCCCACAACTCATCCTCCATAGCTGTCTTCCAACCCGGACTCGATAATGCTTCAGCAACAGATTTAGGAGTAGAATGTGTATCAATGGTAAGTAAACTAGCTCGAAGAGAAGCAGAAAGACCAGAATATGAGACAAAATTGGTAATGGGATGCTGGGTACAACTACGGGTTCCTTTACGATGTGCAATAGGGACATCAAGATCTGTAGATGGAGGACTTACCTCAGACTTGGAGGACGAAGAAGCAGTAGGCACGGGAGCATCTGCAGAGGGCTGTACATGTCGTGGACGTCTACTGTATACCTGATGGATTGGTGGAAGAGCAGGAGTAGACTTTGTGGTGGAATGCACAATGACATAAGTAAGCAACTCATCATCCAAAGTAGGAGAATCCATTTGTACTTCGGAGTAAACAGTAGACTCAAAAAAGGTGACATCAGCAGTGGTAAAGTATTTGCGCAAAGAAGGACAATAACAGCGGTACCCCTTTTGTGTACGAGAATACCCCACAAAAATACATTTAAGAGACCGGGCATCAAGCTTGGAAAGTCCTGGACGATGATCACGGATATAACACACACAGCCAAAGATACGTGGAGGTAAATGAAACAAAGGCTCAGAAGGAAAGAGGAAAGAGTGAGGAGTAGCACCTTTAAGGACAGAAGATGGCATGCGATTAATAAGGTAACATGCTGTCATAACTGCATCAGCCCAGAGTGATTTATTGACCTTCATCTCAAACAACAATGATCGTGGAACTTCTAAAAGGTGGCGGTTTTTCCTTTCAGCTACACCATTTTGCTGTGGTGTATCTGAACAGGAGGATTGATGAAGAATCCCACGATGTGTCATGAAGTCAGAGAATGGTTTAGAGAAGTATTCTTTGGCATTATCACTACGCAGAACGCAAACAGGAAGAGAAAATTGTGTTTGTACTTCATTAACAAATGCACAAATATTGGAAAACAACTCAGAGCGATTTCTCATCAGATATAACCAAGTGGCTCTTGAATAATCATCAACAAATGTAACAAAGTACTTGAAACCCAACTTTGAAGTAACAGGACACGGACCCCAAACATCTGAATGAACTAAAGTAAATGGCTGAGAAGCCTGTTTATTGACTCTTGGAAAAAAGAAGTACGATGTAACTTCCCAAACTGACATGACTGACACTCAAGACTACTCAAAGAATGAAATTGTGGATCTAACTTCTTTAAACTTGCCAAGGAGGGATGACCCAAACGACAATGAACTTGGAGTGGAGTAACTGCTGAACAGGCCATACGGGTAGAATCATCAAACACGTACAATCCCTCCGACACATGCCCTCTACCAATCGTCTTCTTCGTCTTCAAGTCCTGAAAAACACACGAATCAGGATAGAAGGTTACCGAGCAATTATATGCTTTAGTGAGATGACTGACAGACATAAGATTGAATGGAAAACTGGGAAGATACATAACTGATGATAAGGATAAGGAGGGTGTAAGAGGAACAGTTCCTACACCCTTAACTGTAGACACAGAACCATCAGCTAATGTAACATTTGAACTAGACTCATGAAATTCTAAAAATATACCTGAGACTCCAGTCATGTGGTCGGTAGCACCTGAGTCAATGACCCAAGGCCGAGAGGCAGAGGATAGACACACTATAGCATTACCTGTCTGGGAAAAAGTAGCTGTAGAGGAATCCTGTGAGACTTGCTGTGAAATCTGAAACTGATTGTACCTTGCAAGCTCTTCCTCCGTCATTCGAACTAGTTTCCCACCTTCAGAGGACTCTCCTGTATTGGCTACATTGGTTGTAGCCTGTTGACTAGGTCTCCCATGCAACTTATAGCAAAACCTCTGAATATGTCCAGGTAACCCACAATAATGACAAGTCCGAACAGGACCAGTATTACTTCTCATGTTATTGGAAGCATTGCTAAATGAAGATGGTTGACCTCTGTTGAAACCACGACCACCACTACTACCAGAACGGCCTCCACCACGACCTTGACCACCACCACGATACCCCTGGGCTGCCAGGGCTGAGCTATCACCTGGAGATGCCATATCCTTAGAAGACTCACGTGAAGTTCGTAAGATACGAGAAAATGCCTCCGTAAGTGAAGACAGCCTTTCTCCTCCAAGTATCTGGGAACGAACTGCATCATACTCCGGTTTAAGTCCTGCCAAGAAGCTCATGATAGCTAACTGCTCTCGTTGCTCCTGCATCTCACGAACATTCGAAGTAATCGGTAGCAAAGCATTCAATTCTTCATACATCCGTTTAAAGTCAGCAAAATACTGAGTAACTGACTGATTCTTCTGGTCAGTCTTGGAAAACTCCTGGAACACCTCATAAATTCTAGCAAAATTATTTTGTCCTGAGTAAAGGACATTCAGATAATCCCACAACTCCTTCACAGTACCAATGTGTGTAACCAAATCTGCAACATTAGATTCCATAGAATTTAACATTTGACCAAGGATTCTAGCATCCATAGTCTTCCAATTCTTTTCTCTCGATACCCCACCACCTGTCAAGTGCTCCTGTTGGTCTCTCCCTGTCAATACTAATGTCACGATATGTTTCCATTGCTGAAAATTGCTAACTCCCTCCAATTTCTTCTCAGTCAAACGACTAGAAGACGATGATACCACCTCAGTAACCACATTCTTTTCTTCGTCAGCCATAGCACAATGTATAATTCAGCGATTTCAACACTTCAACAGACACTAAACCAGCAATTTCAGCACTCCAACAGACACTAAACCAGCAATTTCAGCACTCCAACAGACACTAAACCAGCAAACTACCACACATCACCGCAAATCACTCAGCTTTCAGTAAAAGAGACCAACCAACAACGTTCCAGATCTGCCAATCATCCTTCGACCTTAACCAACAGGAGCCTTACAACAAAATCTAGGAGTCTCACATCAAAATTTCAACCTGGGTGTGAGCACGAGAGAGACACGCCTTGCGGGGAAGCGCCTAGAAGATGCACTGACTGCCTCGGTCGCACCTGGGAGGCGTGCCTGGGTCGCGCCTGGGTCGCGCCTGGGAGGCGCGCCTGGACCGCACCTGGGAGGCGCGCCTGGGTCGCGCCTGGATCGGTTGCCGGTCGCCGGTGGTCGGAGCGACGGTGGCTGCTGGTGGGTGGTGGTGGTTAGTTTAGATCTAGGTGATTAGGCTCTGATACCATGTAAAGTAATGAGAAACTGAATTAATTATTGAAAAGTAAGAGTTACAAGAGTATTTATACGTCCCTTATAACCCTAGTTTCTCAAACCATATGAAAGACTATTTTACCCTTATACTCTAACAGAAGGCTGAACTTTTTTTATTTTGTGAACTGGAGGCTGAATTTAATGATGGGAACTCTACTATTAATTATATTATGGTTCCCCTCTAGGGAAGAGTTTGTTAACCACCTCGAATTCTCTTACGTCTTTCTGTCTTGGCTATTACCTTGCAGCCAAATGGTTAATAATACGCTTGTTACATCATAGCAGTGCTTTGCTAACCAGAGTATTGGCACGTCAAGGAAACATTCGATGAAGAAAAGGTCGCAGCTGGAGGTATAAGTATTTAACTTTTTCAGGTTTGAACTATAGACCAACAAAGGCATATGTTGCTGATATGTGATCTTCTTTAGAATTTCTACTTTTATGTCATCATGATCTATTGTGCTTTTTAACAGCGTGACACCTATTTCTTCAGCATATATCATCATTTGGCCATACACTTGAAACAAGAATGGTTTCATTTTTCTTTCCATTAATATGAGTTTAGTTTGACAGATATGTTGATGAGATAAGTCCGTCAATTCCCTTTAATAACTGCTGAGTCTCTGTCAACCTTTCCTTATTTTTGCTGGGGCACCATCGATGTACCTTGACAAGCAGGTTGTCCGTAACCCAATTTTATCTGTCATGAAAGCCATATTACTAGTCTAGTCCTTAGTGTTTTTGGGCCATTTGTTGCTTCATCTGGTCATTGTAATCTGATGTTTCAACTTAAGGCAGGATCTACACCAGGAAAACTTTTCACCTACATAAAAGCCAGTAAGCGGATACAATTAGGAGCCATGCTCCATGTACTGTGCACCGTGAGGAAATGTGTTACAAAAACTTCCATTGTGGTTTACTTTATCTGATATCTAATGCCAATACCTTTGCAGCAAGAGGCAAATCCAATCACCTGGTTATTGATAACATGGTACGAACAGACAAAAATAAAATTATGTTCATTGAACAGAGTAGTTACTTAAATTTAATGATTGAACTTACAGAACAATGAAGGAAGCAAGGAACTGAACTTCAGTGTGGATTCTGCAGCAGCAAAACTTGACGAGATGATAAGAACAAAAGCTAAGATAGCTGCAGAAAATTCTTCGGTTAAGTAGTCCATATCTAAATTCCACGATGTGTTGATTTCAATTCTCTGGTTAAAATGATTTTCACTAATTGTCAAAGCTTAGGGTGGATATGTGATAATATGCACTACAATGCTCATCTTGGGAGATAAGCACCAGAAAATAGAGCATACCAACTCATGGTCCTGAATAAAGCACGATCCATTTCAATTTCATAATCTAGCAGAAACTACAATTAAGCAGCTCGATTTAAATGACATGCCTAATCGCCTAAACTGATACCTTGAGGGGGGTTTTAGCTTTGATCTTGTATTTATGCTTCCAGCCTTATTGGTTAATTTCGCCTTTGGACATGAGTGTGATGTGCAATTTCTAATCACTTTGACTATAGAAGCCTTTATTGTAATGATGAAACATAGAACCAAAGTTGTTAAGAGGCAACTACACACTAGGAGTAAATATCCTCGATTTGCAGATCATCATCGTTTCTCCATGAACACTAATGGTTCTAGTGCAACTCCTATTATTGCAGATGAAGCAATGTATTGAGCAAATGAAAAGCCAGTCAATTGAGTTCCAGGTGAGTATCAAGGCAATAGGATTGTCAAGTACGTATAATACTCAATCATCACACCATGCAATACCGATGTAGAATGTCTGCATTTGGTTTCAATGAACCAAATCATTAAAGATATAGGTAATTTGAAGTTCTATTAATGTGGTTCAGCTTATCTGCTAAACCTGGTTCTAAAGTGGATCCTCGAATTACAGGTCCAGGACTTTTTATTGAATTTACTTGGTTGTATTTACGTCTCAGCATCATTGTCCGCTGTGGTGCGATGCAGGAAGAGCTAAGGGCAATGGATGTTAAGACCTTGGAAAAGGAACAAAAAGCTTTTTTAGCAGATATTGTTGGGGAAACCGAGTTCCTGCAGTCTCTGCATAATCAAATCGAGAAACTGAAGGTAAAATTATTCCAAAATTGTGATTTTCATTTTTAAAAAAAGAGTGAATGGGTGTTGACAATATCATTTTTTAACAATGTGCTGTTAACTTGGGAATGTACCCATAAAACGGGATTGGTTTTTGCCGCGACCTAAATTTTCTTGGGCTACTGGATTATTAAGACTAAGCTTAACTCGGGCCCTCCCAAGCCCTACCAATTTGTAACTTGGGGTTTAAGTTTTTAACATACAAAAGTTTTCATGCTTGGAGTCACCACTAATCTATTTGTGGTAGGTCGATTAGAAACCTAAATAAAATGTAAAAAGATATGTTTAATTCCAATGAACCAGAGATTCTAAGCTCGGGGACTTGGTTACGCTAGTTCTAGTCTAACGCCCTTTCGGTACCTTTTCTTTTCAAAAATATTCATGCAGGCAAATTTGGATCCATTTTATTACCTAATTACTAACATGTGAGGTGTCCATGCGGGTGCGCAAACCACCAATTTAACACCCAAGAAAGCAATAAATAGATTGCAAGATTAGGAGAATGGCGTACCTTAATACAACGCAAGCATCTGCATTGTTAGTAGAAAATCACACAGATAATCCTAATATGATTTCTAATTAACAAAGCAAGGCACTCACGGTGTTCTTTAGGGTTTGCGCTTTATTAAAAATGCAAACTAACCTATATGTAATGACGTGTAAAAAATGACATGCGATTAATGCAACCTAACATGTAAACTATATGTCATGCGACGACGTAACCTAATTCTAATGACGGACAAATGATTTATTTTTTGGTATTTTTCCAACGAAATTCGGAATAAAAAAATGCCTAAAATAACATGCAATCTATCTTAATCTGTCCTAAAGTGACTCATTTTTTTAGGATTTTCATGGAAATTCGAAATTATTGAATATCCTAAATAATCTATTAAAATTAAAATAATCTCTAATTTAAACTAGGAAATATGTTATTCTAGATCCCAATTTAAATCAAATAATTATCTTATTCTTTTAGATATATTAAGGATTCCTCAAGCATGCAAAATTTCCAATTTGAATCTAACTAACAAATTTTTGGATTTTCTTTATTTAAAAGGAAAACAATTAAACAAAGATAATAACCATATTCGAACAATCCACGCAATCCGCAAAATTCTTCAAATTCAGATAAAGTAAAGAAATCAAAATACGGTCATATCTATAGAATTATAGATATCAACAAAAAGTTGATTGTTTAAAGTTGGAAAGCAAATAAAATCTATTATCGTATCTAAGTGATTATGAACAATATAACGATTTTCCGTATCGCCGCGTATCGTACCTTAGGGATAAGGTCGGATAGTCGTCCAGATACGTTGCCAATTTAGGAATAATTCCTAATTTTGGGTATTTTCAAATATTGCGGATATCGCAAATATTATCCTAAGATTTAGCAATCCACCAAAGAATATTCACGAAATATTCAAACACCGAAAATTAAGAAACCAAATATTTTGAAAATATTGGATAAAATCCATACTTAATTTCGAGATATTTCCAAATTTGGACTCGCGGATCGGGATTGCGGATCGGGTCGAGCGGCGATGGGACGGACCAACGATGGGGTCGACGGCGGTGGATGGTGACGACGTCGTCGCTTGCAGATCGTTAGGAATTTAGGCTCGTCACCTGCAAAACAGAATCACGAGCGGGACGACAGACTGACTCGCGACCAAGGGGTTGACCGCGAGGGTGGCGCGATAGCAGGAGCGCTGGCCGGATCAGTAGTGTGGAACAACCATGTCATCATCGAGGCAGGAAAAATGGCAACGCGATTTGGTAAACGTCGCTGGGCTCGCTGTTCCGAGGCGTCCGAGATGCCTGCTGCGTCGAACGATGGCTGGGGGTGTCGAGGCAAGCCGCAGAAAACGTCTGAAATTTGAGCAAAGGACGCGACTTACCCAGGGAGGAGAAAGAGAGAAAGAACCAACTTCTTTCTTTGACCTTTGACCGTCTGTGCTCCCCGAAAGCACACGTTGGGGTTTACTGCGTATAGATGATGACCAGAGACTCTCTCTTTTCTCTCTCTCATGGCCGTCTCCCTTGAATTGTCCCCTACTCACGATTTTTTTTACGATTCTCTCTCTCTCTCCTCTCAATTGCGTGAAATCAAGCCCTTGCTCTTGCTCATGTGTTTCACTTTTGCTGGAATTGTCTTTTGAAAATTATGAGAGCCCCTCTAATTATGACATATAATGACATATTTATATCGTAACCCTAGGTTAATTAACCGGGCTTCCTAGTCCTAATAGGCTTAGACTTAAGTTTTACCATTTAATTTTATTTTAATTTCAAATGAGCTAAATTAATTCGAGCTGATTTAAGCTCAAATTAAAATAACCAAAGCCTTTTAGATTTGTGTGAATTTTGGCCCCTAATCCCTTGAGTAAGCCAACTGCCCGAGCTCGGTTTACACGACGAATTTTCAGCTTTCTCGCCACCGTCGATCTAATGCGGAATGCAATTAACCTATATGAACCTAAACTATATGGTATGAAATTTTAATATTTTTATTTAGGGGTTAAAATTTAATCCCTAATTTTCTATATAATTAATCACTAAATGGTTAATCAAAATTTAGGTGTCAATAGAATTCACTCCACTACTAACCTCTGTTATCTTCCAGAACTAGGAGATTGTTTTTCTATCATAGCGTCTAGTTTTTTCTCTAAATTTTACCGTTCTTCTATATATACTGTCTCAACTCAAACGAAAAATTATGTGACCCACCCTTTTGTTATAAATTTTCTTAGTACCCTTATTCATTTATATCGCCGGAATCATTTGTTTATCTGCTTTAAACAGGGAATATCACAGCTCGTGAAGTGCGCCTGCGGACAGGAGTACAAGATTGAGTTAGATGCTTGTGTATAAACAGGGAGAAAAAGCAATCAGAAGATCGGATGCTCAGTAGTTTTAACTACTAGCCTAGTAATATGATACTAAACTGGAACAACAAATCGCTCTAGAGGAAGTCGCATCAATAAAAACCAGTTGTGAAGAAAAAAGGAGGAAAAACTAATGAAAAACGGAGATCCGAGTCGAATTGTAGAGGCTACTGCTCAACCAAACAACTTGCTGCTTCATTGTAACATCCGTTCTTACTTCTTAGTGACCATATTGAGCCGGAATACCTTTCAAACATAAAAAGGTCAGTAAGCCCTCAAGAAAGAGCTGCATAAACTATTTCTCCTCCTTTCCCTATGCTTTCCACATGATTAACATTATGAACCATCGGAGATTCGAATAAATGAAAATGTCAAGCCATTTGGCTATTTTAGCTACTAATGCCATGGATCTCATTCAAATTCTTGCCTTTTCCGTTGTACTAGTTGACCTAGCAAGTAGAAGAATTAATTCGAATTCTTTCAATTGTGATGTCAGCAAGTGACGTTTCGGTCGCCTATGGATAATGGACCTGCTCGTGGACTTCGAAGGATGGAAATGAAGACAAAACAGTAATTATATTGGCGGTTGGCAACAAGACCAATCAAATCCCAAAACTTCAAGCTTCAACAATCAACCTCTGATGCAAACCGTTGCTTGTGGTCAGGACAGAAGCAAGTTTTTGGCTCAAACGTAATGTTTAAAAATTCACCTCGGATAGTCAAATATCAGAATCGTTAATTGGAGGGACGCCACATTTATATAAAACCCATTGCAACTTAGTTTTTAAGCGGCGCGGATAGACCTTAATAAGTTGCATTGAAACTATTCAATCAACAACGTATGACGACACCCTAATAGCAATGGAGCCATATAGAGAGCACGGCCTTGTAGAGCTCAGAGGGACACTTGTCCCATTTCTTGTATATTGAATCCGTAATTACAGGTCAATTTGGCTCATAATTTTCGCTTTTTATCCCATTAATTTGTCAAGAAATGTAATTCTGGCCCAAAAAAAATTAAAAAGTGTGAATTGATGGCTAATTCTTTAAAGTAGGAATGACAATACTTTCTTAGATTCACAAGGAAATTAGGAAAGCCGGACATTCGTCCTTTCCTTGTTCATTCGCAAATAACACTGGAGAGATTCATTATAGGAAATGAAGAACTTGCTACTTTCGATGTCATCTACTCGTGTCTCATCCTTCCAAGTAAAGAAGCTACAAAAAGTTTCATCCTAATCGAGTGCAGCTGGGTTGCAACTTTGTCGATGCTCATGCGTCTTCTAGGCTCCTCGACTGAGAAAGCGAGTCCAATACGATATATCGTTTCCAAATATTCCTGAAACATGCAGTTTCTTTTGTGAAGCGAATCTTGGGAACTGTTATGGCTCTATCCTTCGTGAAGCAGTACGGGATCGGTAATCTCCATTGCTCGTTGGGTAGAGCCTCAGCAACATAATTATCAAGATTCAAATTATCTAGTGGGACTTAATTTTATTGTTTTTTTCTCTATTTTTCTCTTTTCTTTTCTTTCTTTTTTCTTTTTCTGCACACTGTTGGCAAGCGAGGTCACCAGCCGACCATCACCGGCCACGGGTGAGGGCCGAAACCCTCGCCTGTCAACGAGTGAGGGCCGTCACGCCCTCGCCCAGATTACGGCGAGGGCCACGATGCCCTCGCCTAGATCTGGGTGAGGGCCAATGGTCAGCCGGTGACCTCACCAGTCGGTTGTCGGCCAAATAGTGTGCAAAAAAAGAAAAAAGAAAGAAAAGAAAAGAGAAAAATTATAAATTTTGTCCACGTCAGCACCGATCGTGCCATGTAGGACTGTCGGCATGCACGTCAGCGATTTCCGATCTAAATTGGCCAGATGGATTGAATTGGTATTAATGCAAAAATGTTTAGAACTAAGGGTCTGTTTAGTAATGTTTCTGTTTCTTTGTTTTTCTGTTCTTTTGTTCTTCGGAATAGAAAAAGAACAGAAATTCGTTTAATAAAAAAATCTATTTTTTGTTTCTGAAACAAAAAAGTGTTCTAGAAATAGATTTGGAATAGAAATAAGAAGCAAAAAAAAAATCTACTTCTTGTTTCTGGAAAAAAAAAAAGAAACAACTTTTTTTTGAACCCTATCTCTATCACTTCCTCGCCTTTCCAACTCAGTGCTCTTCCTCCCAGCTCACCACCTCCAAAGCATTGCCTCTGTCTCGCCGTCCCTCTCTGGTGGCGTCACCTCCGTCCGGTCAGTTCTCTCTGGTTGTGTCGCCTCTCTCCGATGTTGTCGCCTCCATCCCGTCTTCTCTCTTCGGTGGCATTACCTTTGTCGCCTCTTGTCCAGTCCAGATCTACACACAACTCACCTCCAATGATCGCATCAGTTCGATCGCCTTGTCTAGTCGTGTCGCCTCTCTTTGGTCGCCTCTCTCCAGTCGCCCTTTCTTCGCTCGGCTGTCGATTGCTCCAATCGTGCTCGCCTCTCTCTCGGTTGCTTCTCTCAGTCAAATCCAGGTTTTTCGCTTTGATTCCTCGTGGTTGTACATTCTTTAGTTGTGATTCTCACTTCTTGAAGTTGAATGGTTGCATTCTGCATATGGATTTGCTCTGATTGTTTGTAAATTTGAAACCGTAGCGTTGATTGATGCTGTAGCGTTGATTACATTATGCTATCAATTAGTTGGAGTTATCGACCAACTGCTCTTTGTCCACAGTAGCTTCCAAGTTCTCTTCTTAGTCTTGCTTTGTCAGCGGTTCTTCTGTCAACAGCAAGGACAGCAATTGATAGTAAATTAGTTTCGTTAAGTAGATGACAGGTATATATTGGAGGGATTGGATAGAAAAGAAGAAAAAAAAGGTTAGAAACAGGGAAGCTGTTCTTTTCGTTCTTTCTTGTTTTTTGTGTCTTTACGTGCTCCTCAACGGACAAAATCTGCATAGGATACTCAGCACAGGCTTCATTGCAAGATTCCTCCTGTAAATTCTGTCGAGTTCCATGCAACTCATTCTTTTCCTTTTGTATTTACATGGGATTCTTTCAATCTCACGTGCCGAATGAGTGTCCCTCAAAGGAGATTCAAATCACGAAATTGTTCCTCCGCCCTTGTATGGCCGAATTCATACACATTATGGCCAGCTAAATTTTTTTTCCTAATTTGCATATTAAATGTTAGGTCCTATGTTAAACGAAAAATTTGGTGTCGACAATTGCTTCCAAAAGATGAATGACAAGGATCAATAATGCTAGAAGACAAGGACTCATAAAGTCATTTGTTCTTCCGTAATTGGTATTTTGCAAGTTATAGTTTGGTAAGATCACCTGGTTCTTGTACTTAGCTGCTTCATCTGGTGTCTCTGCTTCAATTGTTTCGTTTACTACATTTGCTCAGGTGAAACTTTCCCTTCTCTTGCTGAACAAAGCCATCGCCATCAGCTTCAAACTCAGCAAATCTTTTGCGGGCTTCGTTCTTTTTTATAATCCCGCTCCGACACCACTCCAACCTTTGTTATTCTGCAATTCTCTGAGCTTGTTCAGCTGCTTGAATTGCTGCCATACACTTTGCTTTCTCCTTTTCTGCAAGAGCCAATGCAGCTTCCTCAGCTAGTCAGGCCTCTTCTAACCGATGTTCCTCTTCCATTTTCCAACGATGAAGCTCCTTAGCCTGATAAAATGCCATTAAAATTTTTTGTAGGCAAAACATCATTTTCTCAAATCTAAATACCACATTGTGCTCCTATCAAAAAAGAGTAGTGGACAGCTTTTGTTTCGCTGTTAAGGTGTTTACATATCAATTCACATATTCATTTATTTATTGATGCTAGGTTGTATTCATGCTTGTGGAATCAAATTGGACTTTATAATCTCTTGACTTGGAATATTGTTTTAGGCTTTTTTTTTAATATCTAGTCTTTTTTGTGAGTAGCTAGACCGGTAAGAGTATTTGGCTATATGATTTCTTAATCTCTTGACAATGCAGAAAGTGGTTTTCCATCTATATGATTATCATGAACTCATATGATGTTAAACTAGTGAAGGTTAAATGGCATCCCAGAAAGAGGCATTTAACGCAAAGTGGACGGAGTCTTTAACCAACTTGTATGTTAGTTTGTTGGTAGAAGAGGTCAAAAAGGGAAATCACACCTCTTCCACTTACAACAAAGCAAGGTGGACTAACATACGGACTGAATTCAACAAACGGTCAGGACTCCAATATAGTCAAGTGCAGTTGAAGAATAAGGTGAACAAACTGAGAAAACAATACGGTAGTTTTAAAAGCTTCTTTCACAATCCGGATTTGGCTGGGATAATGTAAACAAAACAGTTGTTGTTGATGATCCAAGTATATGGGAACTTCATGGCAAGGTATCATTTAATCTTTGGTCATTTTGAGATCAATGTACATGTACATGGCAAGAGGTTTCATTGTCTTGCTAACTTATGTCATCATTGTGAAAATTGCAGGATAATAGCGAGTGGGCAAAATTCAAAAAGGATGGGTTTCCTTAGTATCCTGACTTATGTATTGTATTTGGTGATACATATGCTACTGGGGAGCATGCAGTGGGGAATGCCGAAGATTTGATGGTGTCGGACGAAGGTGACACTAGTGGTGGTCATGCAGACTTAGGTCGAGAGGATGTAAGTGAACACCATATTGATGAGGGAGTCTTTACATCTGACAAAACTGCTACTCCAGTTCATGATAAGCACAAGTTGGATAGGACTCCAAATACCAAGAGGAGAAAACAGAATCACTCTTCTATTATTGGTAGCACCTGCAAAGCCTTATAAGAGTTGATCAAAACTAGGGCAAGTCAATCTGTGACTGGCTCTATCACCTCCCAGGTTGCATCACCACCTGTAGATCCCTACCCTATAGCTACTGTGATTGGAGTCCTAGTAAGCATGCTCGAGTTGGAGCAGGATCTTTACAACAAGGCAGTGGAACGAGCTTACGTTAGTGTCGCATGGAGGGAGGCTTTCATCATATCACCGGTTGAAAGGAGACATGGACTTCTCCAATGTCTTTAGTAGATGTTAGAAAATGTACTGTGGATTGCCTGCGGTTTCATTGACTGTATGACTAATGTTGTTGGTTGTTATTTGGTTTTTTAAGATATTGATGTTTGACTCTTGCATTTGTGTGGTGACTTGAGTATGATGGATTGTATGGAATTTTTATATTTGGTTTGTTTCACTTTATGACTTAAGTTATTTGTTGAACTTATTTTATTTGTTGTTATTGGGTATTTTTTTCATATATCTATATGGATGTTCTTGTATTTGTGTTATGGCATAGGTACTATGGAAGGGGGACAAAATAGTGTGTCCAGTGGGCAGGTAGCACAAGTTAAATAGGTTTTGGATGACATTGATATTGACGTAAGGATAGTATGGTTGAATATTCTTGAATTGGACATGTCTATTCATACCAAAGAACCTATTAGAGACAGTAAATTGTCAGGACCCGAATGGATAAGGGAGATTATTTATGGACATTCAAATAGGATATATGAAGCCTTTAGGATGGAGAGACATGTTTTTCTAAACCTATGTGGTTTAATGAGCGCAAGAGGTTGGTTGAAAGATAGTCGATATATAAGGGTAGATGAACAAGTTGAGATATTTTTATCTATGGTTGGTCACAAAAACTCCAATAGAGATTTATGTGAAAGATTCCAACGTTCAGGAGCAACAATAAGCAAGTATTTTAATATAGTGTTGAAAGCAGTTATCAAACTGTCAAAAGAAATTATCAAACCATCTTCCTTTGATGTTGTCCCAGAGGATAGTCTTATGGATCCTAACTATAAACGCTACTTCAAAGTATGATTTTCATATTGATTATACACAATCAAATACATGTAGTTGATAATCATGTGTAACACTAGACTTTCATAAAATCTTAGGACTACGTCGGTACTATTGGTGGCACCCACATTAATGCTTCCATCCCTATATCGCAGCAAATCCCATATAGAGGTAGAAAAGGAAGTACCACACAAAATGTGATGTGTGCTTGTTCGTTTGATATGAAATTTACTTTTGTGTATGGATGGGAAGGATCTGCCAATGATTGTCAAGTGCTCTCAGCAGCACTCGAGACTCCTCTATTGCAATTTCCTCGACCACCACTCGGTATTTTCGTTGTCTACAAGATTTTTTTTTCTTTATGATTGTATAACTGTTGCATATCATAACAAATTTATTTATACCTTCTTGTAGGCAAATATTATGTGGTAGATTCTGGTTATGCAGTACTTCTAGGATTTTTAACTCCATTTATAGGGGTAGAGGGAGACGGCCTAGAACAGCGAAAGAATTGTTCAACCATAGGCCCTCTTCACTTAGGAATGTCATTGAGAGGTCATTTGGAGCATTAAAGAATCGATTTTTCATTTTGAGACACATGCCTCCATTTTCATTTCGAAAGCAAGTACTTATTGTAATTGCTTGTTGTGCTCTCCATAATTACATTCGTGAAAAAGACAAGATGGACAAAAACTTTTCCCTATATGGAGATCCGGAGTACCTGTTCAGACCTATACAAATGGAGGTTGCAGACAATACATCACTTATAGGGGCAGCTAAGATAAACGTGATTAGAAAAAATATTGCAAATAAAATGGCAAGGGATCATAATATGGATAAGATTCCATGACTTTGTATTTTCGACTTCTGTAATGTCGTTGTAAACTATTATGAACACATTTATGTTAATCATATTAAGGTCATCCAGGACTTTTGTAATGAGTTTGTAAACTATTATGGATACATTTTTATTAATCGTATTAAGGTCATCATATTCTATATCATACATGTTATGTTATGATTTTATTTTTTAGGCCATGCCACTCTCATAATGACCACATAAAAGTGTTTTTTTTAAACATAAAAATCATGAGTTTATGAATGTTGAAGTGATTAAAAAATACCAAAGAAGTTATCTTCTTCAAAAACGTTAAGTAGATAATCATATGAAAAAATTAAGAATAATTTTTTTTTTCGGGAACAGAAATTTTGTGTAATTACTAAACACGTTTTTATTCTTTTTCTATTCCAGGAACAGAAATTTCATGCAATTACTAAACGCTATTTTTTTTCTCAGAAACTGTTTTAAGAAATAGAAATAGAAAAAACTATTTCTGATCAGAAATTATTTCTGGGAACAGAAACGTTGCTATGTAGACCCTAAATTGTTTTAATTGAAAAATTTAGTACTGAATTGGTACCAATGCAATAGGTTTAGAAATTTTTTGATATTTTTCTCATATTTATATCATTTTAGGATATATATAGAGAGAGAGAGAGAGAGAGAGAGACGCGCGCGCGCCTTTCATTTTGATGGTTGACAAGCTTTAGTCTTTTCATTTTCTTTCATTCCTTTCATTTCTATTTTTTTGCCCTTCACGAAGGGTGACTCACCACCGGCCAACATTTGTTGCCAGCGGTGGATAAAAAAGGGAATCATTGCCTGTGGAAACTTTTTCATGGCTTGAAAAGGATTTCATCAAAATTTGCGAAATTTTAATAAATAATTGCTAATATTTTCACAAAAATTATGAATTATTCTACTTTAAATTATTAAAAGAATCACAATCTCATGAGCTTAACTCTACTTATTTATGTTATCTCATTTGTATTATTCACTTAATAACATATATGTTTTTTATTTTACTATTACGAGTGCAATATATTATAACCGGTCATATGATAGGATGATTACATTTTAATAAATCACTCACGATTAATATTTTTCTAAAATTTTCTAAGGGGCCCGTCACGCACCATGAATAACCCCCGCCCTGCGCTTCCACGGGGAACATTGTCCCGTTCGGGGCAGGGTATCACGAGGGCCTAAATTCTTTATCTCGCTCTTTCCATTCACATTATGGATTTCTTTTCTTGTGATGTTGAATCAATCAATCGGCATATCTTTGAGCATACTTTGGATCCAACCCGAAATTTCTTTCATATTTCTTTATTGAAAGTTCTAGTTTGTGCACGTCCCTATCTATGGCCCCTCTCTCTTCAGATAATATATTAAAACCGCACTAAGTAATTTGTTTGTCTCTATGCATTCCGTCTGGTCGAACTGTAAATGTCTGCTTTTTGCAACTTTTGTGTTAAAGTGGCAAAGGTGACTAACGAGAAGATACCATGAAATTGCATTGCCCTTCACTCTAGTACGGAAAGCAATTATTGAGCAGGTTCCTTATTTCTTTTAGATTTGTTCCAGAGCTTTGCGAAAAACCAAAGAAAAAAATTTCATGTATAGAGTATTCTTTCACCCACATTAATTTTCTTTTGCGTTGCTCATAAACAATTGTACTGTACTTCTTGTTACGATGTAAATAATCTTTTGATTATCAATCATAACTGAATGCCGGAGTTTATTGTTTCCATTTGGCAAGCAATTTTTTTTACTTTCAAGATGCATGCCCAACAGAACTTCCTGATGAAGTATTTATCAAAGTCCATATGAAAAAATTGTATTTTTTGGAGATTGCGTGCTATTAAAAATTTGGCTTTTATTGCTAAACATTCCTAATTTCTAAAGACCTATAAATTATGACATTAAATCGTATATATTTTTCCTTTTATGTTTTTTGAAATTTAAACATTTGTTCTTAAATTGATGGGGAATGCATAGCGTTTACATTAAGGGGACTCTTAAGCCCTCGAGAAAGAACCATCTAATCCATATCTCAACATATGCATTTCCAACATCTAAGCCATCCTCTTCAACCATCACCACACACACGGGCGCACACACAAGCGTGATAGCGGTGCTTGTGTTTTAGTACAGTCATCTAGTAGCTTCAAGTAAAATGCAGCACCTGCTACTATGTGTAACCGCATTATGGAGTAGGTCAAAGAAATTGACCGAACCATTATATATCTGCTTGCAAATTCTTTCAACTCTTTAACCCATTTATTTATATGTTGATAAAAGCATTAACTTTTACTTCATTATTTCTGCCTCTACTCATATTTGCAAACATTTTGGAAAAAAAAAATAAATTTCTTTAAAATAACTGATTCACCTCCTTCAGGTCATTGTGTTGGCCTTACCACGTGTCCAATAGACAAAGGAAAATAAACATTTGGAACATTCCTTCAAACATTTGTTTCTGCGTTCCTTTCATATCTTTACTCATCTTCCAAAAAGGATGTCATCTGAATTTTTTTAATAGCAAACGAATCGATGATAAAACATGCTTAAAAAACATGTAAAATCAGAGAATATACAAAAGATCGTGTGATCTCTTATCGAGTGATCATTGCCGGAACATCTTATCTCATGCCATATAACAATTCTAAGCATGAAAAAATAAAAAGGAGAGCACACAAATCTGATAAGCATAGAGAACATCACACCACTGTATACGGAAATCATTTACCTCATATAATGTACAGAAAGACACGAGCTTCAATCTGTCCAATTTGTTCTGATTTTCCAATTTGTGACACAATAAATTATATAATTTTCATAGACAACACATACAAAATAAAGTAAAGCACAGATTTGCACAAATCAAACGGAGTCTGTAGAAACTTTTCGGGACCAAAACGATGTAGGGACCAACCCACATGCGTCCCGCGCGCTGGACGATGCGACTGGGCTACACCTCGTGCATGGCTTCACGTGTTGAGCCAGTCAATGCAGCTCTTGCTGCCACTTGTCAACATGTGATTTGTTCGTGTCACACTTACGTGTCAATCCTATCCCAGCTCTTCTGATAATAGATTTGCTCCCTTGGAAGTGGAGGCTACTTCAGATTGTTCCGTGGATACATTGGGGGCGTTGGGGGATGTAACGAAGCCTCCTCATTCATGAACATTGTCGCATGGAATGTAAGGGGGCCTTAATCATAGCCCCAAGAGAAGGGAACTGGTGGACTTTGCTCTATCCCTAGATTCCCATATTCTTCTTTTGTTTGAGCACAAGATTAAAGAAGAGATTGCTGATTTTATAATTGACAATAGTTTTAGAAGTTGGAGTTATACTCATAACTATATGTACAGCAACTTGGGTAGAATATGGATCCTATGGAAACCGTCCACACTTAGTCTAACCGTTTTGGAGGTTTCTACCCAAGTCATACATTGTCTCATTGAAAAACCTGGGGTGGAACCTTTTTTGTTATCTGCCATCTACGGGTACAATACCGAAGTTGAGCGGAGGCTTCTTTGGCGCAATATTTCAAATTGTTCTCTGGACAAACAAGAGACCTGCCTTGGTTGTTAATGGGGGATTTCAATGAAACAAGGGACACAAGCGAAAGGATTGGCTCAACTGTTCGTTGGACTGTAGGTATGGAGGAACTAAATACCATGATTGAAGAACTTGCACTCATTGAACCTCCGTCTACAGGACCTTTCTTCACATGGTCAAACAAAAGCATGGGTGATAATTTCAAAGCGAGCAAAATTAATAGAGTCCTGATTAATGCAGAATGGCAAAACAAATACAACCACTATTCAGTCGAATTCCTGCTTCCAGGAGTTTCAGACCACTCCCCATGCTTGGTGCGACTTGACACCACATATAGGAGAAGGAAACCTTCTTTCAAATTCTTTAATTTCTGGACCACTAGCTCGGGTTTCCTGCCTTTGGTGCCCACTTGCTGGCAACAGGTTTTCAGAGGATCTAGAATGTTCACAGTGGTGGCAAAGCTCAAAGCACTGAAACAACAACTCAAGGGACTGAATAGATCTCAGTTTGGTGACTTACACTTAAAGGTCAAACAAGCTAAGGAGAACTTAAAACAACTTCAACAGGAGCTTGTGATTGACCCTTTTAATCCCATTACTAGGGCAGAAGAGAAGGCGCAGCTGGAGAAGTTACTTGTTTTGAGTAGACATGAAGAGGTTTTGCTCAAGCAGAAATCTAGAAATCTATGGCTGAAGGAGGGTGACAATAATAGTAAGGTTTTCTTTGCCTCCATGATGCGGAGGAGTGCCCAAAACAGGATCAATCATATCAAACTCGAGGATGGCTCTACTATTACCGAGGAGGGTGCTCTCAATAATGCAATTATAATGTATTATCAGCATCTCCTTGGAAATCCCAGTCTTACTAGCATTACATATGAGAGATATGCTACTTTATTTCATGAAGATATCAATACTCTTGTTACCTTTCCTGTAGTTCAGAGACCAGAAATCCTCAGAGTCTTAAAAGGTTTCAACGACTTTAAAACTCCGGGTCCAGATGGCTTTAATAGTCTATTCTACAAAAGCGCTTGGCACATCATAGGGAAAGACATTGACGAAGCTATCATGGAATTCTTCTCGTCAAAAAGAATGCTGAAGTCTATAAATTCCACATTCATTACACTCGTACCGAAGGTTCAAAATCCATCTTTCCTTAAGGAGTTCAGACCCATCTCTTGTTGCAACGTCATATACAAGGTCATATCTAAGCTTCTTGCAGAACGGATTAGTTGCATGCTTCCGAAGATTGTCAGCCTCAACCAAACTGCTTTCATCAGTGGACGACAGATGTCGGAGAATATTCTGCTATGCCAAGACCTTCTACACAACTACCACAAGGGAGGAAATGGTAAACGGGTGGCAATAAAGATTGACCTCATGAAAGCCTTTGACATGGTAAAATGGGATGCAATCCTTGGGGTTCTCAAAGCTATAAATACTCCTCACGACTGGGTTGCTCTAATAGCTGAATGCATTACTACTCCGACATTTTCAATGAACTTCAATGGTGAGCAAGTTGGCTATTTTAAGAGTACGAATGGGCTGCGACAAGGAGATCCACTTTCTCCGTACCTTTTTGTATTGGTTATGGAAATCTTTAACAGAATTGTTCGTGTGAAAGTTGTTGCTTCTTCTTTCAAGTATCACTGGCATTGCAAAACGCAACGAATCACACACATATGCTTCGCAAACGACTTGTTATTATTTTCCCATGGAGATGTAGATTCCGTCCTTTGCCTTATAGATGCCCTAAACGAATTTGCAACTCTCACAGGACTGCATTTCAACTCAGACAAAATTCAAATCTTTTTCTCTGGGCTGAATGAGGATGAGAAGCACCTTATACTGGACCACACGTCTTTTTCTACAGGTACCCTCCCCATCAGATACTTGGGTATCCCGCTTGTTACCAGAAGACTTACCCACGCAGACTGTAAGAGTCTTACTGATAAGATCTTCAAGAAAAATGAAAATTGGGGCATGAAGCATATCAGTTATGCAGGGCGTCTACAGTTAGCCAAATCAGTCCTCATCTCCATATGCACCTATTGGATGAAAATGTTCCTACTTCCAAAGCACACTATATACGAGGTTGAGAAGAGGATTAGACAATTCTTATGGGCTGGTAATTCAGCAGATCATGGCTCGCACAAGGTTGCATGGCAAATAGTATGCTCACCTAAAAGAGAAGGAGGATTAGGATTGCCTAATTTGAACTTATGGAACAAAGTGTTACTAGGTCGCATGCTGTGGAATCTTATCAATCTTCCATCCTCTTCCCTTTGGAGTACTTGGATTCACAACACCAAATGCAGAGGCACCCCAATTATGCAGCTCGACATCAAGGGCAGTATGGCTTGGAGCTGGAGATGTCTCCTCAAACTGCGACCCATTCTAACATCGATTATACCAAGCCCAAAATACTGTTGCCAAGATATATATGACGAACTCAGACATGTGAGACCAGTTGTGGAGTGGTATAACCTAATTTGGACCAGCGGCATTAGCAAACACAATTTTATTGGTCGGCTAGTTTGCAGAGATATACTATCTATAGCAAGAATCATCGCACAATGAATACCTTCAGTTGATATTCAGTGTAATTTCTGTATGGCTGGTATTGAAGACAGAACACATTTATCCTAGCACAACATGGGATCAGGTGCCTTTTAGGAGGTTGGAATGAAGAACTTCAATGGATGATTAGGGCAACAAAAGGCAAAGACTTGGCAGCAAGACTCCTCAAGTTGTCCTTTCTAGCAACCATATATTGTATTTGGACGGAGCGTAACAGCAGACGGTTTCAAAACAAGTCAACTGACTTTCATGTTCTTTTGGCTAAGGTTCGTAAAAATGTCAGAGGTAGAGCGAAGACCTTTCCAGACAAATGTTGTATTAGCTACTATATGGAGACTTCCTACCTCTATTTTTTTGAATTATTAGCACTCTTGTAATGCTGGGGGATGCCCTTAAGCTGCTGTACTTCATCTGGTTTATAATACTTACATTCACACCAAAAAAAAAATCCTATCCCTTGAATTGCGATGCCCGCATCTGACGTGGCACCGCCACATCATCAGCCACGTGGCAGTGCATTGGGTCATAGGTTTTCAAAGGAATGGTTCAAGAGGATCGAGGAAATGTGGAGGAAGTGCTCAGGATACATCCTAGTTTTGTTTTGATCTCTAGTGCGGTGGATTATTATTCTATGGTTGGCCTTGAATTGAAAGTCAAATCACAAGAATGTGTACTAATGGAGCAATAATTGTGTGAATTCACCTTAAATTGGGGTTGAAATCATTTTCTTTTCTTTGATTCATAGCTAGATAGGGGAATGGGCTACTGGAGCCCATTTGGCGTCGCTATGGTTAAATTGTAGCTGTGTAACTATGTTCTGCTTAATTAGCTATGGTATGAAATGTATTGTCGACATTTTATAATTGGATCGCGTAGCCTTCTTAAATCTGCTATAAATTGATGTAGTGTTAGAGGAGCTAAGCGCTACAACATCCTTATTCATAACAAAGTTATACCAAATAACCTCTTAGTAGCGGAACATGTTACTTATTTAACTTTTATGTCACTAACCGGTAATTCTTTTCAATTTTATATTCTATGATTATTAAGAGAATCAAAATCTCATGAGCTTAACTCTACTTATTTATATCAATGCGTTTGTATTCACTTAATAACGTATGTGTTTTTTTTTTACTATTAAATGTGTAACAAATTATAATAGTTTATATGATATAATAATTAATTTTCAGTATAATAGGGTATATGACATACCAACCCGCCCTACATTGCTCCGCCTTGCAATTTCACAGGGAAAATTGTCTTGTCAGGATGGAGCACCACCGGAGGTAACTTCTTTCTCTGGTTCCTTTTATTGCTTTTCTTTAATTGCAATTCTAATTATAAATCTTTTTTTTTTGCGATATTGAATCAATCAACTGACATACCTATGGCATACCTTGAACTTAGCCCAAAATCCCTTCTATACTTTCTAGAAGTTGTGTTAGACCTGAAGTGGCTAGTAAGGATCACTTAGATGGGTGAATAGATAATTTAAAATAATTCTTGATCAATTTAAAGCGTAAGTAAACGATCAAGGATAAAGTCTGAACAATGATAAGATTTTGAGCAGTCTTTGAATAGTAATTATGTAAATGTGCAATGAACTAAATAAAAGGAGATTTAAGGATGAGAAAAATTGCACACAGGATGTATAGTGGTTCGGCTTAAAATAAGCTTGCATCTACTCTCCTATGCTGACAGCCTACTGATTGGATTGCACTAGATGATCAATCCAGAGATTACATATTTTGAGTGATAACTCTTTGTGAAAGATAGGTCACTCTATCTCACTTAATCACTTTTACAATAAGTCTTTCAAGATCACAGATTTTAGTTCAAGAAAGACAAGTAACACTGGTCAGAGTACTTAGACTTTGGAATGGATGATTATGGATATTGTCTATCTTTTGCTTCTCGGCACTTGTTCTCCTTTTATACTCTTCCATTTCTAAACTAGCTGTTGGACAATTTTTAGAGGATCATCTTCCAATTTTCATCTTGGACAGAATTGTATAAAGAGGATTGAGTTGCCGTTGAGTGACAAAATATGAATCCCGCTGAATCTGATCGCCCATGCAACCAGAATTTTGGTTTCCATAGAAAGAAACTTGTCTTTGGGTTGATTGTCAATCAATATAAGATATTTTGCAATATAAATATCCCTCGCAAAAATAGTTTTTAAAATCGAATCAATCAAGACTTTCCTTTTGTTGAAATCCAAGCTAGATTACTAGCCGTTGTGTACGTTCTGAGTTTGCGTCAAAATCTATCTAAAGTCTAGTTCTTGTCTCGCATTCAAAACTTAAGTTAGGATGGGTTGTTCTGTAAAGTCTGAACCTTTCGATTCCAACACAAAGTCTGAAGTTCTTCATCTGCCGTATATAAAGTCTGAACTTTATCTCTTGCGGTATAGAATTTGAACTTCTCCCTCTAATTCTTGTAAAATCTAGACTTCTTGTAATAAAAGTTTGCTATTTCTAGAGTATAACTTCCTGATTTTAAAATACTTCAAAGTATTTGTCAGACTTAAAAAATTCTCATTGACAGTTTTGTCAATTTTAAAATCTCTTAAGAAGTTTTCCTAATAAGACCCTGATGACTTATTTCGGGTATGCGTTCATACCTCTTTTCCTAGCAAGTCATCCCTGCTGTTTGAGGCAAAGACCCCGCATTTGATGACCCATATAGACATTATTTCTCCCGTTCAGACCACTTTTTTAAGTCTACTTTGTTCTACCTTTTGTTCACAAATTTAATAAAGATCCAGTGGCAAAAGTACACTACAAGTACCATAATTTGTGTACGACGATCACTTTTGTGCCATAACTTTTTTTCGGATCATTTTGGTGCTAACTTTTTTAAAAAACGATTACTTTAGTGCCAATGCTGACATGGCTTGCCGGAAATCCTACGTGGAGTTGACATGACTCACCAGAGAGGTCCATGGCTCGCCGGAGAGGTCCAGTCAGCATTAAAAACTAAAAACGACTCTGTTTAGTCCGCTGACATGTACTTTTTTAGAAAAATAAAATTTAAATTATATTAAAATAATTTTAAAAAAACCAAAAAAAGGAAAATACCACAAAAATCTCAAATTATGACACTTGTAATAATTTACCTTGAACTTTTTTTTACACGAAAAATCCCAAATTATGCCATTTGTGACAAGTTTACTCTGAACTTTTTTTGTGATACAAAAAACCCTAAATTATACTCATTGTGATACATTTACCTCACAACACTTTAACCTAAGAGTATTTTCGTCTTTTTCCTTTTTCTTTATTTTTTTATATTTTCTTTCTTTCTTCTCCGGCAAGGGCTGCTGTCGTCGGATCTGGCGAGAGCGACCGTCGCCGGCCCGAGCGAGGGCGACCCTCGTCGGCCCGAGCGAGGGTCGCCCTCGCCTGAGTCGGGCTTGGCAAGGGCTTCCCTCGCTGGCCCAAGCGTGGCGAGGGCAACCCTCGCCGGCCAAGGTGAGGGCCACCCTCGCCAGCATCATGCGAGGGAAGCCCTCTCTTGGGCGAGCAAGGGTCGCCCACGCCCGACTCAGGCGAGGGCAACCCTCGCCTGCCCAGGTGAGGGCTTCCCTCACCCGACGCCGGTGAGGGTCGCCCTCGCCAGATCCGGCGAGGGCAACCCTCACCCAGCCGGCGGTGGTGGGGTGGCAACAAGCCCTCGCCTGCTCCTACTTCCCCTCTTTTTTTTTCCTTATTTGAATATAATTTAAATTTAATTTTTTTTAATAAAGCCACCCAATTTCCATGTGTACAAGGCAGATCATTTTTTTAAAAATATAAATGCCAGATCACCATTTTTTTAAATGTAAATGCCAGGTCACTAAAATGATCTATTTTTTTCCAACTTGGCATCAAAGTGATCCGAAAAAATATTATAGTACCGAAGTGATCGCAGTACACAAGTTATGGCACTTGTAGTGTACTTTTACCAAGGTCCAGTACCGCAACTCCACCCACGTTATTTTCCATGTTCCCAAGGCAAATTTGAACCCTAGTCATATTTCTTGCGAAAAAGGGACTTTACCTCCTTATTCAGTAGAAAATCAAATTTCATAGTATTGACTATTTATGTCCTTTCCCGGTGATTGCAAAGAGCTTCTTTTCGTGATAAGTACATTAGGAGTGCCATAATTTCACATGATGCTTACTTAAGGGCCATAACTTTTTTTTCGCTAACTTGAGTGCCACAAATTAAAAAAAATAATAATCATTTAAGTGTCATTAGCAATTTGCCTCCTCGGTAAATCCGATGTGGATGAGGGTCGTCCTACGTGGCATCATCGGCGGTCGTCCTACGTGGCATCGCCGGCGCTAACATGGATAATTAATAAAAAAAAATTAAAAAAAAAATCCACGTTGAAATGGAAAATTAATTAAAAAAATTCTACATATGACGATTTGTTGTGAATTTTACTCAAATGATAGATTTTATTCCGATGTGACACTTAAGTGAGAGCCATATGAAAGTTATCGCACTCCTGTAGTCCTTATCCCAAGCATTTTTACTTATAAGTGAAAAGGTTGGGGAGAGCCAATCAATGTAGCTATCCCTATGAACTTTACCATAAAGGTCCCACGTAGACAAATGCTTTGCATTAATTGATTCTTTATAAGACATATTAATAAGAGTGGGTATCATCACATATATAAAATTAGGTACTTCTCATGAAGGAGGCCCATTGCATATAAAATCCAAAATATTTTAAATTTAATTTTCAACAAAGATCGAAATTAAAATATCATCAAAACAATTATTATGTACTAATACATAAGTAGAATTAATTATAAATTACATCATTTGCCTCTCTTTTTTCCCAACTATAGTACGACTCTTGACTCTAGAAACCCATCATACCCTCTCTTTATTTTACTCGCATATGTTCACACCTAATTTTTAGCCGACGCGTCGTTAAAAGTAGAAAATTCGAGATTACGGTTTTCAATCACGACGGAACCCGTTTCTTGAACAAAAAGTGTCGTTTTTTAATTCTGTCTGTTGATCTATCTTCTGTAGACGATTTTCTATTTATTTCATGTAAAAACTCGAAAAGTCAAATAGTTGACTTTCGCGTTGACTTTTTGGTCAACCATTTGATCAAAAGTCAACCCCGGGTCAAATTGGGGCTTTTCGTATAAAAAGATTCCTTTCAAGTTTAATTTCACTTTAGAAGTGGAAATTTCAGAAAAATTCAAAGATTTGATCATAAAATCAAGCTCCTAGTGAAAAGTCAACCAGGGTTTGACTTTTGGTTAAACCTTTGATCAAAAAAATTAAAAAATACAAAAATCCAAAAATCATCTTATTTTACATTCAATTTACCTTTGGCATTTGAAATTTTACAAAAATCGATTTGAAATCAACTTTTTCCCAATTTGCGGAATTTGGTTCAAATCGGCCAAAAATAAAATTACTTCATTTCTAGTCATTTGTTAGGTTAGTTTTCTTCACGATATTTGATCTAGAGATCATCTTATATTCAATTTTAGAACCAATTTTGTGATTCCAAGCCAAACGAAAAAAAACCCCCCAATTTAGGCCTTAATCAGTGATTTTGATTAATTCTTCATGATTTGCGCAATTGATGCACGAATGAGCCTAATTTCTTATATGAAATCCAAATTCAAAATCAATTTTGGAAGATTCACATGAATTTGAGTCAATTTGATCCATTTAGTGATCCAACGATTAAGAAGTCTAAAAGTAATTGGTCTAATTAGTGCAATTCAACTTGACCCACTCTAGACTAATATTCAATTTGATGAATTGAGACTCGATTTGGTTAATTGGACTTCAATTAAATTTGTTAGTCTAGCTTGGCCATGCAATTACCCAAATTCAAGAACAATTGACCCAAACAAGTAAAATTGGATCAATTTGTGCATGAATTTCAAATCGGTTCAATCCAATTTGATCAAATTCGATATTGATAGGGTCAATTAATCATGATAGAGATCAAATTGTACAAAATAGGAACAAATGGAATCAAGGATTGAACCAGTTCAATTAGGCCAAATTCGGGGCTAACCGGCTCAACCCGGTTTGATTCAAATTGAACCGGTCTGGTCGGACTAGCCATTTTCTAGTTGAAAATTCGGCAATCGACGGTCTATTTTGACTGACCAAGGCCGGCCACATCTTTTTTAGTTCAAAAATAACAAAAATACCCTTAATTGAAAATTACGAAAATGTCCATAAGTGAAAATTACCAAAATACCCTTCATTAAGGATTAAGCAAATTAATTAGGGGATAAGCAAATCAATCATGGCCATTCATTTAGAATTAATCATGTCCATCCATGATGCCATGTCACTAATCCTTAACCTTAAGGAATATTCTTAATCATTAATGATGCATTTTGGGCCATTGGATTAATCTAAGAGCTAGGATTCAAAGTTGAGGGAAGTATATAGTGTTTTTTCCCTCCAAAATTGGGGGCTCTCATTTTCAGATATGGACACTCTCTCTCTCTCTCTCTCTCTCTCTCTCTCTCTCTCTCTCTCTCTCTCTCTCTCTCTCTCTCTCTCTCGCCGGCCATCTTGCCTCATCACCGGCCATTTTCCGGCGGATCACCGCCTCACTGTCGTCCCCCACAGAGCCGCGAAGTTAGTCGCAACACCAGCCAAGCCTGCTGGTGGCCGGAGCTTCTCATTCCGGCGAGTTTCCCTTCACAGCAGCATCACCGGTTTGGTCGCCGACGATTTGATCTGCTGGTTCAAGTGGCTGAACTGGCCAACCAGCGTTCCCTCCAGTGATCCAAAACCTCCAGTAGCATTCCTCAGCATCTTCATGTCGCTGTGGTGGCCGACTTCTCGTTGAATAGCCATCAGATCGCGTCTTTTGATTTAATTCTCCGTTATTGGTTCATTAGTGCGAGATTGAATCGATTCTCACTATAGTTTGTGCAATCTCTTCTCATAGGTTGTCGAGCTTTCCGAGATTTCTCCGTGCTGTTCTTAATCTGAATACGGAGGCCGGATCGCTCGATTTTGCATCGGAGCATCGTTAAACAAGGTAAGTTCCCTTGGATGTTGTTCTGCAAATTCGTGTACAGAGAAACCTGCATGTTTGAGATGCTAATTTGAGCTCGTTACTGTAAAAATCTTGCGAAGTGATGAACGAGTGAATCATAAAATACGTCTTAAGCTTCGATTTGATATATTGCATGCCTCAATCGGACTTAATTTACTATGTCAAAACTCTTTCGAAAGTTAGGATCAGAATATGGAATATGATGTTCAAGCCTGTTCTGATGATGTTCTGATTGACGTTGTGCTGCTTGATGATTTTTCTGATTTTCTACAATCATTTTTTGCAAACAATTTCTTCACGAAAGTTGTAAAGCACATCTTAATATATTCATCATAAAATGTTCATAAAATTCCAAACACGTTACCATTGTACAATTTGCAACGTCATCTATGCATAAATCCGGTGACAGACTAGTTTCTGACTCACATTTGTGTGTTCTTCGATTTTCATAAATTCGTGTGTTCAGAATATGAAAAAGTTTTCTTCACAAAAGTTTACACTGAGATCGATATCTTTCCATTGATACTAATTTCATCAAAATCGAAATTCATTTGAATTTCACAAAGAATTTTCATGATCTAATCACTATCTGTGTTCAGATCTGATTTTCATTTCTTTGGAATCCAAAAGATGTTTTTCCGAATTTGATAAATTTATAGTCCTCTTTTGCGAAAAATAAAAATTAAAAATTTGTTCATTGAGGTCTCATTATGTTGACTGAAAATTTTGAGGGCCTAATAGCAATTTTTGGAGGGTCAATTTGCTTAAAATTTCATGTAAGGCCTCACGGGTTAAAATTTGATTTGCAGTTGAGTCCTTCGCGAAAACCGAATTTTATAAAAATTTGGAGGACTTTTTAGCAAAAACTCAAAACATGAAAGTTGTTACACACGGAGAATCCTAACTGTCTAAAAATTTTCACATGGTTTTGATAAGGTTTGTTATTTTTCGCGCCATTATGTTTAAATCCTTAACAGAACCGGGTCCAGTCTGTCACCGAGAGTGAATTTGTCATTTTCGTGAAAATCGGTGGGGATTTAGAAAAAATGGTATTCTTGACATTTGATCCTCATGTCATAAGCTTTCTAATGACAGATGAATCACTTCATTTGGACATCATTAGGTTAGTTAATCACATCTAAACAAAAGCAATTCGAATTAGATAATAACTGAATTAATGGTTTCCTTGCGAAGCCCACTTCTCATTATTTGATTGGCTTCGCAATAAGGCCCATGAGCCTGAATGCATGCTTATTTCATTGCTATGCATGTGTTTGTTAGATAAATGTTAGGCCGGTGCATATTCGGCGGGTAGCCCATTATGGTCATTTAGAACCCGACTTTAAGGGTTAATTGATATGAGTTGCCGTTTTGTGAATACAAATAGTGGCCCATTATCTTTAACCGTTAATCAAATAATATTAGATGATTAGATGGGTGGTGAATCGAAATGTATGAAAAACAAAGGCCGATCCCGAGGCCCGTGTTTGATTAGTGAATTGTTTACACCATTATTTTTCTTTGGTTATTCTTTTGGATATTGTTTGTCGTGAATGTATGCTGTGAGTCTAAATGCCGATGTCACACCCCGCACTCTTCGGCGCACGACATCCCTCGCAAAGGTCGATTCGTGTGCGACGTCCCAGGACGCGTCGCCGACCCAACACCCAACACAGAGATTTAAAGCACATGCAGAAGTATTTAAAATCACCCGTACAATGATGAACACATAACCAAAGATAGCTACAGAAACAAACAATGATGATTGCCAAATAAACACTTATACTACTACTGGGAGCCATATACAATATCCATGTACAGCCCGATCATCAAAAAGAAAACCAAAAACGGGTCAAGACCACTACTAACAAAAAGGGGTAAGTGGCTCGGGGGTCAGTCTACTGCTAATGGCGGGGCATTGGTCAAAAAGGTACTGGCCCTACCAATCTAAGGTGAACGCTAATTCCTATGATGCCCAGTCTGGGTCGAAATCAGAAGACTCCGAGGATGAAGAGTTGTCAAGCATCTCCTCCTCGGACCCTGATAAGTCCGTCTCAGACTCGGCCTCTACAGTCTCTTCCTCCGAGTCCATATCCTCAGGCTCGACCTCTAGCATAGGGTCCTCCTCGATCGGCTCTAGCTCCTCATCATCCGGCTCCATTGGCCCTGGAACAGCGTCCCCGTCGTCTGGCTCTATATCCACCGGCTCAAATTCATCTACCTCGTACTCTACTGGTACACCGTCAGAACGCGCCTCTCCTCGGCTGAAGAGCCAGGGTCGGTCACCTCGCTATCAGGGCATCGAGAATACCGGGTGCCCAACCCGGTGAACGGGACATCAAAAGTCCGGAAAGGACCATACTCTCCGAGATCGTCCCTGAAGCACCAAGCCACGTACTCGTGAGTCTGATAATGTGACTCCCCCACGTCCACCCAAACTAAGGTATAATACCTAATATACAACTCCCGTTCCCTACGGGATGTATCGTCCTCGTCCGCTCTACATGATGCGGAATCCCAAAATGCACTGGAACTGTAGGCATCTCAAGGCTGGGGGTCTGAAAAAAATTGGTTTTATACAACAATGAGAATAATCTCAATGAGTAGTTCCCTAAATCTAAACTAGGCTAACGTGCACCTCTTAACGAGTACTAAATAACGCGCGATTCGAAACGTAAACTGACTCAGGCCCTCGGGCCTAAATCTAAATTCACTTGACCTTGCAAGTTAGACATTCTATAAAGATACTCACAACAGTATCATAGAATTAGATCGAGGCACATACGCACATATCACTCAGTTCCAAAGTATGTAATGCATATGTTCATGCTCGCACTCATGTTCATTCCTCATCAATGCATTAACGCACACTTGCATGCTAGCACTCTGCCATTTACCAATTTCTCCACCGACCCGCGTTAAACGCATCAGGTTCACCACTTCGAGATCGATCTCTGGCCCGCATAAAACGCATCAGGCTCATAACGCATTACCCGCGTAAAAGGCCTCAGGTTGGTCATTTTCCGGTAAACCGAGCATCATCCCGCGTAACACACCTCAAGACAGGTTCATTACCCCGCGTAAAACGCATCAGGGTTTATTGTGATCATACATTCACAAGCACCAATTTTTATCTGAACCCCATGTTAAACGCATCAGGGCATTTTAGGTGATCACAATGCACATGTCACTCAGGCACACTTATAAATACACATATTGTGCCAATGCTCGTGACGCACACTCACGACTACAACAATCATGCTTGGGCACTCACATTTTTCACAAAGAGCATTTAATATCACTACACCACTTGTTCAATTCATTACGTAATATGCTCAGACCACAATTCATTACACCCAACCACATATTAGCACAACCATGGAATCAATTCAAGCACCCATGCACGGTACACAATTCACAAGCATAAATCACACAACTAGTTCAACATGAATCCACAGAAATAGAGGCCCACCAAGCTACTTCCTTCCTAGTCGCACTAGGCATATGTCACGACACTACAAAATTGCTCGCATTCAAGGACAATTCAGCCACTAGTTTGGTCAATCCAACATTTCCGACAATTACACTACTAAACCTCAAATCAATCGCACCTTGCCCAGTTAAATTCCAATGTGGACAGCCACTAAACTGGTCGCACCGAGCCATTCAATAACCTCAAAATGCTCCATTAGACTCCGTAAAGCACCATTTTAATCAGCCACCACAAGCTCAAATAAGGCGCGCACTATAATCCACATTTCAAACCTGAACTTTTCCAAACTTGGGCTATTCCGATCCAAATCTGTCCATCCATTATACAGCGTCTCTCGGGCCACTAGACCTCCATTAATTCATCACACTAATCCACCAAATCAGCCACAACAACAGCCCTTAATCACCTCCACAATTTAACCCCCAAATTACCCTAATTAACCCCTAAAACCCATCTAGAAATGCAAATTATCCTAATTAGGATTTAGGGTCAAACTCACTTGATGTCCTAAGCTTGAAATGGAGCTGAACACACAACGAGGGAGGCTGGGCAACAGCGGCTACGGGTGACTTCCCCGGCGGCGCGCGCGACAGCAATTAGGGGCACCGGCGGTCCTAGGCGGGGGAGCGGCTGGTCATGGCAGATGGGAGAGAGAGAGAGAGAGAGAGAGAGAGAGAGAGAGGAGTGGGACGGTTGGACGGTGCTAGGCGAGGTGGTGGTGATGGCGGAATAGCCCCGGTGGAGGCGAACCTCCTCCGGCGTGAGGGAGAGAGAGCAATCGGAAGAGAGTGAGAAGAAGGAAGGGGGTGCCGGCTGCTTGGGGGAGAGAATGAGAGGAGAGAGAGAGACTATAGGGCTTATAGAGGGATTGAGTGAGTGGGGTTGGTGAGCTACTCCTCATAATACCCAAACTACCCCTAATCAAAGGATTGAGGTTGAATCAAGCTTACTAGTGGAGGGGCATTTTGGTCCTCAACAATTTGAATTATTGGGCTGATGAGACTTAAATTTAAACTCCAAATTAATGTCCAATAAAGCTCAAAATTCGGAATTCCATCTTAGGGGTACAAGGGCGAAACGGTAATTTTTCGGTCCTAGGTCACATTTTCAATTTTTGACTCTATGGATCCCAAATACATGTGGCCACATAAAAATGACGTCGTCCTCACAAAATAGTCGCGTACGCCCTTGAAAATCGACATCGAAGTCCGGATTCAATTCCACGATCGTTTTAGCTCAATTTACAGTTTTAGCGTCTCTCACTAACGGGCGGCTGTTTAGGAGTTACGTGTATCGACCTAAAGCTACTCGAGTCATGACAGTCCCGATTTCCCAGAGAACACGAGGATCTATTGCTAGTCCCCGGGGTCACGGTCGTCCGGAATAAGTTCGGGATCATACGTCGCGCGTACTCTTGATAGTGCGGAATCACCCGCTATCCGATTGTACGTCGTCAACCAAACCAGATCCGTCACTCTCTTTAGACCGGCCCACATTGGCACAAAATATTCACTCGTCGTACCTCGGGATCGGACTCAATTCACGGTCGAGTTCTTGGGTCCACGCACCATTTTTCCTGATTAGCCTTTCCCTACTGGTCAATATCCCGAGAATGATCAGTTCCGGACAAGACTTACTAAAATGAAATGAGAAATACATCGATTTCATTGACCACGAAAGTGAGTCGAATTTCGGGACGTTATAGCTGACACCCGAGAGATGTTCCATGGGAAGATAATCCAAAATTGAAAAGACCAAGGCGATTGACCAATGTCCAATCCGGTCTCAATTTGTATTCATTTGATGATGACGATAGACCGATGTCCGATCCGGTTTCAATTCATATTCAATTCATTCATCCCCAATTATGCCTCGGGTCTTCAATTTGTGTTGTAATAAACACCCGATGAGTTACGGGTTTTTATTTTGTTAGACTTAGAATTAGCTTTGTCTTTTCAATATCTTGGTTGTTTACTTTACGCATTTTTTAATACAATTGCTTGTTTTTCTTTTCTAGACTAAGATAGGATTAGCTTAGAATTTTAAATGAAAACACAAAAAAACAAGATGCATGATCACATAGTGGACTAAGACTTTGGCATGAAAATGGTAAAAAATAAATGCATGACAATTTAGATAACAACCATGATAAGTTTAGCGGTACTGAAAAGGCGTTAATAGAAATATTAACGTAAGCTAGTCCCCGAACTCATGATCTCTGGTTTTTGTAGAAATCGAAACGAAATTCTTGCGTTTCAGTTGGGTATTCTAGCCGACCCCAACCTAGGCTAGTGGCGACTCCTAAAAAAGATAAAATCGATCCGCTGTCACGCGAGGTATGGATTTAGGGAAAATCCACGTTCATGATCAATGGACCATATGGATGACCAAAAGATTTATGCTTCGGTAAGCCGTCTTTTATGATGTGCCATATGGACCGACTCATGATCACTTACCTCTAAACCCGCCTTATCGAGTTTGGCCCTCAAAAGGTAGGTCGCAACAGCATCTACTCAAATATAAATAAGTATGTTAGGTTTAACATTTAAATGAGCAATTATGTAAAAACGATAAACGCAGAAAGGCCTTTTTCCAACCATTTTTAGACTTCTGACTCCCCCTATTACCTTAAATTGACCATAATATCTCTTGCAAGTCCCATATTTAATATTATTCTTACCTTTTTTTTATTTTCTTTCTTTGGAAATTCTGATGCATTTAGAATTGACAAAAAATATGTATTTGCCAATGGTTTGATTGGATTGTCTTATAATGCAATTACAATTGTCATAATTTTCTTGTCAATAATTAATTATTCCACTTAATCAGCTCTACATTTTAGTTTTGCCAATGTAGTACTAAACTTTTAGGCGATATTTCAATATAACCTTTCCTGCCAATTGCCACAAAAAATCGCTGACGTGGCGTTTATTCATTGATAGCCATCCTAAGTGGCATGCTGACGTGGGCCATTTGTTGATTTCCATGTCGTAATTTGTGATCGCAATTGACATGAAAGGCTACATTTAAATATCGTGCAAATGTGTAGGACTATATTGACAAAATTGAAAAGTAAAAACTAAATTGATATCCTTACAATATGTTTATGACTAAATTTATAATTTTCCCAAATATTTAAATAATCACTCCTTGAATTGACACATATATAAGCATTTTTGGGATAAGCACATTGGGAATACCATAACTTTCCTACGATGTTCACTTGAGTGTCGCAAATTTAAAAAATCGATCACTTAAGTACCATCGGCGATTTGTCTCGTCGGAAAATCCAATGTGGACATCGATTGTCCTACGTGGCATCGCCGACACTAACATAGATAATTAATAAAAATTTAAAAAAAAAATCCATGTCAGAATGGGAAATTAATTAAAAAAATCCACGTATGATGATTTTGCCGAAAGTGGCACTCAAATGATCGATTTTACTTCGATGTGGCACTTAAGTGAGCGAAAAAAAAAAGTTATGGCATTCAAGTGAGCGCCATATGAAAGTCGTAACAGTCTGAATTTTCGATCATTTTCCCGGGATTTAAGAAATGAATTTAACCAATGCACTATAGTGAGATCTCACTCGCGACCCGCGCATTCTCGAGATGCTAACCTTAAGGGTAGGGCTATTATGGGATTGAGTTCGTACGATCAAAGAACTCGACCTGGGTTTGATCTCCAACCATATGAATTGATGAGGGAATGTTTTGAGCTGACCGAGATCAATCTATTTGATTGATCGTGTCTAAAGGGAACTAGCGACAGACCCTCGCAATTATATGACAATTGAGGTCGTCCCGGGTAGAGTAAACTTAAACGTGATTTGATTTAGTATCAGTCACGGGTCGATAGCGCGTAATCCCAGTGAGTCACCCGTTAGCTAGAGATAAGCTAAAGTTGCGATTGTTCGATTCTAGTGATAATTTTGAAAATGATAATTTTGAGTGACCGATGACGTTTTTGGCTTGGCTAACCTTGGAGCCACCCATTTCTGCAAAAAAATGGATTTCGGTTCGGGACCGGAAAAATTACAATTTTGCCCCTCTAGACCCCAACGTTGATTTTGAGGCCATATGAGATTATTTTTCACAGCTGATGTCATTTTAGGGTGGCCACGCACATTTAACGTTGTTACGGTCAAAAATTGGAATTTTGGCTCAAAAGTGAAAAATAATATTATTTTATTCTCGGGACTTTACAATCGATTTTCGAGGGCTTAAGAAGCTAATTTCACGATCCGATGTCATATTATGTTGGCCACACATATTTGGGGTCGGTACGATCGAAAAATGAAATTTCGACCCGGGACAGGAAAATAACCATTTTGCCCCTAGGCCTAATTTTAGGGATTCCGAATTTTTGGAAAATTATTTTGGCGATAGTTTATGGATAATATCAGCCCAATAATGCAGCCTAGTGAATTACCAAAATACCCCTCAATAATTGGATAAGGATTAATGTGGGCCAAGTGTTCAATGGCATTTTGGGCATTTTGGAAAAGTTGATCCAACTTAGTCAAACCTCTCTCTCTCTCTCTCCTCCCATTCTTGTTCCAGCCGGTCACTCCCTCCCCCTCACTCTCCCGTGTTCTCTCTCTCTCTCTCTCTCTCTCTCTCTCTCTCTCTCTCTTCATCTTCGTTTCCTCACATCACCGCCGGCGCTGCTGCTGTTCCGCCCATTTCAGCCACCCATCCAACCCATTCATCTCGCCTTTCTTAGGTAAGTGGCTTTCCCAATCGACACTTAGGACCTCGGGTATTGCTAGGCTCGTTTAGGGTTCGATTTAGGTGATTTTCGTGGCTGTTTTGGACTAATATAGTGGCTGATTGTTCGGGTGATTGTGGACTAATTTGGAGACTGAAAATACGAGGTTTGGGAGGTTCGGATAGGGCCGTGATGATACGGAATGATTACGGTTTGAATTCGTGTGATTTAGTGTAATTTTCGGATTTGTGACTACTGTACCCGTCCGGTTTGCTATTTTTGTGAAGAATTTTGGAGGCCGAATTTGAAGAAGTGTTCTTCATGAAAGTTGTTCATAACATATTTTAATTTGAAAATTTTTGGAAATCATTTGATGTCATTCGGAAGTCCATCTTTGGACCGAAATAAAATTGCCCGATTTACTGTTCACCCGACCTTCAGGTCTGTTCGAATTTTTATAAATTTTTCCATGCATATTTTCAAAATACTTCTTTCACAAAAATTGTTGGGGACATTGTGGCTATAACATATAAAATTTCAAGGTTTTCCAAAATGATTTGGGTATCGAATGAGTTGTATTTTGATGGCCCGAGGGGCTGTCCGAGCGAACCGGATTTCGTCTGATTTTGAGTGTTAAAACGAAGTGTTTACGGTTAGAACTAGGTTTCGAGTTCTTCATGGAAAATGTTCATCAAGATGTTTTGTACAACATATCCAAATTTCAGAATTTTTGGAATTGTTTTGCTATTTATTTCAAATGGATTTCGGCAACTGTGTAAACTGTCCAGATTTACCCTGATGCTATGAATTGAATTGTGTACGTGGTTGTGTGATTTGTGATTGGGGCTGATTTGGATTGTGCTTGGGCTGAATGTGATGTGGTGCTATGTCGTGTGTATGTGGCCGTGAGGTGTAGGGGCGTGGTCGTGTGAATATGCATTGAATTCGCGTGCCAAGAATGTGATTGGGTGGCGTGCTCGTGTGACGAGAATGTGAAATTATGAAATGTATGTGTGAGGTGTGTATGTTTGGCTGTGTGTTTGTTGGCCGTGTGTAAGTGTGGTTTGAGTGGAACAAGGATACAGAAATATGGGATTGGTTGGAAAGGTTCCGTCCTGAGGCGTGTACGTTTACGCGGGACGATACCGTCCCTGACGAGGTGACGATACCCGGCTCGACGGGGTGACGATGCCTAACGTGGTTAGAAGACCGTTGGCCTGATGCGTTTTATGCGGGCGTGGTAAAAGGAAAGTATGTGTAGGATTCCATCCTGAGGCATGTTCGTTCGCGCGGGACAATGCCATCCCTGACGAGGTGACGATGCCTGGCCCGACGAGGTGTCGATGCCTAACAAGGTCAGAAGACTGTTGGCCTAATGCTTTTTATGCGGGCGCGGTAATGGTGGAAGAGTTGAGAATAAGCAGAAATTGGCTTGAGGTGCGAGGTTTGAGAAAGTGACGCATGGTGTGAGTAGTGTGCGAATGTGTTTGTATCACGTGATGTGATGCTTAATTATGGGGTAGAAACTGCTAGGCACGGTATGGGACGTGCCCAAGTGGTTTCTGTCTTATAATTGAGGCACGCGCACGTCTATGATTCCTTGCTGTGATGTGCTGGCTGTATTATGATCTAATGTGTAGGAACGTGCATGATGGGTTCCAGGTAGGTTCGTGTGTGATTGTTAGATTGAATTGATCGTTATGTGAGATGCGTGTTCTGTCTAGCGGTACGTGAGCGCCTACGTGGGGTTTGGGGTTGTACACTTATTGAGATTCATCTCATAGTTGTATAATCCACAATTTCAGACCCCCATCCATAAACTCGGGAAGTTCGCATCTTCTTTTTGGAAGTCCGGGAAGCTGCCTTTGGTGCCCAATTGAGCTGCAGGTGAGTTTCCGAAGGTTCAAGCCAGAGATTCAGAAGCAGACTGGAAGAAGGCGATACTTAGGTTTTCCCTAGAGTATTTTAGGGGTTGTGTAAATCGGGTTGACCCATAGGGAAGTTAAGTTAACCAAGACCCTAATCTTTTGTTATGATGGTAATTTCGGATGCTAGTTTGCTGCATATGTTTGTAATATAATGTTAGTTTTTGTGGTGCAGTAATATTGTATAAAATGCTGTTATTGTTGTTTGTCTGTTCTGTTACTCTACCCCGTTGTCGTCATCTTTTTGTCCGGGATTTTTATATTCGCTTCCGCATGTGGCTCTAATGTTTGGGTTGGTTCGGCGACATTCCTGGGACGTCGCAACTAATTCGACTTGTAGCGGGATGTCGCAAGCTCGATGGGGTTCGGGGCGTGACAAAAGTTATGGCACTCCTGTTATTCTTATCCTGCTTCTTTTCAATTGAATATTAGTGAAAGTGTGTCTATTTGTGTCGTCATTGAAATAGCTCTCTCATGTCGTGTACGCTTTTTCTTGATAACAATTAAAGTCCATCCTTGTAATGAATTGCCACCCCCACCTCTATTAGTGTGACAATTTATGGAGAGAATGATTTTGATGATTGCAAAATCATTTTAACATGTTGCATGCTTTATTAGTGTAACATGTTGCAAAATCATTTTAAGAAGGAGGAGGAGGAGGATTAAGACAAAGCCGATCATCATAAGTTGTACTAATTTGTAGTTATGTCAGAAATGTTGGGTTCCTCAAGTGCTAAAAACGCAGCGGAATTTATAAATCAAAACCCTAGATAGGATCCATGCGTTTATTGAAATCTAAACAGAATTTCAACACGTACCTTTTGCAGATCGAAGGTAAATTGATAATTGATTGTATGGATTAGCGCCCCAAGTGTTGCGCCTTTACCGGTATCCACACACACAAACGAAAGTCTCCAACGATCCAAGTACTAGCTAAAGATCTTGGACTTCTTTTTCCTGATCGCCTTTGATCTTCGAGATTCTCTCAAAGATCTATAAACAGAGAACGATTCTTTTTGTATTTTCTTAGGGTTTTTTTTGTCACCCACACGCTATATATATGTATATATATAGCCTCATTATCTACGCGAATTAAAAAAAGTGGGGCCGGGCGATTTGGGCCCGCCAAAATGTCCACCTTCAATCCTACGTTTAATCGTTATCTCATAACGTGCACAACCACGTAAATAATTTGAATAGGAAAATAAATTAAAACCTACTTCTTATTTTAAATATATTCGGATGCACAGAAAATATTAACTCAGTTCGCTATTGTATGCGTGTCACGCCCCGAACCCCATCGAGCACGCGAGATCCCTCTCTCTGGTCGAATCAATGCAGCGTCCCAAGAAAACGTCGCCGACCCAAAGATTCCATCAAAGTAAATTCGCGACGAAAACAAATCATATTATCCCAGACAATAATATTGGAGAACCAGGAAGAAGCAAACTACTAAACCACCAAACATAATACTATACCTCGATATATAAATATACAACATCAAATTCTTTATAACCAAATACTTCCAACACTCATCAAATTTACATCAACTGATAGTACACACCCGAACGGATTTCCTGATTACACCACCAACTATTCACATCAAGCACTCACTAATTTAATATCAAACTTATAATACACGCACACCAACTGGCTTCTACGGATCGCATCCTTGACCTCGAAAGGAATTAGCAGCCTAGGTATATTCTACTCCTAAATGCTCTGTGTGCATCGGGATCCCCAAAATGCTGAGGCGTCGGCTATGGTAGATTCATGACTCAGGCAGGTGCTCTGAAATGGTTTGGTTGAAATAACCATGAGACACTTCTCAATAAATCACAACTTAAATCCTACATAGGCTACCACGTATTCCAGACAAGTTCAGACACACAACAAGCAACACAACAAACACTATCCACGCAATCGTACTGACCTGGACTCTTGGCATACCCAGCTTGCACATTAGTTCATAATCACAACATTCAAACTTGCACGCATTTCACACCTCACGCACCATAAACCACACACATTTCCATGCCCAAAAACACGCATCGATCACGCACTATCGAATCAATTTCATTTACTTTCCTCGTCGTACTCCACTAGCTCAATCACTTTCTCGGCCCGTGTAAACACGCCTCAGGCCCACACGATCGCGCCCCGAGCATCACACACCTCGGTCCAATCCCACTTTCTCTTACCGTGCCATACACCTCGTTCTCAATCACATTCCTCGCCCGCATATACACGCCTCAGGCCCACACGATCGCACCTCGAGCATCACACGCCTCAATCCGATCCCATTCACACATTCTTTCCTCAGCCCACGCCAAATGCGACAGATCTACGTGATCGAAATCGGAGCTTATAATGCCTTGGTCCGATCCCAATCTCACCCGAGCTGATTGTGCCTCGGACCGATTTCATTCTCACTTTCCTTCCTCAGCCTGCGCCAAATGCGACAGGCCTACGTGATCAAACCCAAGCTTATAATGCCTCGGTCTGATCCCATTCACACGTTCTTTCCTCAGCCTGTGCCAAATGCGGCAGGCCTACATGATCAAACCCGAGCTTATAATGCTTCAATCCGATCCCGGTCTCACCCGAGCTGATAGTGCCTTGGACCGATTTCATTCTCACTTTCCTTCCTCACCCTACGCCAAATGCGACAGGCCTACATGATCAAACCCGAGCTTATAATACCTTGGTCCGATCCCACAATCATACCACCATCTGCGTCAACACGCCTCCGGGCCTCTTAATGATCACATGCACATCGCACGCCATAAATTTCGCACGTGTGCATGCTCAGGCATTAAATACGTGCACTTAGAGGTGCCCAAATCAATCAAATCAATTCAGCCACATCACAACATACAATCAGCACACAATTTCCCCTTTTTCGTCACCAAAACTACAATATCTCACTCCCGATCCTTTACGGCACTTTCATGAAATTCCGAGCTGGATCTAACAGCACCAACCGCACACCAAACAGCACATCACAGCACTCAAAACAGCAATTTCCAGCCACCAATCGGCCTCTAAAAATCTACCAAAACCTCCCAATTTCATTACTAAGGCCCGCCAATCTAATCAACCCCTAAACTACACCAAATCGCGTCCAAACAGGTCCAATAATGCCCGATATACTAGGCGAGGTTTAGATTGTAACTTACCGGACTCTAGACTAAAGCGGCTAGAGTGGAACGGGGCAGCAATCGGCGTAGCGGCTTGGCGGCGAGCAGCGGCACAGCTCAGCGGTGGCGATGGCAAGCGGCGGTGGCGAGCAGCGACGATGGCCTCCTTGCTGCGGCTCACTCACAAGAGAGGGAGAGAGGGAGAAAACCAAGAGGGTGAGGGAGAGAGAGAGACGGCAGCAACAGGTGGTGGACGGTGGTGGCAATCTGGGCGGGCGGCGACCGGTGGACGGCAGCGCGGCAAGGCTCGGCCAAGAGAGAGGTCTCTCGGTGGGGGAGGGGTTTGCCGTGAGGTGTGAGAGAGAGAGAGAGAGAGAGAGAGAGAGAGAGAGAGAGAGAGAGAGAGAGACTTGGTCTTAAATAGACTTTGACCAACTTTTTCCAAAATGCCCATTTTGCCTCTCTCTCACTTGGTCTACATCCACTTAAGCCAAAATATCCAAGGGCATTTTGGTCTTTCAATTAGCTGAATTATTGGGGTTGATCTTATCCAAATATTCTCCAATAATTTCCCCCAAAATTCGGAATACCCAAAAATAGGCCTAGGGGCAATTTCGTAATTTTTCAATTTCGAGCCGAAATTCCATTTTTCGACTATACTGACCCCAAATATAGTTGGCCACTCAAAAATGATGTCGTCCTCGCAAAATAGTTGCAAATGTCCATGAAAAGCAACGTCCAAGTCCGGGTCCAATTTCGCTATCAAAATCACTCAATTATAATTTTAGGATCTCTCACTAATGGGCGGCTATTTAGGGGGTTACGTGTATCGATCTAGGGTTACTCGAGTCATGACGGTCTCGATTACCTAGAGAACACGATGAATTATTACTAGTTTCGGAGGTCGCAATCGTTCGGATTTAGTTCGGAATTTGTTCGCCACACGTACTCTCGATCGTGCGGAATCACCCGCGATTCGATCGTACGTCATTGGCCAAACTGAATCCGTTACCTTCCTAGGATCGGCTCACGTTGGCACAAAATATTTCCTCGCCATTTCTCGGAATCGATGCTCGATTCGCAATCGAGTCCCTAGTCCACGTACCAATTTCCTAGTTAACCATTTCCTACTGATCAGTATCTCGTGAAGGATCCGTTTCGGGCGAGACTCACTAAAATTAATTAAGGAATAATATCAATATCATTGATCTCAGAAATGGGTCAAAATTCAGGATGTTATAGTGCGACCCTGTAGGTTCACTAAACATTAGCAGTGTGCTTAAAACCCTTTTTGACCCAAAAATCATAAGTGGTCTCTAGCAAAATATTATGACTACCTAAGTATAGTGAAGGTCAATTTTTCGACACAATCTAATCCACAACTAATATTAAAGTATCAACCTTAATTGATTCTTAGGGCAGACCACTAACAAGAAGTTGTAACCTATGCTCTTCGTAGTGATTTTGAGTGCATTTTGCACCGTTCGAGTTGGACTGGGTCATAGGTCTTTGAAGGAATGGTTCAAGGGTCGAGGCATATGGAGAAAGTGCTTAGGATATGCTCACGTCCGGGGTGCGATCATCTTAAGACTAGGCTTAGTTTTGTTTTGATCTCGTGTGATGAATTATTTGTTCTATTTCAGGCCTTGGATTGAAAGTCAAATCACAAGTGTAAATGTATACTAATGAAACAACAATCGGGCGATTCCATCTTGAATTGATGGTTGAAATCATCCCCTTTTTCTTTGTTACGTAGCATGATTGGATAATGGGCTACTACAGCCTATTTCGTATCGATGTGGTTGAACAATAATTGTGTTGCGTTTAACTGTCCTATGAAGTGCATTGTAACTTCTGTGCTTGGTGATATATATTTTTTAAAGTTGCAACACTTCAAAATTGGATGGGGTAGCCTCTTGAAAGTTTCTACACACTGATGTAGTTTTGAAGAAGCTGCCATTATTAAGTTTTTCGCCCTGAAAATTCAAAGCATGAGTTCTATCCAAAGAGCCATCAAATGGCAATTGGCAACTTGTCTATGCATCGTCTCCTCCCCGTATCAAAAAACACTCAATTTCACACGATGGGCTAAACTTGTGACATTTTAATCTCCCAATAGATTTTGCAGAACAATATGAAACTACCCTAGTCAGTCTGGGCTCTGAAAAAATGCACGTGCCTAAGATCATCAATACAACAAAGAATCGAACACGATGTCAAAGACTAAAAAAGATCCATACATACAACGGGCTTCAAGCTATATGCAAAACTCAAAAGCGACTAATAGAACAACCTCCCATTCATCCCAGTTGCCATTACCGTAGTGGAGGCCACAGTACTTTGGGTTGCTATCATCGTTCAAGTAACACACTGAGCCGGAATACCTTGCAAATATAACAAGGTCACTATAAGCCCTCGAGAAGAAGGCTGCATAAACTATTTCTCCTCCTTTGCCTGTCCTTTCCACATGATTGACATTACAAACCATGTGTGACTAGAATAACTGAAAATGTCTTAAAGTGATTTGGCTAATTAGTCCCAAACGCCATGGATTTCATTCAAAATCTTGCCTTTCCCGCAGTACTAGTTGATCTCGCAAGTAGAAGAACTGATTCAAATTCTTTTGCTTGTGATATCAACCAGTGAAGTTGCAGTCGCCTCTGCATTACGGACTAGCTCATGGACATCGAACCAAAGCGGCAATTACATTAGCGGTTGGCTACAAGACCAATCATATCCCAAAACTTCCAGCTTTAGTAACTGGCCTCTGGTGCAAACCATTGCTTGTGGTCACGACTAAGAAAAGGTTTTGCTCTTCTGTGATCTTTGGAAATTCACTACCTAAAGTAGAATTGTTAATTGGATGGGCGCTACGTTCGTGTGAAATCCACTGCAACTTAGTTTTTAAGAAATGCGGATAGACCTTAACATAATAAAAGCTTTTACAAGTTGTGATAAAAGACTCTAGTATATGATATTTATCATTGCTTTCTGGTAGACCTACAATGCAGATATAATCAACAAAGCATGATGAAACGCCGATAGCGATGGAGCCGTAGAGAGAGCAGATGGGCAGAGGCAGAGCCTTGTAGAGCTCAGAGGGGCACTAGTCCCAATTTGTATAAATTGAATCCGAAATTATAGGTCAATTTGGCTCATAATTTTGGCTTTCGACCGTAATAATTTGTCAAATTAAAAAAAAGAAGAAGAAGGTGCGTGAGATCAAGTTTAGCATCAGGATAAAATAAAAAGAAACAAAACCAAAGGAAGGTTATAAATAAAAGGTTATTATCTTGTTTTTGCATGTGTTTCAATATCTTTGTTTCTAATACTCCCAGCTCGTTCCATGCTTCAAGCCCTAAAAACTCAAAAGGAATACAACAATTAGAGATGGGTAATTATTTATCTATGACATAAAAGTTTCTTTTTCATTTTAATATGAGACTTAGGATGTCATAAAAATGCCTTGTGTCTAATTTCCAAACTCATTAGGAAAATATTAGAAAAGAACAAAGACCCAAAATGATCTATCGAAATGGTTCTTTGATTATCAATCGTACTTATAGCTTAATATAGAGAATGAAAGACGCTGCATAATATGTCCCATATCATTACATTTTTATCTACCCGAGCAAATGCACTGCAAACTATAGAATAAAAATTAAAGTTGGTATGCATGCTGGATGATGTCCTTCGGATTATCAACTCTTTCTAGGATTTCCAAAATGAGGTTATAACCTTGATGTTGACATCAAATATCTAATGATGTAAGAGACGAAAACTAAAGAGATAAGAAGTGGCATGCAATAATTGTTTAGGATTCAAGATTGGCCTGGCAAAACGGATTGGCCCAAAGCCCAAACCCACGTCTCACAAATACAAGGGGGCGTGTCTCTCTTCAACAAGACCAAAACGGAAGTTCGACTTTGACTTTCTTTTGCCATCCTCTTCCCCAGCATAAACTCATCGATTGGCAACGCTTGGAAAGAGAAGAAGAAATAAAGAACCAGTGGGCAAGTGCTTACGGCAAATGTCTCGAGCTGGAGGACTCTAACCAAACCGTGAATCGATGAATTATTCTCTATTTTTGGTCGTAATAATCAAGAAGAGGATTTGGCTTGCCATAACTCCACCCAGTCAGACCTTATCCACGGCTACACTGCAGGACAGCAGGCCAATTCAAATACCCTGGAAATGATAAATTTCATTTGATTCTGCGTCCCCACAGCCCCCACTAAAGAGAAACGATTGCTTAAGCTCGAATTCAACCTAGAGGGGCTGAATAGATGATTCAAGTGATTTTTATGAATTTAAAGCAGAAACAATTTATAATCAGGAAAGTCTGAATAATGTTCAGATTATGAATGTGATAGTGTGCAATGTAAACAATATAAAAGGAGATTAGGGATAAAGAGAACTACACACAAGAAGTTATAATGGTTCGGCTTAAATCAAGCTTACGTCCACTCTCTCACGCTGACAGACTACTGGCTAAATTCCACTATGTGATCAAAAGAATTACAAGATATGAGTGTTATCACTTGGTGAATGATAGAACTCCCTATCTCATATAATCACTTTTATAGAATATTTCTCAAAATCTCTATATTTAGCTCAGGAAAGACAAATAATAGAATCGGAATAAGCTCAGACTTTGGACTTGTTGATTCTCGATTTCGTTCTTCTGTTTTTTTGCTTCTCATTAGTCCCTCCACTTCCAAATTACCCATTAGGCAGTCTTCAGAGGATCATCTTCCAATCTTCACCTTGAAAAAATTTGTATAAAATAAATGAAGCAGTCGTTAATTGACAAAATCCAAATTCCACTGAATCTGATTGCTCATACAACCAGAATCTTGAATTCCATAAGTAGAGTTTTATCCGTTGTGGTATATACTTGTTATAATGTTTGATTGTCAATCAATTAGGCTTAGATTGAGTCAATCAAAACTTTCCTTTTGTAAAATCCACTCCAGATCACTAGCTGTTATGTTTCGTTATGAATAAATTCTGAGTCTGAATAATTTCTGGTTCTTGCTTTACATTCAGAACCTAAGTCAACGTAGGTTTTCAGTAAAGTCTAAGTCCTTCAAAATTAGAGTCTGAAGGTCTATGACATCTTAAGATAAAGACTGAGTGTCTATTTCAGTAGAGGCTAAACTTCTCGTTCTGAACCTTGTAAAGTTTGAAGTTTTCCTTCTAAACCTCGTAAAGTCTAAGCGTCCAAAAAGTTAATTTCTCTTGAAGTATTAAAGTTGCCACTTCCGGAATATATTTACCTAGATCAAAATACTTCAGATTACATATCAGATTTACAAAATTAACATGGATAGTTTTGTCAACTATAAAATTTATTGGGAAATTTCCTCAACACAAATAATAATAATTCCAAATGCTCTCAACTTGTGCAATGAGTTGGAAGAGATAATCGAGATGGGCTGCGGAGATTTGGTTTAGGTGTCGACAATAATTCCATGGCTAGTGTATGTTAACATCATGACATGATACGTATTGATATGATGTTTGGAGAAAAAATCCATGCCCTGCTTACTTTCCTAAACCTCTGTTGCAGATCCGATTCTGTTGCTTGAGAAAACGAGCGTGCGGGCTGTCTTTGATGGCAACAACCGCTATACAATCTCACCCTCCCTCGCTGTTCTCTCTGGCCCCAGTCCAATTCAATGGCAGCGGCCAACCAAAGAATCGCAAGTATCTTGCGGCCGAAGTGGCCCTATGCGATCAAGCTGCCACCCTTGGATATATCGATGCGCTTCGTGAATTGTGACATTGCCTTCAAGATGGCTACGGCGTGCATCGAGACATAGCTAGGGGACGGCAATTATTGATCCTAGCCAACCTTCAAGACCTAAAATTGATTTTTTTTTTACAATTATGGTGATATTGGAAATTGGCAGTCGCATGTAGATTTACCTATATGGTCTCTAGCCTATGCTCTTCTTAGCGATTTTGGGTGTAATGTGCCTATACCCGAGGTGCACCCGGTCAATAGGCTTTCGAAGGAGTTGTTCAAATTGGCCGACGCACGTTAGAGGAAGGGCTTAGGATGTGCTCACATTTGGGATGCAGTTGCCCTAAGACTCGACCTTGTGAGTTTCGTCGTTGTTCTCGTTCTTATCAAACCCTACCTTGGAAGTCAAATAACAGGTTTAAATGTGAAATGATCGAACGGTGAACGTGTGCTTCCAATGTTGAAAAATTTCCAAGTCCACGGTTTTTTTTTTCTGTAGGCTGGTTATAAATATGTAAATTGCATTAATATCAATATCAAGGTATGTAGGAATCTCTGTTCTTTAGTATCGTAGTTTATTCTTTTGATCTTTCTAAAAATCTTACCTATCTGGTATCAAGGCTAAGAATGTGTGGGTTTATTAGAATTCTCACGAGTTAGACATAAACACACGGAGACAAAAAAAATTGGTGTCAATGAGAAAATGTTATTCCGATAGAAAATGCTTTTTGTTTGGTCGAAACTGACAGAAAATGTTAGAAGGTGTGGATTTTTGGCAAATCTTTTAAAGTAGGAATATTAGGACGATCCTTTCTTACATTCACAAGGAAGTTAGGAAAGTCAGACATTCATCCTTTCCTTTTTCATATTCAAATAGCACTAGAAAGATTCATTGAATGAAATAAAGAACTTGCTACTTTCGATGTCATCTATCCGTGTCTCATCCTTCCAAGTGAAGAAGCTGCAAAAAGTTTCTCCCTGATCAAGTGCAGCTGGGTTGCAACTTTGTCGATGCTCATGCGTCTTCTAGGCTCCTCGACTGAGCAAGCAAGTCCAATTCGATATATCGTTTCCAAAGATTCCTGAAACAAGCAATTTTTTTCATGAAGCAAATCTTGGGAATTGTTACAGCTCCCTTGTTCGTCAAGCAGAACCGGATCTGTAATCTCCATAGTATGTTGGGGTAGAGCTTCAGCGACATAATTATGAAGATTCAAATTCTCTCTAAATATGTCGCTAGTGGGGCTTAATACCGTGAATATCTCCAATAAGAGGATGCCGTAACTGTAGATATCACCTTCTCTTGAGACCTGGCATCCGTTAGCATATTCTGCAGTTTACACATGCCGCGGCGTAAGAAATGTCAAAACCAAGAACATGGTTTCACAAAATAGTGTCTTGAAGAACTAACAAAACAAAAAATAGTAGTCTCTAGAAGGACAAGTTGATTTCAGAGGGTGTAAAAGCTAGAGAGAGAGAGAGAGATTTTACCTAAAGCGGCATAACCAACTGTTCCTCTTAAACCGATAGAACTTGTGTTTGCTCTAGTGTTAGACGTGGATTCGAGGACAATCTTCGCCAACCCAAAGTCACCAACATGTGCAACCATGCCAGCATCAAGAAGGACATTACTTGGCTTTAGATCACAATGAATTATTTGGCTTTGGCATTGATTATGGAGATAATCTAATGCAGAAGCAACATCAATAGAAATGTTTATCCTTTGGACGAGACTCAATTTCTTCAAGTGCCCATCTGCATCATTTTGAGCTGGATTTGGGTGCAGCCACTCTTCTAGGTTACCATTGACCATGAACTCATAAACTAAAGCCTTGAACTCATCACCCTTATAATCAATGCCTGAGCATGCCGTCAATACTTTCACAAGATTTCGATGTTTTATGCACTTTAAAACCTCGCACTCTGCTTTGAAGCTCTTGAGAGCGCCATACCGCATTAAATTAAGTACCTTGACTGCAATGACATTTTCATTCTCCTCGAGGAACCCCTTGTAGACAGATCCAAAACTTCCGACCCCAATCAGATTAGTCGAAGAAAAACCACCGGTTGCTTTTAGAAGAGTTCCATAAGATAGATTCAGCAATGAATCATCTAAGGAGCTTAAAATTGGCTCATTTCTTTTCTGCTTCAACCAACATAGATATAGGAAAGTGACAAGGAGAGGTATTCCGAGAAGACCAAAAACAATGCCGATGGTAAGTTTCAACTTATGGACCTGTCCTCTACTTTTGGAGTTTTGAGAGACGCACTTAGGGAGCTCAAATGCAGGCATTCCTCCACAGAGCTTTTCATTTCCAACGACAAAAGTCGCACTCACATTCCTAAAAATTCCTTCAGTTGGTAGCATGCCTTCAAAATGATTGTAAGATAAATTCAACTTTTCCAAATACTGAAATGCCTCTAATAACCGTGGAATTTCACCACAGAAATTGTTGTTGGAAAGATCTAATTCCTCGATACTTCTTAAGGAGCTAATTGGTTGAGGAATGGACCCATGGAAGAGGTTATCCTGCATTCTTAGTATTGTCAGTCCATCACAATTGCCTAGACCGCTAGGGATTTCACCATCCAGAATATTTCTCGAGACATCCAATTGTTCCAAATGTTTCAAGCTTCCAATTTCCATCGGAAGGACTCCACTCGGTTGGTTTCGAGACAAATTAAGATAGATGAGGTTTCCAACTATAGGGAATATAACTGGACCGTTGAGTTTGTTCGAAGAAAGATCTAGGTCTGTTAAACTCTGACACTTATCTAAGTGTGAAGGAATCAACCCTTCAAGGTTATTTCTTGGAAGACTTAAAGAGAACAACATTTGCAGATTTTGCAAAGAGGATGGGATTATGCCAGATAGATTGTTGCCTGACAAGATCAATTTTTGAAGATGAGAAAGGCTTCCTAAAGCTGACGGAATTGGACCTGAAAGAAGGTTGTCATCCATCCGAAATCCCTGCAGGTTCACAAGATTTCCAATCTCTCTTGGGATCTCACCTGATATTAGATTCTGGCCTAGTCGCAGGGCTACAAAAGTAGTAGAGAAATTACCGATGCATGCAGGAAGTGTCCCACCAAATCCATTTTCAAACATCACCAATACCATCAACTTAGCGGCATTTGTTAGCGAGCAAAGGAAGCTCATGTCATTTGCATCAAAACCTCCACTCCCGAGATGATTAGTGAATAAGGTAACGAACCAAAGGTTACGGACATTCGCCAACGAAGGGACTTTCCCCGATAGCTCATTGTCTCCAAGGTCAAGTTGTCTTAGATTTGTGGCATTGGATATCGACATAGGAATTGATCTGGCAAACTTGTTATGACCAATGCTCAAATCTTGAAGGTTCGAGAGAGTGAATCCAATTTCTTCGGGAAGATTGCCACAAAACTGGTTCGCTTTTACGTCAAATACAATTAGTGAAGATAAGTTGAAGACTGTAGGCGAAATGGTACCTGAAAGCCCGTTGCTTCCCAAGGCGAGTGCCTTTAGTTTGGTTAGTTGACCTAGAGATTGGGGAATAATCCCACTCAAACCATTTTGATAACAAGAAATCTCCTCCAGAGATGATAAGTTCCCTATGGATGAAGGGATGCTGCCAATTAATTGGTTCACAGTAAAGTCGACCTGTTGAAGATTTGACAAGTAGCCTAGCTCCGCTGGAATTCCTCCGACCAACTGGTTGTACTCGAGGAGGAGAAATACAAGGTTCGAGCAAGCAGATATATTCCTGGGAATCTCTCCCGTCAGTGAATTATTGGATAAATACAACATTTGGAGATGATGCAGCCGGCCAATTTGTTGAGGGATTTCAAGGCCGAGGCTATTGTTTTGGAGCCTCAATTTTCTTAAGAAGCTGAGGTTCCCAATGTGGGGTGAGATGTGTCCCGAGAGTCCTTGGGAATGGAGGTCCAATACCGTGACTCTGTGGTGTCGACGACCGCACGTAACCCCATTCCATTGGCAAAAGTCGATGCTGTCATTCCACGAGTTAAGCCGCCCGAAAGGATCCCCAGTTATTTCAGCCTTGAATGCAAGCAATGCAAGCATGTCTGAATTATTAGTAGCATAAACGACTACACCGAAACATAACACAAAAACAGCAGTGAAAAGAAGCCAAGAACGACGAAGCTGTGCACAATTGAGACGTGAATGTCTCATTTTATGAGCATAAATTGGGTACTAATTCGCTAAGGAGGGCAAGAAGGAGCGAGTGAAGTGATATATATTGGTTGAGCAACTTGAGTTATATATTGAACAGCCTCTCAGAAGAGCTTTTATAGAAGCTGTGTAGACCCGGAAGACTATTTTCTACTAAGCATTCGTACCTCTTTTCCCAGGAAGTCATGCCTCCTGTACAGTCAGTTGCGAGCGATAATTCAGTACGCTGAGTGGTCCTCCTACGAGCCGAAGCGCCCATCGATTGACCCTCCAAGATAACTCCTATTTGCGGAAAAGACCACCAAGCCACTAATCATTGGACAATTCAGTTCGATAAGTGGTCCTCCTACAATCTGAACCATTCGACACTCCGTACATATTGTTTTCCTCCTTCCTCAAGTAATTTCTCCAAGAAGGGTGACTAGTCGCCTGCCAACATCTGTGGCCAGTGGTGGTTAAAAGGTGTTGCCTATGGCAGACGCTGGAGAACTCTTGTCCCCATCCGGTTGACATGTTTTTGTCTATTCCTTTTTTGTTCATTTCTTTTTTCTTTTTTTCTTTCCATCTGCTTCTTCCTCAAGTAACTTCTCCTGGAAAGGTGACTCGTCAAAAGCGAACATTTATTGCCAATGGTGATTGAAAGCATTTTGCCTGTTGCAGCTGCCAGAGGACTCTTGTCCCCGTCTCATGAGTTGCCCTGCCCTACACTTCAAGGGGAAAATTGTCCCATATCGGCGGGACACTGTAGGTCACATAATCTTTCTCTCAATCTTTCCATTCCTTTCCTTTAATTGAAATAACTCACATTATGGGTTTCTTTTCTTGTGATGTCGAATTGATCTAACTTACATATCTTTGAGCATACTTTGAACCAAGATTGAAATTTCTCAAGTATTTCACTTTTGAATTTTCTAGTTTGCACTCATCCTCCCCTCTCTCTTCAGATATTTTCCTAAAACCGCCCAAAGTAATTTGTTTGTCTCTATGCATTACGTTTGGTCAAACTGTACGTGTCTACTTTGGCATTCTTCGTGTTAAAGTGGCAAGGCAACTAATGAGAAGATACCATGAAACGGTATTGCTCTTTCCTCCAGTAAAAAACGCGAGTATTGAACAGGATTCTTTTTTTTTTCCTTAGGTTTCTTCTTGAGCTTTGCAAAACAACAAAATAGAAAATTTTATGGATGGAATGTTCTTTCACCCGCATTGATTTTCTTTTGCTTTTGCTGATTATAATATACTTCTTATTATGACATACATAATCTTTTGATTATCGATCGGAAATGCATGCAAGAGTTTAATTCATCCATATGATGAGAAATTTTTTATTATTTTTAACATGTGCGTTCAACAAATACTTCCCAATGAAGTATTTAACAAAGTCTATATAAAAAAAGGTCGTACTTTTTGGAGCTTGTTTGCCTTTGAATTTTGACTTTTGTTTGATGCTGAAAGTTCCAAATTTGCAAAGACGACGTTTGAATTTTGATAATAAATTATTTGTTATGCTTTTTGAAGGTAAATAATTGTTCTTAAATTGATGGGGAACAAATAGGGTTTACATCAAGGAGAATCTAAGCCCTCAATTAAGAAACATCTAATCTAGATCTCACCATGTGCATTTTCGCCATCTAATCCATCTCTTCAACCATCACCACATACATATGTCTCGCGCGAGGTTGAGTCACTGACATGCTCACATGCAAATTTTATTAAGTAATTTACTTTTGATGGTTACTTTAACCAAATCTCTATTCCTAGCATATTTCATCCGTCGGCCTCATCTTTATGTACCTGCGAAACATCCAAAACCTAAATAATAAAAAAAAAAAAAAGGTAGAGAGACGGGTTTGAATTTTGTGCAAAAGTAAAGGAAGTATTGATGACATTATCTCAAGAAACGTCATAGCAGTGGGCTCTGTACTGGAAGCCGAAGAACAGGCTTTTCCTTGCCCCCCGCTCCGGAAGGTAGAGCGGCAGTCAGCCCATTTCGAAAGCGACTCGCTCTCTTTGGTCAATGCTGTGAATGCCGGACAGAGCAATCCCAGCTATCACCTGGAATGAATCGCGGCGAACATCCTGGCCAGTTTCTCCAAGCATTAATTGCGGTCTCTCCCCGGGATGAGACGCTCGACTAATAAGAAGCATCTTATCGAGCGTGCCTAGTGTTTTAAATAGATGGTAAGTGTTTAAATTTCAATGAAAGAAAAGGTCTGCATCTATTTCCAGTCGTGTTCTTCTCGTCATATTCCACCCCACGAACCTTCTTGGCTTCTTGGCTGGGTCTTACTTGGGGAGTTGTGATCAATGGATTCCGGTCAAACCTATCCAAGTCATTTCCCAGTTGCAGATTTCTAATGGCAAACACTTCATCAAAATATAGTCTTTTAAGACCGACCAAAAAAAAATAGTCTTTTAAGAGACCTATTCTCCATTATTCTAAATCTTAGCAAAAAAAAGCGCATACAATGTGTGGGTTGAAAATTGGGAAAACATCCCACCTTTTCTACCGAGATAGGTCCATCTTGAAAAGTGAAAACTAAAAAGTGATTCTCAGAATGAACGACATACGCATTAGATTTCTCACTGTTACATCACGTCTAAAGATTGTCTAGTCATCCCCCTCTTAATTCTGGTCTCTTTTACATCTCTACACAAAGTCTGTTAAGATTGCTTTTAAAGCTTTGTACGATCTTTACGTTTTTAGAAATAATCTATCAAAAAGAGTTAATCCGAAGAAGAAGTTGCACACGTTCAACCTCTAAGCTTTAAATTACTGATTTGTCACCCCGCAAATTTAATATCTCTTATGAGTCTAGATTCAAAATAATAAATTTGAATATTGTTTAAAGTAAATACAACAACTTCATCTTACCAAACAAAAAAAGGACAACTTCACTAACACAAGTGTAACATTCTGGATTTTCGGTCCATTTTGGGGTTTATAAAACGCATAATTTGTCAATGCGCTTATGGTAAAATCTCGCCCGGGAACTGATCACTCCCGGTTATTATTTTAAATTAGAGATTTCGCTAAAATCGCACTCGATCGAATTTTCGTCGTTAATTGGACCCTGAACTTGGCAGTCGATTTTCGGGTGTTTCAGGACGCAATAAATTGGACGGTGTCAGTATTAAGGTTGCCGGTATCGAGATTGTCAGGAATAATGAAAAAGTTTGGGTTTTCGGACTAAGTGCGAATTTGGACTAGTAGACCCCCTCGTTAAATTTTGGTCAAATTAATTTGGCCTTTGTCCCTTTTTAAGTGCGAGGTCCACTTTGGACCGGTAAACCATTTTCGGTTTTCCATTTGGGACACCGGGTCGCGTTAAATATTTAAATTCGTATAAATTTTCAAAATAATTTCTCTCTCTCTCTCTCTCTCTCTCTCTCTCTCTCTCTCTCTCTCTCTCTCTCTCCCCCCCTTGGGAACCCGCGCGCGTCCCATTCCCCCCACCTGCCCTGTTGACCTGACCTGCCCTGTCTCTTCCTTCTTCTCTCTCCTCTCTTCTCTCTCCTCCCCCTTCTTCTTCTTCGTTGTTTTGGTTTGGCCGGGGGAGCTTCGCTTCTGCTCGCCGACTGCCCTCGCCGCGCCAGACCACCGCTGCCCCGCCAGTCGCCGTCGCCGCCACCAGCGAGCTCGGCCGCAGCCGCGCCGGCCGCTGCCGTCGCGCCGGCCGTCCTCTCCTTCTCCTTCCGGACGAGTCTGCTTCTGCTTCGTTCCTGTTCGCCCGGCCGACTCCGCCTCTGCCCCGATGCCGCGCACCGCCGGCCGTCGCGCGCGCCGCCGTCGCCAGACCGCCCCGTCGCTGTAGCCGCCTCCGCCCCCTGCAGCTCAGCCACCCCCTCTGCTTCTCCCTCTTCCCCGGCGCCCCCTGCCCTGTTTCGCCCGAGCCCGAGCCAGCGAGCTCGCCGCTCGCCGGTCGGCTCGTTCGGCCGCGCGCCGCCGCGCTAGCAGCCCCGCCGGCCAGCCTCGCCGCCGGTCCATCCGGCCACCGCCCCTCCCAGCCTTCCCCTCAGCCCCTCTGTCTCTCTCTTGATCCCGCTCGAGTCCGGCCAGCAAGCCCGCGCCGCGTCCGTCGCTCGCCGGCTGGCCTCGCCGCCGCGTCGCTGCTGCCGCTGACCCGCCCCGCCTTGCTGAGCCGCTCCCGAGCCACCTGTCCCGCCGTTCCCATCGCTGTCCATTTTCCGGCCGGCACTGTTCATCGCCGGAGTCACTGTTCATTTCCGGCCAAGCACTGTTCCGGCGACACTGTTCCGGCGAGTACTGTTCACCCGAGCCCAAATCGGCCCGTTTTAAGCGTAGGACACCCGGTGAGTACAACCCTAAACCCTAATTAGGCTAATTTACATTTCTAGACCGGTTTAGGGGTTAATTAGGGTTATTTAGGGGTTAATTGTGAAAGTGATTAGGGATGAAAATTGTGATCGATTTGGGGAATTAGTGTGACAAATTATTGGAGGATTAGTGGCCCGAGAGGCGCGATAAATGGCCGGTCAGTTTGGATTAAATTGGTTCGAGTTTGGGAATGTTCCGGTTTATTATGTGGATATTAATGCGCGTCGTAATTGATTTCTGTGGTGGTCAATTAGAATGATATTTGAGGAGTATAATGGGGTATTTTGATGACAATTATCAGCCTAGAAATTGTGGTATAGTGATTGGCCACGACTGGACTTGATTTGGGTAAGACGTGATTAATTTGAGGTTTAGTCGTGAAAATTCTGGGAAGGATTGCACTGGGTAATTGACGGACTGATTGAGCCTTATTGGCGGTTAATTTGATGGTGTCGTGTCGCGTGTCTAGCAGGACTAGAAATGGATCAGTTTGGTGGGCCTCGAATGTGCGATTGCTTGTTGACCTGATTATGTGAATTTGTACATGGATGGTGTGCTGATTTGATGCTATGGCTGACTTAAATTGACTGTCTGACTTGGGCATGCGGATTTATGAATTTGAATATGCGCGGCACGAATTGAGTGTGTTATCTCGTAATTCGCGCATGTGGATGCCTAAGTGTGAGCTTTATGGCCATGGTTGCACATCTCAAGCATTGGCACGGCATTTGCATTTATAAGCGTGCCCGAGTGACATGTGCGTTGTGATCACCTAAATTGCCCTGATGCGTCTAACGCGGGGTTCAGATAAAATTGAGGTTTGATAATGTGTGATCACAATAAACCCTGATGCGTGTTACGCGGGGTAGTGAACCCGTCCTGAGGCGTGTTACGCGGGACGATGCCTGGTTTACCGGAAAATGTCCGGCCTGATGCGTTTTACGCGGGCTGTGTGTCATGAGTCTGGTTTACCGGAAGATGTCCGGCCTGATGCGTTTTATGCGGGCTGTGTGTCATGAGCCTGGTTTATCGGGAAATGTCCGGCCTGATGCGTTTTACGCGGGCTGTGTGTCATGAGCCTGGTTTACCGGAAGATGTCCGGCCTGATGCGTTTTACGCGGGCTGTGTGGCATGAGCCTGCGGGCTAGAGATCGATCTCGAAGTGTGGACCTGATGCGTTTAACGCGGGTCGGAGGAGTAATTGGGAAATGGCCGAGTGCTAGTGTGCAAGTGTGCGATATTGCATTGATGAGGCATGAGCATGAGTGCGAGCACTAGCATATGCATAACATGCGTTGTGACATAGAAATGCACGTGTATGTGCTGTGTTTATATTCTGCCGCGTGGCTGCTTTTGTTGATTTGACGCCTAACCTGCAGGGTCTAGTGAGATTAGATTTAGGCCCGAGGGCCTGAGTCAGTTATGTGTGTATTTGTGATGTTTAGTACTTGTCAGGAGGTGCATGTTAGCCTAGTTTAGGTTTAGGGAACTACTCGCTGAGATTTATTCTCACGGTTGTTGTAAAACCGACATTTTCAGATCCCCGGCCTTGAGGATGACAGGTTTCCTGATGCAATTTTTGGGAGAAGCCCCCGGCTAGTTGTAGTGGCCTTGAATCGTTTTTGATTTTGGTATTTGGGGCTGTAAATGAATATTGTTTATGACTCTCAGTACTAGTACAAGTGATGATTTCAGTAGTTGCCCTCGGTTATGTATTTATTATTGTACGGGTGATTTTGATTTGCTTCCGCATGTGCTTTATTCTGTTGTGTTGGGTGTTGGGTCGGCGACGCGTCCTGGGACGTCGCACACGAATCGACCTCTGCGAGGGATGTGGCGCACCAAGAAGTGCGGGCGTGACAACAAGTCCGTAAAACACAACAATATCAAACCTTTGTAAAATCTGAAGAGGAAGAGATATAATCATCCTACTTATTTAAGAAGAAGAAGAAGAAGAAGAAGAAGAAGAAGGTCCAAATCTTGCCAATGGATTATGCCAAAACGCAACAGGTGTCCGTGCGGCGATCAACGAGTTCGATATGTTACAATCCGACGATCTCGTGCTCCATATTCTCTGCCTGCTCAATTCCGATGCTTCTTCCCCATCAGATTTTGTTGGATGCATGCTATATTAGATAGCTTTGTTGTTCATCATAAGGAAGTTTGCATTCTAAATGTTTCTATATTCCCACTTTTACTTTGCTATGTCATTGAATTGCCGCATCTAATCCGTTCAGTGTTTTGAACTACGAACAGGTGCAGAAGACTTGACTGCTTGGGCCTGCATCCTTTAAATTAAGCGACCCAAAAAAGTCACTACTTATTGTTAAAAGAAACGTAAGCCTGTCTTTATTGTTAAAATTTGATTTAGTAGAACATAAAAACTGCGCAAGTCAAAGTTTGATTCGGTCTCACATGGTTGACAATGCAAGCCCGTCTGTATTGTTAAATTTAGTTATTCTTGCATAGTTGACAATTCTTATCGTACTATCAACACATAAGCTATCATATTTTCCATCCATGAGACTAGTTAAACAGTCAACACTGCCCATTCAGAGCTATATTCCTTAAGGCTACTATTCCATTCATAAAACTCCATGAACATATTTCAGAACTAGAAACATATTTTTCTAAAACGATATTTCCTAAATTTTAAGAGTGAACTTGTCATGCATGCATAATGCATCTCTTGGTACCTTTATCGGTCCCTCTTATTTCATACATCAAGCCAATGCATTCAAGAAAGTCATGTATTATCTACCACAAGCATTGGATATTTAATGAAACATAATTTTGGTCATCTCCAATTGTATAATTCCAAAAATAATAGTTTCATTCTCCTAATCATGAATGCAACATTCAATTCATTCACATAATGCACTTTCAACATTAAAAAAAAAATCGGTCTACCGTCACAGGCTTATTGATATTCAAGATAATTATAAATACAAAATAATGGCACATTGACAAGAACATCGAGAATAACTCTTCAATTTCTCTCAGTAGATGCCCTGTGTCCATGCATGCTTGAGTAGTCATGTCCATTCCTCAATTCTGCAAATGCCACATTATTTTAATCATTTTAGCTGTTGCAAATATCCAACATTTATGTTCTTTGCTATAGAAGTGCACGTGTGTTTATTACGAGACATTAAACTTTTTTTAACTAAGTTAAGCCCAAAAGGGTAATTACTTATTGTTAAAAGCAATGCAAGCTTATCTGTATTGTTAAAGTGTGATTTGGTAGAACATAAAAACTGAGGGAGTCGAAGTTTGATTCGGTCTCACGTGGTCGACAATGCAAGCATGTCTATGTTTTTAAATTTAGGTATTCTTGCATAGTTGAAAATCCTTATCGTACTATCGACACATAGTCTGTCATATTTTCCATCCATGAGATTAGTTATACAATCAGCACTGGTCATTCGGTGCTCTATTTCTTAAGGCTACCATTCCATTCACGAAACTCCGTGAACATATCTCAGAAGTAGAAACATATATTCCCAAAACGATATTTTTTAAATTTTAAGTGTGAGCCTATCAAAGTGTGAGCCCATCATGCATGCATAATGCATCTCTTGGTATCTTTATTGGTCCCTCTAATTTCAAACATCAAGCCAATACATTTAAGAAAGTCATGTGTTATCTACCACAAACACTGGATACTTGATGAAACACAATTTTGGTCATCTCTAATTGTATAAACCCAAAAATAACCGTTCCATTCTCCTAATCAAGAATGAAGCTAATGCATTCAAGAAAGTCATGTATTATCAACCACAAACACTGGATACTTATTGAAACATAATTTTGGTCATCTTCAATTGTATAATCCCAAATATAACCATTCCATGCATTCTCATAATCATAAATGCAATATCCAATTCACTAGCATAATCCACTTTGAAGTTATCAAGCAAAATACCTCTTCAATTTCTCTCAATAGATGCCATGTGTCCGTATACTGGAATACTTGAGTAGTCATATCCATTCCTCAATTATGCAAATGCCACATTATGTTAATCATTTTAGTTATTGCAAATATCAAACATTTATGCTCTTTGCCCTATTAGTGCATGTGTATTTATGAACAGATATTACATTTTTTAGCTAAGTTAAGCGACCCAAAAGGATCATTACTTATTGTTAAAAGCAATGCAAGCCCTTTTGTATTTTTAAAGTTTGATTTGGTGAAATTAAAAAATTATGGGATTCAAAGTTTGACTCAGTCTCACACGGTTGACAATGCAAACCCGTCTGTATTGCTAAATTCGGGTATTATTGCATAGTCGACAATTCTTATCATCCTATTAGCACATAGGCTATCATATTTTTCATCCATGAGTCTAGTTACACAATAAACACTGCACATCCGAAGCTATATTCCTTAAGGCTACAATTCCATTCACGAAGCTCCATGAACATATCTTAGATATAAAAACATAGTTTCCTAAAATGATATTTCTTTAATTTTAAGTGCGAACTTGCCATGCATGCATAATGCATCTCTTGGTATCTTTAACTGCTTCTCTAATTTCAAACATCAAGCGAATGCATTCAAGAAAGTCATGTATTATCTACCATAAACACTGGATACTTAATAAAACATAATTTTGGTCATCTCCATTTGTATAATCCCAAAAACAACTATTCCATTCTCCTAATCACGAATGCTACATTCAATTCGCTCGCATATTGCACTTTGAATATGTAAAATCAATATATCGTCGCAGGCTTACTCATAGTGAAAATAAAAATGATAAATACATAATAATGGCACATTGACGAGGATATCAATCAAAAACCCTCTTCAATTTCTCTTAGTAGATGCCCTGTGTCTATATACTGGCATGCTTGAGTAGTCATGTCCATTCCTCAATTTTGCAAAAGCCACATTATATTAATCATTTTAGCCGTTGCAAATATCAAACATTTATGCTCTTTGCCGTATTAGTGCATGTGCGTTTACGACCACGTACTGAACTTTTTTTAATTGAGTTAAGTGACCCAAAGGGGTCATTACTTATTGTTAAAAGCAATGCAAGCATGTCTATATTGTTAATGTTTGATTTGGTAGAACATAAAAACTATGGGAGTCATGTATTATCTACCACAAACACCAGACATTTAATCAAATATAATTTTGGTTATCTCCAATTGTATATTCCCAAAAATAACCGTTCTATGCTCTTAATCATGAATGCGCATTCAATTCACTCGCATAATGCACTTTGAATATAAAAAAATTAGTCTACCTTCAACGACTTACTGACAGTCAAAGTAAAAATGATAAATACACAATAATAGCACATTGACGCTGATATCGTGTAAACTACCTCTTCAATTTTTCTTAGTAGATGCTCTGCGTCAATATACTAGCATGCTTGAGTAGTCATGTCCATTCCTTAGTTCTGCAAATGCCACATTATATTAATCATTTTAGTTGTTACAAATATCACACATTTATGCTCTTTGCTGTATTAGTACATGTGTTTATAACCACATACTAAACTTTCTTTAACTGAGTTAAGCGACCCCAAAGGGTCATTACTTGTTAAAAGTAATGAAAGAAAGTATGTCTTGTTAAAGTTTGATTTGGTACAACATAAAAACTGTTGGAATCAAAGTTTGATTCGGTCTCACGTGGTTGATAATGCAAGCCTGTCTATATTGTTAAATTTAGGTATTCTTGCATAGTTGACAATTATTATCATACAATCAGCACATAAGCTATCATATTTTCCATCCATAAGCCTAGTTATACAATCAACACTACCCATCCGGAGCTATATTTCTTAAGGCTATCATTCCATTCACGAAGCTTCATGAGCATCTTTCAAAAGTAGAAACATATTTTTCAAAAATGATATGTTTTTAATTTTAAGTGTGAATTTGTCATGCATGCATAATGCATCTCTTGATATCTTTATCGGTCCATCTAATTTCATATATCAAGCCAATGCATTTAAGAAAGTCATGCATTATCTAACACAAATACTGGATACTTAATGAAACATAATTTTAGTTATCTCCGATTGTATAATTCCAAAAATAATCGTTCCATTCTCCTAATTATGAATGCAACTCTTCTTTGTTTTCTCTCTCATTCAACTGTTTCAGCTTATCATGTATTTGAATCGAAGACATAGCACCTACACATTGAAGAAGATATGAGTTTGTTGACTATAGTAGAAGTTCTACAAGAAGTGAAGTACCTTAAGGCCCGAAGATCATATCAGCATGCATCATTTCCCAAGATTGAGAGAAGAAAACTAGAAGATGCCATCACTTGCGATTTTATCTGGTGCCCTTTATCTAGAATCCATTCTGCTAGAAAATGGACCTTCATATATCGTCTATCCTTTTCAAGTTCTCTTACAGCTTTTCACATGTAAACATAACAAATATTATGAAGCACGACTTCTCCAAAAGCTCGCATAATGCACTTTGAATATAAAAAAAAATCAGTCTGCCGTCATAGGCTTATTGATAGTCAAAATAAAAAAATAAATACAAAATAATGGCACATTGACGAGGATATTGAGCAAAATACCTCTTCTGTTTCTCTCAGTAGATGCCCTGTGTCCGTATACTAGCATGCTTGAGTAGTCATGTCTATTCCTTAATTCTGCAATAGCCACATTATATTAATCATTTTTGTTGTTGCAAATATCAAACATTTATGTTATTTGCCATATTAGTGCATGTGTGTTTATAACCACATACTAAACTTTCTATAACTGAGTCAAGCAACCCAAAAGGGTCATTACTTATTGTTAAAAGGAATGCAAGCATGTCTGCATTGTTAAAGTTTGATTTGGTAGAAAATAAAAACTGTTGGAGTCAAAGTTTGATTCAGTCTCACGTGCTTGACAATGCAAGCTTATCTGTATTGTTAAATTTAGGTATTCTTGCATAGTTGACAATTCTTATCGTACTATCAGCACATAGGTTGTCATATTTTTAATCCATGAGCCTAGTTATACAATCAACACTACCCATCCGAAGCGATATTTCTTAAAGCTACCATTCCATTCACGAAGCTCTATGAACACATTTTAGAAGTAGAAACATATTTTCCTAAAATGATATTTTTTTAATTTCAAGTGTGAACTTGTCATGCATGCATAATGCATCTCTTGATATTTTTATCGATCTATCTAATTTCAAACATCAAGCCAATGCATTCAAGAAAGTCATATATTATCTATCACAAATACTGGATACTTAATGAAACATAATTTTGGCCATCTTCGATTGTATAATCCCAAAAATAACCGTTTCATTCTCCTAATCAGGAATGCAGCTCCTCTTTTTTTTCTCCCTCATTTAACTGTTTCAGCTTATCCTGTATTTGAATCAAAGACACAGCACCTACACATTGAAGAAGATATGAGTTTGTTGATTGTAGTAGAAGTTCTACAAGAAGTGAAGTACCATAAGGCCCGGAGATCATATCAGCATGCATCATTTCCCAAGATCGAGAGAGAAAAAAAATCGGAAGCTGCCATCACTTTCGGTTTTATCTGGTGCCCCATAACTCGAACCCATTCTGCTAGAAAAGGGACCTTCATATATCGTTTATCATTTCCAAGTTCTCTTTCAATTTTTCGCGTGTAAACATAACCAATAGTATGAAGCATGGTTTCTCCAAAAGCTCGCATAATGCACTTTGAATATAAAAAAATCAGTCTACCGTCACAGGCTTATTGATAGTCAAAATAAAAATAATAAATACAAAATAATAGCACATTGACGAGGATATCGAGCAAAATACTTCTTTCGTTTCTCTTAGTATATGCCCTATGTCCGTATACTGGCATGCTTGAGTAGTCATATCCATTCCTCAGTTCTACAAATGCCACATTATATTAATCATTTTTGTTGTTGCAAATATCAAACATTCATGCTCTTTGCCATATTAGTGCATGTGTGTTTATAACCACATACTAAACTTTCTTTAACTGAGTTAAGTGACCCTAAAGGGTCATTACTTATTGTTAAAAGTAATGCAAGCATGTCTACATTGTTAAAGTTTGATTTGGTACAACATAAAATCTGTTGGAGTCAAATTTGATTCGATATCATGTGGTTGACAACGCAAGCTTGTCTATATTGTTAAATTTAGGTATTTATGCATAGTTGACAATTCTTATCATACTATTAGCACATAGGCTTCATATTTTCCATCCATGAGCCTAGTTATACAATCAACACTACCCATCCGGAGCTATGTTTCTTAAGACTACCATTCCATTCATAAAGCTTCGTGAGCATATTTCAAAAGTAAAAACATATTTTCCAAAAACGATATTTTTTAAATTTTAAGTATGAATTTGTCATGCATGCATAATGCATCTTTCGATATCTTTATTGGTCCATGTAATTTCAAACATCAAGCCAATGCATTCAAGAAAGTCATGCATTATCTACCACAAATACTGGATACTTAATGAAACATAAGTTTGGTTATCTCTGTAACGTCCCAAAATTCGGCTCGCTTTCGTGGTCAATGAAATCGATGTATTTCTCATTTCATTTTAGTAAGTTTTGTCCGGAACTGATCATTCTCGGGATACTGACCAGTAGGAAAAGGCTAACTAGGAAAAACGGTGCGTGGACCCAAAAACTCGACCGTGAATTGAGTCCGATCCCGAGATACGACGAGTGAATATTTTGTGCCAATGTGGGCCGGTCTAAAGAGAGTGACACATCTGGTTCAGTCGACAACGTACAATCGGATAGCTGGTGATTCCGCACGACCGAGAGTACGCGCGACGAACGATCCCGAACTTATTCCGGACGACCGCGACCCCCGGGACTAGCGATGGATCCTAGTGTTCTTTGGGAAATCAAGACCGTCACGACTCGAGTAGCTCTAGGTCGATACACGTAACCCCTAAACAGCCGCCCGTTAGTAAGAGACACTAAAACTGTAAATTGAGCTAAAACGATCGTGGAATTGAGTCCGGACTTCGGTGTCGATTTTCGTGGGCGTACGCGACTGTTTTGCGAGGACGACGTCATTTTTATGTGGCCACGTGTATTTGGGATCCATAGAGTCAAAAATTGAAAATTTGACCCGGGACCGGAAAATTACCGTTTCACCCTTGTACCCCTAAGATGGAATTCCGAATTTTGGGCTTTATTGGATATTAATTTGGAGTTTAAATTTAAGTCTCATCAGCCCAATAATTCAAATTGTTGATGACCAAAATGCCCCTCCACTAGTGAGCTTGATTGAACCTCAATCCTTTGATTAGGGGTAGTTTAGGTATTATGAGGAGTAGCTCACCAACACCACTCACTCAATTACTCTATAAGCCCTCTAGTCTCTCTCTCTCCTCTCATTCTCTCCCCCAAGCAGCCGGCACCCCCTTCCTCCCCCTCACTCTCTCCTGATTGCTCTCTCTCCCTCACGCCGTCGCCGCCGCTCGCCGGAGGAGCTCCACCGCCGCCGGGCTGTTCCGCCACCACCACCACCTCGCCTAGCACCGTCCAACCGTCCCACTCCTCTCTCTCTCCCTCCCGTCCGCCACGACCAGCCGCTCCCCCGCCTAGGACCGCCGTTGCACACGCCGCCTGGGAAGTCGCCCGTCACTGCCGCTGCCCAGCCTCCCTCGTCACGTGTTCGGCCCCATTTCAAGCTTAGGACATCAAGTGAGTTTGACCCTAAACCCTAATTAGGATAATTTGCATTTCTATATGGGTTTTAAGGGTTAATTAGGGTAATTTGGGGGTTAAATTGTGGAGGTGATTAGGGGCTATTGTTGTGGCTGATTTGGTGTATTAGTGTGATGAACTAATGGAGGTATAGTGGCCCAAGAGGTGCTGTACAATGGCTGGACAGATTTGGATCGGAATAGCCCAAGTTTGGAAAAGTTCGGGTTTGAAATGTGGATCATAGTACGTGCCTTATTTAGGCTTGTGGTGGCTGATTAAAATGGTGCTTTGGGGAGTCTAATGGAGCATTTTGAGGTTATTGAATGGCTCGGTGCGATCGGTTTAGTGGCTGTCCACATTGGAATTTAATTGGGCAAGGTGCGATTGATTTGAGGTTTAGTAGTGTAATTGTCGGAAATGTTGGATTGACCGAACTAGTGGCTGAATTGTCCTTGAATGCGAGCGATTTTGTAGTGCCGTGACATATGCCTAATGCGACTAGGAAGGGAGTAGCTTGGTGGGCCTCGATTTCTGTGGATTCATGTTGAATTAGTTGTGTGATTTATGCTTGTGAATTGTGTACCGTACATGGGTGCTTGAATTTATTCCATGGTTATGCTAATATGTGGTTGGGTGTAATGAATTGTGGTCTGAGCATATTACGTGATGAATTGAACAAGTGGTGTAATGATATTAAATGCTCTTTGTGAAAAATATGAGTGCCCAAGTGTGATTGTTGTAGTTGTGAATGTGCGTCACCAGCATTGGCACGACATGTGCATTTACAAGTGTGCCCAAGTGACATGTGCATTGTGATCACCTAAAATGCCCTGATGCGTTGAACACGGGGTTCAGATAAAAATTAGTACTTGTGAATGTGTGATCACAATAAACCCTGATGCGTTTTACACGGGATAGTGAACCCGTCCTGAGGCGTGTTACGCGGGACGATGCCCGTTTTATCGGAAGATGACCAACCTGAGCGTTTTATGCGGGTAATGTGTCATGAGCCTGATGCGTTTTACGAGAGCCAAAAATCGATCTCGAAGTGGTGGACCTGATGCGTTTAACGCGGGTCGGTGCAAAAATTGGTAAATGGCAGAGTGCTAGCATGCAAGTGTGCATTAATGCATTGATGAGGCATGAACATGAGTGCGAACATGAACATATACATTACATACTTCAGAACTGAGTGATATGTGCGTATGTGCCTCGATCTAATTCTATGATGCTGTTGTGAGTATCTTTATAGAATGCCTAACCTGCAGGGTCAAGTGAAATTAGATTTAGGCCCAAGGGCCTGAGTCAGTTTACGTTTCGAATCGCGCGTTATTTAGTACTCGTCAAGAGGTGCACGTTAGCCTAGTTTAGATTTAGGAAACTACTCACTGAGATTATTCTCATTGTTGTATAAAACTAATTTTTTTCAGACCCCCAGCCTTGAGATGCCTACGGTTCTAGTGTATTTTGGAATTCCACATCATGTAGAGCGGACGAGGACGATACACCCCATAGGGAACGGGGAGTCGTATATTAGGTATTATACCTTAGTTTGGGTGGACGTGGGGGAGTCACATTATCAGACCCATGAGTACGTGGCTTGGTGCTTCAGAGACGATCTCGGAGAGTATGGTCCTCTCCGGAATTTTGATGTCCCGTTCACCAGGTTGGGCACCCGGTATCCTCGATGCCCTGATGGCGAGGTGACTGACCTTGGCTCTTCAGCCGAGGAGAGTGCGTGCTCTGACGGTGTACCGGTAGAGTACGAGGTAGATGAGTTCGAGCCAATGGACATAGAGCCAGGCGACGGGGACGTTGTTCTAGGGCCGATGGAGTCGGACGATGAGGAGTTAGAGCCGATCGAGGAGGACCCCGTGCCAGAGGTCAAGCTTGAGGATATGGACTCAGGGTCCGAGGAGGAATTGCCTGACAGCTCTTCGTCCTCGGAGTCTTCTGATTCCGACCCAGACTGGGCACCGTAGGAGTTAGCGTTCGCCTTAGATTGGTAGGGCCAGTACCTTTTTGACCAGTGCCCCGCCATTAGTAGTAGACTGACCCCCGAGCCACTTACCCCTTTTTGTCAGTAGTTGTCTTGACTCGTTTTTTATTTTCTTTTAATGATCGGGTTGTACATGGATATTGTATATGGCTCCCAGTAGTAGATCGTCGTTGTTTGTTTCTGTAGTTATCATTGGTTATGTGTTCATCATTGTACGGGTGATTTTGAATACTTCCGCATGTGCTTTAAATCTCTGTGTTGGGTGTTGGGTCGGCGACGCGTCCTGGGACGTCGCACATGAATCGACCTTTGCGAAGGATGTGGCGCGCCGAAGAGTGCGGGGCGTGACAATCTCTGATTGTATAATCCCAAAAATAGCCATTCCATTCTCCTAATCATGAATGCAACTCTTCTTTGTTTTTTCCCTCATTCAACTGTTTCAGCTCATCCTATATTTGAATCAAAGACATAGCACCTACACATTGAAGAAGATGAGTTTGTTTACTATAGCAGAAGTTATACTAGAAGTGAAGGACCTTAAGGCTCGGACATCATATCGGCATGCATCATTTCCCCAGAATGAGAGAGAAAAAAATTGGAAGTAGCCATCACTTGTGATTTTATATGGTGCCTCTTCTCTCGAACCCATTCTGCTAGAAAAGGGACTTTCATGTATCGTCTATCATTTTTAAGTTCTCTTGCAGCTTTTTGAGTGTAAACATAACCAATAGTATGAAGCATGGCTTCTCCAAAAGCTCGCATAATGTACTTTGAATATAAAAAAATCAGTCTACCGTCACAGGCTTATTGATAGTAAAAAAAAAATGACAAATACAAATTAATGGCACATTGACGAGGTATCTAGTAAAATACCTCTTCCGTTTCTCTCAATAGATGCCCTGTGTCCGTATACTGATATACTTGAGTAGTCATGCCCATTCCTCAATTCTGCAAATGCCATAATATATTAATCATTTTAGTTGTTGCAAATGTCGACATTTATACTCTTTGCCTTATGAGTGCATGTGTGTTTATGAATAGATATTAAACTTATTTTAACTAAGTTAAGTGACCCGAAAGGGTCATTACTTATTATTAAAAGCAATGCAAGCATATTTGTATTGTTAAAGTTTGATTTGGTAGAACCTTGAAACTGTTGGAGTCAAAGTTTAATTCGGTCTCGCGTGATTGACAATGCTAGCCTGTTTGTATTGTTACATTTAGGTATTATTGCATAGTTGACAATTATTATCGTACTATCAACACATAGGCCGTCATATTTTCCATCCATGATTCTAGTTATACAATCAACAATGCCCATCTGAAGCTATATTTCATAAGGCTACTATTCCATTCACGAAGCTTCATGAACATATTTCAGAAGTAGAGATATATTTTCCCAAAACGATATTTCTTTAATTTTAAGTGTGAACTTATCATGCATGTACAATGCATCTTATGGTATCTTTATCGGTCCCTTTAATTTCAAACATCAATCCAATGCATTCAAAAAGTCATGTATTATCTTCCACAAACATTGGATACTTAATGAAACATAATTTTGGTTATCTCCAATTGTAAAATCCCAAAAATAACCGTTCCATTATCCTAATCGTGAATGCAACATTCAATTCACTTGCAAAATGCACTTTGATTATAAAAAAAAATCAGTCTACCATCACAGGTTCATTGATTGTCAAAATAAATATGATAAATACACAATAATGGTACATTGACGAGGATATCGAGCAAAATACCTCTTCAATTTCTCTCAGTTGATGACCTTTGTCCATATCTTGGCATTCATGAGTAGTCATGTCAATTTCTTAGTTCCATAAATGCCATGTTATATTAATCATTTTAGTTGTTTCAAATATCAAACCTTTGTGCTCTTTGCCCTACTGGTGCATGTGTGTTTATGATGAGATATTAACAACTTTTTCTAATTGAGTTAAGCGACCCGAAAGGGTCATTACTTTTTATTAAAAGCAATGCAAGCCTATTTACATTGTTAAAGTTTGATTTGGTAGAACATGAAAGCTATGAGATTCAAAGTTTGTTTCGGTCTTATGTGGTTGACAATGCAAGCCCATCTGTATTGTTAAATCTAGATATTCTTGCATAGTTGACAATTCTTATCATACTTTCAGCACATTGGCCGTTATATTTTTCATTCATGAGTCTAGTTATACAATCAGTATTGCGCATCCGAAGCTATATTCCTCAAGACTACCATTCCATTCACGAAGCTCTATGAACATATTTCAAAAATAGAAATATATTTTCCTAAAACGATATTTCATTAATTTTAAGTGTGAACTTGTCATGCATGGATAATGCATCTCTTGGTATCCTTTTCGATCCCTCTAATTTCAAACAACAAGTCAATGCATTCAAGAAAGTCATGTATTATCTGCCACAAACACTGGATACTGAGCGAAATATAATTTTGGTCATCTCCAGTTGTATAATCCCAAAAATAACCGTTCCATTCTCCTAATCACGATTGCAACATTCAATTCACTAGCATAATGCACTTTGAATATAAAAAAAAAAAAAAATAAATCCACTATCACTGGCTTATTGATAGTCAAAATAAAAATAATAAATACATAAGAATGGCACATGGACGAGGATATCAACCAAAATACCTCTTCAATTTCTCTCAGTAGATGCGTCATGTCCATATCTTGGCATTCATGAGTAGTCGTGTCCACTTCTCAATTCTGCAAATGCAACATTATATCAATCATTTTAGTTGTTGCAAATATCAATCATTTATGCTCTTTACGCAATTAGTGTGTGTGTTTATGACCATATATTAGCAACTTTTTTTAACTGAGAAATTTCTATATATTCGTTTGGAAAGGAAAATGGATTAGGAACTCAATTTCATTTATTGAACATTTGGCATCAATATTTTTCATTTGATGAGTACTTCCTCCCCTACAGTGCTACATTATAACATAAAGATCATGTGCATGTAAATAAAAAATGGGTAAGGATGAAAGAGAGGCACCAAAGACGCTCGAGATTACTGAATAGAGGCACTGCATCAAAGGAACGTCGATGGGAACGTGAATGGAGCACTACCAAGGGAGCAACGCTAGGGAAGTTTCGAGAGAGCTTGCTTTGTGATATGTTGCAAACGCCTCTTCTCAATCTCAACCCCCCTCAACATCATTCTTTATTCATAATAACAAATATTCTCTCTTTCCAAACTCCAAATCTTCTAACAATCCACCGTCAGATTATGGTGCCTTGAAGATGGGAATTCAATTGTGAGGAGTAGAGATAATGGCCTTCCAAGCTCTTTTATTTACGATGGTTGTTACATTGTTATCTCAATTGTCCAATTTTTAAGTTCTACTTAATCAAACTTTGACTCAAAAGGGCCACTACTTATGTTTGCAAGCACTACAAGCCTGTCAGTATTTTTAAAAGCATAAACGACTACACCAAAGCATGACACGAGAAGGGCAGCAAAAAGAAGACAAGAACAATGGAGTTGAGAATAATTGAGACGCGAAATTCCCATTTGATGAGCATATAATTGGGTACTTATTCACTTAGGGAGGACAAGATGGAATGAGTGAAGTTTATGCATTGGTTCAGCAACTTGAGCTATATATTAAATGGCCTCACAGAGAAGAGCTTTTTTAAAGAAGTTGGACAAACCCTGAAGAGTTACTTTTTGGTATGCATTTAAACCACAAAATTCAATTCAATGTATGATGCAACTTAAAAGATAGGCTTGGGCCCATATCGGTGATAACCATTTATCGTCATCGAAACTTTCTTGCAAGTTGAAATAAAACATATTAGGATGCGTGAGTCCTAGGGAGTTTAATTTGGCCAAATGTTTCAACTTTGCGATTTCCATCGGAAGGACTCCACTCAGATGGTTTCGAGACAATTTCAAATAGATGAGGCTCCTAGCCACTGGTCATGTAACAAGGGCACTAAAATTGTTACTGAAAATATCTATGTCTATCAACCTCTGATACTTATTTAGGTATGAAGGAATCGATCCTCTGAAATTATTTCTGTCTAGATATAAGTAGATCAAACTAGATTTTGCAAGAGGATGGGATAATGCCTGATAGATTGTTTCTTGACAAGGTCAATCACGCAAGGTTCGATTCCAAAATCGACCGGGATTGGACCTGAAAGAAGGTTGTCGTTCATTAGTAATCTCTGCAAGTTCACAAGTTTACTAATCTCTCTTGGAATCTTACCAGATATCTGATTCTAGCCTACTAGCAAGGATGTAAGAGTAGCGGAGAAATTACCAATGTATACAGGAAGAGTCCCACCAAATCTATTTTCGTGCATCTCCAATTCCACCAAGTTAGTGGCATTTGTTAGTAAGCAAATGAAGCATAGTTCATCTGCATCGGACCCTCAATTCCTGAGATAATTAGGGAATAAGGTAACTATAAAAAGTTTATGGAGATTCGCTAACAAAGGGACTTTCCCAATGAGCTTATTGCCTCCAAGTTGGACTACTCTTAGATTGGTGGCGTTGGATATCGACAAAGGAATTGATCGGGCAAACTGGTTATAAAAAATGCTCAAAATTTGAAGGTTTGGGAGAGTGAATCCTATATCTTCGGGAAGATTACCACGGATCTGGTTCATAAATTGCAATCAACAAAAACAAGTTGAAGACTAAAGACGGAATGGTACCTAAAAGCCCCTTGCTTCGCAAGGCGAGCACTGTTAGTTGCTTAATCGACCTAGAGATTGGGGAATAATCTCACTCGAACCATTTTCGTTACAAAATATCCCCTCTAGAGATCATAAGTTCCCCATGGATGATAGGATATTGCAAGTTAATTGATTCACAATAAATCTCTGAGGGATTGAAGATTCGTCAAGGAGCCTAACTCCACTGGAATTCCTCTGACCAACTAGTTGAACGAGAGGCAGAGAAATATGAGGTTCGAGCAACTTGATATATTCTCGAGAATCTCACCATCCAGTGAATTATTGGATAAATCCAAGAATTGTAGCCGACCCAGCTGGTCAATTTGTGAAGCGATTCCAAGCTCGAAGCTATTGCTTTGGAACCACAGTTCTCTTAAGAAGCTAAGGTTCTCGATGTGAGGTGAGATAGATCCCAAGAGTCCATGGGAAGAGAGGTCCAATACCGTGACTCTATGGAGTCGGCGACTGTACTTATCCCCATACCATCGGCAAAAGTCGATTCTATCGTTCCATGGGTTAAGCGACCCAAAAGGGTCCCTACTTCTTTCAGCCTTGAATGCAAGCGTGTCTACATCATTAAAAGCAGAAACGACTACACCAAAGCACGACACAAGAAAGGCAAGGAAACGAAGACAAGTACAATGGAGTTGTGAATAATTGAGACGGGAATTTCCCATTTTATGAGCATAAAATTGGGTACTTATTCGCTTAGGGAGGGCAAGAAGGAATGGGTGAAGTTTATGTATTGGTTGAGCAATTTGAGCTATAAATTAAACAACCTCACAGGGAAGGGCTTTTTATAGAAGCTATGTAAACCCTGAAAGAGTAACTTTCCAGTATGCATTCATCCCGCAAAGTTCATTTAAAGTATGACACGGCTTAATGGATATGTTCGGGCCTACATTGGTGTTGCAACCCTCTTTTTCCATTAGAGGAAAGAGAAATGAGGTTTAAGGGTACTGCCTAAAAGGCAGACCAATGGCCCATCAATTCAGGCGCAGTCTCTCCCAAGATCATACCCCGCGCGACGTGGGTTTTTGTTTTTAGTTCTTTTATAACCTATGCAATTTTAAGAGTAGCCACTAGCCTATTGGGATCGGCTAGAAACCAACAAAAGACGCAAGAGTGTCATCAAGATTTCTATGCAACTGGAAATTTCTAGGAACAGGGACTTGATTACGCTAACGTCACTAAACTAACTTGAAAAGTTGTTATCTGTATGATCATGCAATCTTGATTACCAGCTCTGATCCTAAGGTATCAAAGCCACTAAGTGAGCATACAAATGTTTTTGTGGGTTTGTTTTCTTATATGTTTAAACTGGTCCTAACCTAATCTAGAAAAGAAATTAACAAACAATCTATTGAGATGATGAAAATTAAAAGTTCCAAATCAAAATGTACATGAAAACCCGATACTTATCGGGTGAAAGGAATGATCCCCGGGAAGCTTGAAGCTAAAGACCAAACATGCAACCAAACATTCACATACATGATTAAATATGTAAGTTAAACATGCGACCTAATCAACGTGCAAACAAGCAAGGCCCTTATTATACTAAAAATGCAAGACACGGCAAAACCTAACCAAATTTCTACCTTTTTTTAATTTTCGAAAATTTATAATGTTTATAATAATTAAATTTTTATATTAAAATAATATTATTATATTATATTATATAAACGGACCTGGGTCGGACCTCCGCCTCCGACCTGGGTCAGGACCGACCCGGCACAACTGGGCTGGGCTCAGCGAATGAGCCCAGTTCGGTAACACCCAAGACAAAAGTAAAAAGAAAACAAACCCCAGCCTAAAACCTATTATAAACCTTCTAAGTCCACTATGCCTAAACCAGCCCACTAAAAAGAAAACAGATTCGGTCACGAAGGAAGAGCACGAAACCAGATCTCATTGAGACATTTTATCGAATAGGTGGAGTGCGCTACTGGACCGCGAGGTTTCCGGTTCAGCCGAGACTCAACCGCGGGTCGGGACTCTCGAAATACAACGTACACGGACACGGGACCAAAGCACAGGGGCGACGCGAGCCGGACTGCTGTGAGTTCCGGCCCAGCGTGCCCGAAAGCAGGACAGAACAGGGGGTCCTCAGCAACGAGAGAAAAAAAAAAAAACAGGGGCGGTCAAGGCGTCGCTCCCTACCCGGCTCAGCAGCGGCGAATGGGCGGTGAGGAGCTCGATAGGTCAAACCACATCCGGTCACCTCGCACGCCTCAAAGCCGGGATCCTCGGGGAAATCGACCAACCCAATGCAAAACCGAAAATCAAAGAAAAACTCAAAATTGAGGCTTACCTTGACTTGGCGTGGAACGAAGAAAGGTGTCGATGAGTCCGTTTTTCGGCGTCCCTCCAGAGCATGAATTTCACCAAATAATTGTGGTGTATGACAATTGTCAAACTATGTTTATGTTAAAAGCCTCCGCCACCCAAAAAAAGAAAAACCAACCTTGATCGTGTCCACACGATTTGTTAAAAGGGCATGTTTGTTTTCGACTTAACTAGAAGCAAAAGGTAATATTTTTAATTTCTCGCCAAAATATAAGAATACTATTCAAATCCTAAAGAATCTATTGGAAAAACTCTATCTATGTATCATCTTTTGTATTTCAAAAGTTTAAGTAAGAGACCGTTTAATTATGGCTACATGAACATAATTTTTGTTTTTGAAAGTAAAAAAAATAATTTTTCGCATGTAAATACCGTTTGATGATCACATATAAAATCAATTATCTCAAAATAAAAACAATCTATAAACTTGAAAGCAAAATTATTTTTTTTCATAATCAAAAGAGCAATTCTTTTTTTTGCGACATCTAATATTAAATTAAAGGAGTGCATTTTTTTTCTTCTTCGAAGCAAAATCAATTTAATTCTATAAAACTATCTTCATAGGGGTCTCTCTCTCTCCTTTTTTTTATTCCAAACTCATCTTGTAAGTGATAAATTTATATATTTACCAAAGTATGTGAATTCATCTTGATTCTAACATGCATTACACTAAAATTCACCCGATTGTACTGATTGATTGAATTTTCACTATTTTATTTTATACTTCAATTATATAAAGGGAAAATTTCAAATCAGTATCCAAGGTGGGGTCATTTTCTCAAAAAAGGATTCAAAGTGGATATAGTGTCAAATAAAGGTTTAAAATGCTTAATCAGTTTCAAATAGGAGCCCGAAGTGCCCAATCAGTCTCAAATAAGGGTCTGGGTTCGTTAACCAATCAAATGCTTACCGACCAGCAAGCACGTCATTGTTTCGGCGATCGAAACAAAGGCAACTTCGTCTTTTATTTTTTATTTTTTTTGTTTCTTTTTTCCTTTTTCTATTTTTTCTTTTTTCTTTTCTTTTTTTTTCCTCTCTTCTCTCTGTCGGCAATAGCCGGGGCTAGTGGAGGTTGCCGGCCTTAGGTGGAGGGCTGCCCTCGCCGGTGTGACATTCCAAATTTTAGCCCATTTTTGGGATTTATAAAACGTGTATTTATTAGTGCACTTATAATAGAATCTCGCATGTGAACTGATCACTCTCGGGTTCTTATTTTTAAAATAGAGATTTTGCTAGAATCGCACTCGATCGAATTTGGCCGTTATTTGGACCCCAAACTTGGCAGTCGATTTTCGGAAATTTCGGGACGAAATAAATTGGACGGTGTCAATATTATTGTGGCCAGCATCGAGATTACCAGTAATAGTGAGAAAGTGAAATTTTGGACCGGGTGCAGATTTTGATCGATAAACCTCTCTCTAGGTTTATTTTATTTAGTATCCGTTGGTTTTTCCTTAGTTTACAATTAGAATTTTTAATGAGCCGTTAGATCGTTTTCGGGTTCGAACGTGGGCCGTTGGATCACGATAATTACCGTTGACTCTCTCCCTCTCTCTCTCTCTCTCTCTCTCTCTCTCTCTCTCTCTCTCTCTCTCTCTCTCTCTCTCTCTCTCTCTCTCACTCCTCCCTTCTCGCCGAACACCCCACGCTGCTAACACCCACGCCCGCTGCTCCCACCATGCCGTTTCTGCCTCTGTTTCTGCTAACTTCTTGCTGCACCTTCACGTGTGCTTTACTGACCATTGACCCATGCTGCCCCATGCTTGCCGTTGGATCACGATAATTACTGTTGACTCTCTCCCTCCCTCTCTCTCTCTCTCTCTCTCTCTCTCTCTCTCTCTCTCTCTCTCTCTCTCTCTCTCTCTCTCTCTCTCTCTCTCTCTCTCTCTCTCACTCCTCCCTTCTCGCCGAACACCCCACGCTGCTAACACCCACGCCCGCTGCTCCCACCATGCCGTTTCTGCCTCTGTTTCTGCTAACTTCTTGCTGCACCTTCACGTGTGCTTTACTGACCATTGACCCATGCTGCCCCATGCTTGCTGATTTTTCCTCTGCTCCCCCACGTCCTTCACGTGCTGCTGCCCCGTTGCTTCTGTTTCTGGCCTATTGTTGCTGTTGCTGACTTTCCATGATGGACTCCTCCACGTTGCTGGCTCCACCCACTCCTCCCCATGGACTTTTGCTCCTTCGTGGCTTCTGCTTCACCACTGCTTCTTGACCGCTACAGCTGCTTCTTCTGCTTCTGTTTTTACTGCTTTTGCTTCTTGCTTCTCCATTCCAGCACCACGACCAGCCCCATTTCTCGTCAAATCAGCCACGCTAAGCGCCGTTCCTCCCTGCCATCACACCCCCGCCACCCCAACTTCTTCCCAGGCCGAGCCACGGCCGCCGCTCACCCATCCAGCCATTGTGAGCTCAGCTCACCGCCGGAGTTGCTGTTGCTTCTCCTTGCTTGGATTTGCTTAGGTTTTTCCCTAGTAAGTGACTTTCTAATCCTTGGTTAGGCTAGTGGGTTACTAATGGACATGTTTAGGGGTGGATTAGACCTGTGGATAGTTGGTTTAGTGGCTGATTGTGCTTCGTTTGCTTGGTGGTGCTTGTTGGTTGATTTCCGGTAGGGTTGCTGCTGCGTCTCTGGATTTTGTTATTTTTACTGTGACTTGTGTGGGCCGAATTTGAGGAAGTGTTCTTCATGAAAGTTGTTTATAACATCTTGTAGTATGACATATATTAAATCTGGAATTTGTGGAGGTCATTTAATGCCATTTGTAAGCCCTTTTTTGACCGAATTCAGTCTGCCGGATTTACCATTCATCCGACCTTCAGATTTGTTCGAATTTTTATAAATTTTTTCAGACCCATTTTCAAAATACTTCCTTCACAAAACTTATTGGGGACATTTGTGGATATGACATATAAAAATTTCAAGGCTTTCCAAAGTGATTTGGGTACTGGATGAGATGCATTTTTATGGTCAGACAGCCTGACCGGACGAGTTGATTTTCGTCTGACTTCAAGTGACAAAAAGAGGTATTTACAGTTGGAACTGGGTTTCGAGTTTTTCATGGAAAATGTTTATCAAGATATTTTATGCAACATATCCAAATTGTGATGGATCAAATTACCCTGTCTTTTGAATACCTTTTTGGTAGAGGAGATAAGCTTGTCAACTACTGTCCCCTTATGAAAATTGTGGTTTGAAATTGGTAGCCTAGGTTATCGTTTTGTAATAATGACTATTTTATGATGTGATGCAATTATTGTTTCGTTCTATCCTTTTGTCATCATGTTAGTTGTCTGGGTTGTTTTATTTCGCTTCTGCTTGCCTAGTTCGTTTGGGTCGGCGACACATCCTGGGACGTCGCGTTCAATACGACCGTTGAAGGGGTGTTGCGAGCCCATTGGAGTTCGGGACGTGACAGTCGGTGTTAGGCAAGGGCGACCCTTGCCCGACCCTGGGTTTCCCTCGCCAGCGTTGGGCGGGGGCCGCCCTCGCCTGGGCTGGGCAGGCGAGGGTGACCCTCGCCAAATCCCTTGCCTGGACTGTTTCGCCAGCCTAGGTGAAGGCGGCCCCCACTAGACTCCGGCAAGGGAAACCCTGGGTCAGGCAAGGGTCCTCGCTTGGGCTTGGCGAATGAGGGCGACCCTCGCCTGGATTGTTTTGCCAGCCCAGGCGAGGGCGACTCTTGCTCGACGCCACGTGGGAAACCCTAGGTCGGGCAAGGGTCGCCTTCGCCGGCGTCAGGCAAGGGCCGCCCTCGCCCGACGCTGGCGAGGGCCGCCCTCCGCCTGAGGCTGACAACCTCCACCAACCCCGGCTATGGCCGGCGGAGGGAAAAGAAAAATGAAAAAATAAAAGACGAAATTGCCCTTGTTCCTATAGCCAGAACAGTGACAGACTTGCCAACCGGTGAGCATTTGATCGTCCAGTGAACCCAGGCCCTTACTTGAAACTAACTGAGCACTTCGGGCCTCTATTTGAAACTGATTGGGCACTTCATGCCCTTATTTGACTCTATATCCACTTTGGACTCTTTTTGAGAAAATGACCTCACTTTGGATACTGATTTGAAAATTTCCCTTATATAAATAATGAATAATATTTGTATGCTCATCGAACCTTTTCAAATTTAAATTTGACACGTCAGTTAATGAAATTGGCGTCTCTTTGGCGCCATCGCTAGTGCATATCTGTACTCAGTGCTGTCTCTCTCGAGAACTTGAGCGCACTTCATTCGGTCATTTAGCGGTTACAGCTGAACGATGCGTTCCGTGATTTTGTTGGGAGATTAGTGGTTTTTTTTTTTTATAATCCCTGGACTAGAGCTTCTCGTTGTCAATGTCCCTGTGATCCAGAGGGTTCCAAAATGTCCAGTTCTTACTCTGTCTGTCTCAGCTCAGGGCTCTGTCGACGAAGGAGTTGGAGATGCATGGTTCATAATCGGAAATTTAATCTCGTGTTTTCACTAGATTTGAGTTTCACAACGTAGTATTGCTGCACAGAAATTTCTAAGGAAAAGCACCTTTGTTTGATGACGTTCCGCTTTTGTTCATCGTATAACACATGATATGAACGTATGTACAGTTTGAAGATGGAGGAATACTTGCAGTACATGAAGACTCTGTGATGTCAAACGAATCGTACATCTCTACTCCCTGTCATTCTCTCGAAGTAAAGCATGCACAACTATGTGAAAAAATGTCGCTGAATTGCAATTGCGAATTGAAAGATGTGGAGGATCAGGCGGCCAAGATCTCGGTCGAAGAGCAGATGCAGATTACTACCATTCGTTCTCTGGAAAGCGACCTCACTTCTGGTTCGATGTCCCCCTATTAGTCGCTACTTCTTCTCTCACACACATGAGCACGCGCAGGCAAACATGATTAGGAAATGATAAATGTATCTGTAACAACTGCATTCGTTTCTCCCCGTCTGTTTGTCTTCACTTTCGGTATCTTACCTGTTTCCTAGTGGATCCACCAATGACTATGACCGTTCTTAATAATACCATCGGTTATAGATGACGATCGTTTTTACTGGTGCTTACTTTATACACTTTTGCTTATCTACTTGTGGATTACATACAAAAAACGCTATAAGTTTCTGCAAGAGCTCAGTATAGTATGTAATGGTTTCTCTAAACTCATTGGCTATGTTAGCATTGGATAATTAAATTCAAGCCAGAATATTCATGCAAAGCTTTTCATGGGTGAATGCTTCATTTTTAATTAAGTACATTATTTAAACTCTCCATATTAGTCGTTCTTGGCTAGTAGTAATTACACTAAATGTCAGTCTTTTTCCAACCCTAAGTTGGTGTTCTACATGTCCCTATCGTTAGATGGGATATGTAGACCTTGTTCTAGGGGTGAGGCACCTTTCATGAGAATACTTCATCTGCTTGTTGTGGTGATTTGAGAGCTGCGTGATGATTCTTGCTCTCGTGTGCGATGATTACGGTAACTATTTGAATTTAAGCTTTATTTTACTTCTATATCTCCTCAAAAGTATTTACCCAATCAATTCGTGCAAGTTATCGTTAGTTTGGGTAATATCTTTTGATCCTTGTACTTCAATCATGATTGCTTTGGGGTAATTTTGTTGTGTAAGCTACTGTATAGAATTGTTGAAAGCAAACAGTCTTTTCCTTTTCTTAAAGTACTTAACTTCCTTTTCTCTTTAAAAACATAGTTTGTCCAGCGAATTTCGAAATTCAGAAACTTAAAGAAGAAACAGAGCAGATGATGACTGCAGGAGGTCAAATAGGCTCTCAGATATTGGACAAACAGAGAAAGGTCGCTTCCTTGGAATCTGATTGTCGCACATTGACACAGGTAGAGCTCCCCCTTACTTATATATGTGTAATTTAATTGATAGAGACTGGTTACATGAACTCCATCAAAAGAGAGGAAAAGAAGAACACGATCACCTGTTGGGTTCTGAAGAAGGAAGCGATCTGCAGCATTACATCCAATAGACTGAACTGTGATGTCTGTCCTTCGCAGTGATCCCATGATCAGATGCTGTTCTACTTGCCTTCCTAGTTAAATCCAGAGATAAATTTCTTGCCGAGATGTAACGGATGGAACTTGGAAGAATCTTTTGCACCATTCCATCTCGTTGAAACTCAACTACACATCCTATTCAACAAAAATAGTATGCTGTGTTCTCCATTCCTCGAATAATATTTTCCTTTTCAAGTTACAGGCTGATTCTTATGTCTCTCTATTGGTTGATTGATCTTTCGCTTGTATTAATGTGAATAATTTGTTGATGCTGCTAGCTTCGTGATATCTTAAAGAAAATCTGTGACTTGGAGTTCAGGTTCATGCCTTAGTCCACTCTGAGATAGAAAGATACCAGATTAAGAGAAGCATTGAACTGTATTGTTTGTACCAATTATTTTTTGTGTAATGGCTTTTCTGATAATCAGGTTAGTGCATGAAAGCACTGTAATATGTCGTGGGAATGGAGATAATCGGGCATCTCAAAATAATTCTGAAGAGTCAGACACTGTATGAGAAACAAATATATCACCAAAGGTTGCAGAGAATAGTTTCAAGCTCACAGTGTAACTGCTTTGGATGGCTAGTACATAGCTTGGAACGTCGAGCAGAACTCTAAGGTCAGCACGAATTTTGGATTTGGATCACTAGTAGGAAGTGAGGACGGAGAGGAAGTTGGAAAGGTTTCAAATTTGATTTTCAATTTACCAGACATAGATGTTTATCTGATACAAGCTGAAAAGCTAAAAGACAATCAGAGCAGCAATGAAATTCATATCTTTTTCCTGGAGCCTTTTCAGAGTTCCCTGGAGACAAATTTCATGTGCTAATGTGCTATTTGTTTTGATAATTGCTGTTGAAGCAGCTAGTACTCGAATAGGTATTATCCCAAAATGTGTCAAGATAGGTAATTTTTCAATCATTTCTGTGTTGATTTTCAAGTTTGTCCATGTGGATCTGGCTGAGCAATAAATTTTGATTTGGACACTTTCAAATTCAATTGTGTTATATTTTGACACTTTATATGCTGGAGTGTGAGGGTTTCTAAACTTATAAATAACTAAGCCACATGATCGATTCTGCTTAATAAAAAAATTTGGGAAATATATCTTAACATGAATATTTGTCGGAGTTCTGTGCAGGTTTTGGAGCTAGTTCACCAAGAAAGAGTCAGCTTGTCGGCCAAACTAGTTGAGAAAAGGCTACTGGCCTGTTGTCAAGTATCTAAATTTGTTTGAGTGTCCATGAACCCAAAAAGATGCTTTGTTCTTCAACTCTTCACTGAATTTCTTGGACTTTCAGCACTTACTATGCCAAGGTTGCTGAGGATATAGCTGTCAAATTCCAGCAGCTAAAGTAAGATTTCTCAAGTTTTGACCTCTCAACTTCAGTATGTCCACCAAGCTGCTGACAGTCTTTTTATCCTGCAGGTCTTTTAGGGATGGCTTCAGTGTCGCATACCAAGCCCAGACACAGGAGTGCGTGACTTGGTACTCCATTTTGTTTATTCTACCTCTGGACTTGCTGTTACCATTTGGTTTGAATTTGTCATATTGAGGAGGATCATCCTTTGTTGTGCTTCAACCAAATATGTACTTTTAAATACACGCCCTCACAATCACGCACAATCATCTTGGTTTGCATTGCTTCAGTCACTTTTTTCCCTCTTGTAGTTCCTCAATATTAGTCTTTGGAAGGCTGAACTTTTTTTTATTTTGTGAACTGAAGGCTGAATTTAATGATGGGAACTCTACTATTAATTATATTATGGCTCCCCTCTAGGAAAGAGTTAGTTAATCACCTCGAATTCTCTTTTGTCTTTCTGTCTTGGATATTACCTTGCAGCCAAATGGTTAATATGCTTTTTACATCATAGCAGTGCTTTGCTAACCAGGATATTGGCAGGTCAAGGGACCATTTGATGAGGAATAGGTTGCGGCTGGAGGTATGGGTATTTAACTTTTTCAGGTTTGAAATATAGACCAACGAAGGCATATGTTGCTGGCATGTGATCACCTTTAGAGTTTCTAATTTTATGTCGTCATGATCTATTGTGCTTTTTAACAGCATGACACCTATTTCTTCAGCATAGATCATCATTTGGCCATACACTTCAAACAAGAATAGTTTCATTTTTCTTTCCATTGGTGTGAGTTTAGTTTGACAGATATATTATTGAGATAAGTCCGTCAATTCCCTTTAATAACTGCTGAATCTCTGTCAACCTTTCCTTATTTTTGCCGGAGTACTGTCAATATATCTAGCAAGCAGAGGTTATCAGTAACCCAATTTTATCTGTCATGAAAGCCATATTACGAGTCTAGTCCTTAGTGTTGTCGGGCCATTTGTTGCTTCATCTGGTCATCATAATCTGATGTTTCAACTTAAGGCAGGATCTACACCAGGAAAAACTCACCTACATATAAGTGCCAGTAAGCGGTTACAATTAGGAGCCATGCTCCATGTACTGTGCACCGTGAGGTTATGTGTTACAAAAACTTCCATTGCAGTTTACTTTATCTGATATCTAATGCTGATACCTTTGCAGCAAGAGGCAAATCCAATCACCTGTTTATTGATAACATGGTACTCACTGACAAAAACTAAAATAAAAAAAAATATGTCCATTGAACTGAGTAGTTACTTAAATTTAATGCTTGAAATTACAGAACAATGAAGCCAGCAAGGAACTGATCTTCAGTGTGGATACTGCGACAGCAAAACTTGACGAGATTAAAAGAACAAAAGCTAACCTAGCTGCAGAAAATTCCGCAGTTAAGTAGCCCATATCTAAATTCCACAATGTTTTGATTTCAATTCTCTGGTTAAAATGATTTTCTCCATTTGTCAAAGCTTAGAGTGGATATGTGATAATATGCACTATAATGCTCATCTTGGGAGATAAGCACCAGAAAATAAAGCATACCAACTCATGGTCCTGAATGAAGCACGATCCATTTTAATTTTATAATCTAGCAGAAATTGCCATGGAGCAGCTCGATTTAAATGACATGCCTAATTGCCTAAACTGATACCTCTACAGGGGTGTTATCTTGGATCTTATATTTATGCTTCCAACTTTATCGGTTAATTTCACCTTTAGACACGAGTGTGATGTGTAATTTCTAATCACTTTGACTATAGAAGCCTTTATTGGTATGATGAAATATAGAAGCAAAGTTGTTAAGAGGCAACTGGACACTAGGAGTAAATATCCTCGATTTGCAGCTCATCATCATTTCTCCATGAACACAAATGGTTCTAGGGCAACACCTATCATTGCAGATGAAGCAGGGAATTGAGCAAATGAAAAGCCAGTCAAGTGAGTTCCAGGTGAGCATTAACGCAATAGGTACTGTCAAGTACGTATTATACTCAATCACTACACCATGCAATACCTATGTAGAATGTCTGCATTTGGTTTCAATGAACCACACCATTAAAGATATAGGTAATTTGAAGTTCTATTAAAGTGGTTCGGCTTATCTGCTCAACCTGGTTCTATAGTGGATCCTTGAAGTACAGGTCCAGGACTTTTTATTGATTTTACTTGGTTGTATTTATGTCTCAGCATCATTGTTTGCTGTGGTGCGATGCAGGAAGAACTAAGGGCAATGGATGTTAACACCTTTGAAAAGGAACAAAAAGATCTTTTAGCAGATGTCGTTGGGGAAACCGAGTTCCTGCAGTGTCTGCTGAATCAAATCAAGAAACTGAAGGTAAAATCATTCCAAAACTGTAATTTTCATTTTAAGAAAAAAGAAAGTGAAATGGATGTTGACAATATCATTTTTGAACATTGTGCTCTTGACTGGGGAGTGTACCCATAAAATGGGATTGGTTTCACTCGACTTCCGACCTTTGTTGTCTTCTAGAACTTGGAGATTGTTCTTCTATAGCATCTAGTTTTTTCTATGGATTTTACTGTTCTTCCACATATGCTGTCTCTACTGAAACGGATAATTATGTAACAAGCCCTTCTGTTTAGAAATTTTCTTTGCACCCTTGTTCATATATATTGCCGGAATCACTTGTTTATCTGCTTTTAACAGGGAATATCACAGCTCGTGAAGTGCACCTGTGGACAGGAGTACAAGATTGAGTTAAAGCAGCCAGAACATTGGATACTCATAAGTTTTAACTACTAACTAGCCTAGTAATATGATACTAAACTGGAATGACAAATCGCTCTAGGGGAAATTGCATCGATATAATAAAAAGTGAAAAAAAAAAAAGTAGGGAAAACTAATGAAAAACGGAGATCGAGTCAATTGTAAAGGCCACTGCCCGACCAAACAACTTGCTGCTTCATTGTAACCTCCATGCTTAGTGACCATATTGAGCTGGAATACCTTCCAAACATGACAAGGTCAGCAAGCCCTCAAGAAAAAGCTGCATACACTGTTTCTCAAGCCATTTGGCTATTTTAGCTACTAATGCCATGGATTTCATTCAAATTCTGCCTTTTCCGTTGCACTAGTTGACCTCACAAGTAGAAGGATTAAATTTGGATTCTTTCAACTGTGATCTCAGCAAGTGACGCTTCAATCACCTTTGGATACTGGACTAGCTCATGGACTTAGAAGGACGGAAACGAATACAAAACAGCAATTATATAAGCGGTTGGCAACAAGACCAATCAAATCCCAAAACTTCAAGCTTTAACAATCAACCTCTGATGTAAAACGTAGCTTGTGGTCAGGACTATAACAAGTATTTTGCTCAAATGTGATGTTTGAAGATTCAACTCAAATATCAGAATTGTTAATTGGAGGGACGCCACATTTATATAAAACCCATTGCAACTTAGTTTTTAAGCGGTGCGGATAGACTTTAACAAAGTTGCAACAAAACTTTTCAGAGTATTTGATATTTATCATTATTTTTCTGGCAGACCTACAGACCAGATTCAATCAACAGCGCCTGATGACACCCTTAATAGCAATGGAGCCATATAGGGAGCAGAGACTTGTAGCGCTCAGAGGGGCACTTGTCCCATTTCGTGTATATTGAATCCGTAATTACAGGTCAATTTGGCTCATAATTTTGGCTTTTTATCCCATTACTTTGTCAAGAAAAATCATTCTGACAAAAAAAATGTTAATAAGTGTGAATTGATGGCTAATCCTTTAAAGAAGGAATGTCGGGACGAATACTCTCTTAGATTCACAAGGAAATTAGGAAAGTCAGACATTCGTCCTTTCCTTTTTCATTCGCAAATAGTACTAGAGGGATTCATTATAGGAAATGAAGAACTTGCTACTTTCGATGTCATCTATTCGTGTCTCATCCTTCCAAGTAAAAAAGCTGCCAAAAGTTTCTTCCTGATCAAGTGCAGCTGGGTTGCAACTTTGTCGACGTTCATGCGTCTTCTACGCTCCTGCACAGAGCAAGCGAGTCCAATACGATATATTGTTTCCAAACATTCCTGAAATATGCGAATTCTTTCGTGTAGCGAATCTTGGCCACAATTGTGGCTCTCTACTTCGTTGGGGTAGAGCCTCAGCAACATAATTATGAAGATTCAAATTATCTCTAAATATGTCGCTAGTGGGACTTAATCCCGTGAACATCCCTAATAAGACGATGCCATAAATATAGGCATCACCTTCTCTTGAGACCTGGCTTCCGTTAGCGTATTCTGCAGTTTACACATGTCGTGGCATAAGAAATGTCAAAAACAAAAATTTGAATTTACAAAACAGTTTCTTGAAGTAATGATAAAACGAAAAACACTAGTCTTTGTAAGGACGAGTTAATAATGACAGGGTCTTAGCTTTCTTGGGGGAGAAGGGGGAAGGAGATTACCAGGAGCTGCATAACCTATTGTTCCTCTTAAACCGGCAGAACTGGTATTTTCTCTAGTGTCAGATGTGGATTCAAGTACAATCTTTGCCAACCCAAAGTCATCAACATGTCCAACCATGTCAGCATCTAGAAGGACATTGCTTGGCTTTAGATGACAATGAATTACTGGGCTTTTGCATTGATTAAGGAGATAATCTAATGCGGAAGCAACATCAATGGAAACGTTTATCCTTTGGACTAGACTCAATTTCTTGGATTGGAGTGCCCGTCTACATCATCTTGAACTGGATTTGGGTACAGCCACTCTTTTAGGCTGCCATTGACCATTAACTCGTAAACTAAAGCCTTAAACTCATCACCCTTATAATCAATTCCTGAGCACATCGTCAAGACTTTCAGAAGGTTTTGGTGTTTTATACACTTTAGAGCCTCACACTCAGCTTTGAAGCTCTTGAGAGCACCATGCCACATTAAATTAAGCACCTTCACGGCAATGAGATTTCCATTCTCCGGGAGCAGCCCCTTATAGACGGACCCAAAACTTCCAGTCCCAATTAGATTAGTTAAAGAAAAACCATCGGTTGCTTTTAGAAGTGTTCCATAAGACAGATTCGGTAATGAATCATTTGAGGAGCTTGAAATCAGCTCGCTTTTTTTCTGCTTCAACAAACATAGATATAGGAAAGTGACAAGGAGAATTATTCCAAGAAGACCAAAAACAGCGGAAATGGTGAGTTTCAACTTACGGATTCCTCCTCTACTTTTGGAGTTTCGAGAGACGCATTGAGGGAGCTTAAATTCAGGCATTCCTCCGCAGAGCTTTTCATTTCCAGCGACAAAAGTTGCACTCACATTCCTAAAAACTCCTTGAGTCGGTAGTGGACCTTCCAAATGATTGTAAGATAAATTCACCTTTACCAAAAACTGAAATGCCCCTAAGAACTTTGGAATTTCACCAATACTTCTTAAAGAACTAATTGATTGAGGAATGGACCCATGGAAGAGGTTATCTCGCATCCTCAGTACTATTAGTCCATCACAATTGCCAAGACTGCTAGGGATTTCACCTTCCAAAATATTTCCCAAGACATCTAATGTGTCCGAATGTTTCAAGTTCCCGATTTCCATCGAAAGGACTCCACTCATATTGTTCCGAGACAAAAGCAAATAGATGAGGTTCCCAGCCACAGGCAATATAACCGGACCACTAAAACAGTTACTAGAAAGATATAGAACTTCCAAGCTTTGATACTTAACTAGATATGAAGGAATTGGCCCTTCAAAGATATTTCTTTTGATAGATAAAGCTAACAAATTCTGCAGATTTTGCAAAGAGGATGGGATTATGCCAGATAGATTATTGTCTGACAAGACCAATTTTGCAAGATTTGAAAGGTTTCCTAAATCTGGTGGGATTGGACCAAAAAGATGGTTGTCTCCCATGTGTAATATCTGCAAGTTCACAAGATTACAAATCTCTCTCGGGATCATACCTGATATCAAATTCTAGCCTACTAGTAGGGTCATAAGAGCAGTAGAAAAATTACCGATGCATACAGGAAGCATCCCACCAAATCTATTTTTATTCATCGTAAATACCACCAAGTTAGAGCCATTTGTTAGAGAGCAAAGGAAGCTCAGCTCATCTACATCGGACCCTCTACTCCCGAGATAATTAGTGTCTAAGGTAACCTTTTGAAGGTTACGAAGATTCGCCAATGAAGAGAATTTTCCGGAGAGCTCATTGATTGAAAGTTGGAGCACTCTTAGATTTGTGGCATTGGATATCGACAAAGGAATTGATCCAGCGAACTGCTTTTGAAAAATGCTCAAAACTTGAAGATTCGGGAGAGTGAATCCAATATCTTTAGGAAGATTACCGTGGATCCGGTTCACACCAACGTTAAATGTAATCAGCGAAGACAAGTTGAAGATCGAAGGCGGAATGGTACTGGAAAGCCCATTCATTACCAAGATGAGTGTGTCTAGCTTGGTCAGTCGACCTAGAGATTCGGGAATGATCCCACTCAAACGGTTGTCGCCACAATAAATCCCCTTCAAAGATGATGAGTTTCCTATAGATGAAGGGATGTTGCCAGTTAATTGGTTCACAGGACAGCTGACCACTTGAAGATTTGACAAGGAGCCTAGCTCCCCTGGAATTCCTCCAACCAATTGGTTGTCCTCCAGGATGAGATGTATAAGGTTCGACCAACCTGATATATTCCTGGGAATCTCACCTGTCAATGAATTATTAGATAAATACAAGAATTGGAGCCGAAGCAATTAGCCAATTTGTGGAGGGATTTCAAGACCGAAGCTATTGTTTTGGAGCGCCAGTACATTCAAGAAGCTGAGGTTCCCAATGTGAGGTGAGATGGATCCAGAGAGTCTTGGGAATGAAGGTGCAGTACTGTGACTCTGTGGTGTCAACGACTGCATATAACCCCATACCATCAGCAGAAGTCAGTGCTTTCGTTCCACGAGTTAAGTGACCCGAAAGGGTCACTAGTTATTTCAGCCTTGAATGCGAGCAATGCAAGCCTGTATGTATCGTTAGTAGAAGAAACGATGACAACGAAGCATGACACGAGGAGGGCAGCCAAAAGAAGACAAGAACAAAGGAGTTGTGCACAAATGAGATGCAATTGTGCCATTTTACAAGCATAAATTAGGAGTCACGAAGCGAAGGCAAGGAGGAATGACCGAAGTGATATGTACTGATTGAGCAGCTTGAGCCATATATTAAACAGCCTCATTATTGTACAATTATTGTACCAGTGTTTTCACCCTCCTTTTTTCCAAACCTGAAAGCCCAAACGACATGCTTGGGCACCCATTGACGATACCCGTTCAATGTCAACAAAACTTTCTTGCGAGAGGACTATAACATGTGGATGCCACTAACCATTGGACACTCCATACACATCATTTTCCACGTTCCTACCATGAGATCGAACCCAAATCGCGCAACTGTGGAAAGAGATCTTTACCTCCTTATTCCGCTCAACATCTAAGACAAAAGAGTGTACCTTTTCACGCTCTAACCAAGATAATTGACGATTCATATCATCAAATCTAATATTGATCATTTGTGTCATTTCGCAGGTGATTGCGATTTTTTTTTCCAATTAGATATTAGTGACAATGTGCTAATTTGTGTCATCTTTGAATTATATGTCGTGTTGTGTAAGATTTTTCTCAATAAATCTCTGGCTTGTTCAAGTTTCATCCTCGTTATGAATTGCCACCCTTACCTCAGTTAGTGTGACAATTTGTGGGGTGAATGATTTTGATGATTGCAAAATCATTCTAACATGTTTAGTGCCTCATTTAAGTTACAAAAGAAGAAGCAGGAGGAGGACAAAGACAAAAGCTGATGATGATCGTAAGTTCTACCAATTGTGATTACCTTGCACATATGATAAACATGAAAAAGAAAAATTACGTTAAAACTCTTAAACCCTTTCAATAAAATGTTTCAAAATAGGACAATTAAGTTTCTATGGAGTGCAATTATCGGCGGCGGTTTCCGATTGCTGGATGTGGGGTGGAGTGGGGCACGTCCTCCCGAGACGAGGCACTGTGCCCTGCAAGGGAAAAATTTTCATGAACTTTTTCTTAAATATTATATATATGTGTGTGTACGGTTAACATTTTCTTAACAATTATGAATTATTCCATTTTCAACTTATTCATATTCTATAATTATAAAAAAAAAATCAGATTCTCATTAGCTTAACTCTACTTATTTATGGTAATGCGTTTATATTATTCACTTTACAACAAAGATTTTTTATTTTAATATTAACTGTGTATTAAATTTATTGCAAGTTATATGACATAATTGATTTTTAATACATTACTTGTAATTAAGAATGTGCAGGGCTGCACATTTTATTCAAATTTTCCATTTTTGTAACGCACCTAAAGCTCATTTAGTATTCATTAACAACATATATGAAAACAAAGTAGCTCACATGTTTGCATAAGTCATGCCGAGTCCGTAGAAATTTTTCACGTCCAACCCACAAGCGCCCCATGAGCCTCACGGTGCGACTGAGCTCCACCTTGCACGTGGCTTCACACGCCCGAGCCAGTCAACAGCTGATGCAGCTCTTGTTGCCACATGTCAACATGTGATTCGTTCACATCACGCTAACATGGCAATGCTATCCCCTGAATTGTCACGCCACCATCTAACGTGGCACCGCCACGTCGTTAGCCATGTGGTGACATGTGTCGCTTCATGTCGACTTTTATTTGGTGCTCAACGTTCCAAATATCTAAGGACAGTATATTTTTTTGACATTAATTCGTTACTATGTCTTTTCTATGCTTTTTAGAGTAAAATAATTTCTTAAATCAATGGGGAACGAGTAGTGTTTACATTAGGGAGACAGTAAGCCCTCGATTAGAAAACATCTAACCCAGATCCCAACATGTGCATTTTCAACGTCAATATCGTGATCAATTGTGCTTTATAACAGCATGACGCCTATTTCTTCAGGATAGTTCATCATTTGGCCATACACTTCAAACAAGAATGGTTCCATTTTTCTTTCCATCGGTATGAGTTCAGTTTGACAAATATGCCATTGAGATAAGATCGTCAATTCCCTTTAACAATTGCCGGGTCTTTGTCAACCTTCTTTATTTTTGCTAGTGCACTGCCAATGTACGGAGTAAAGCATAGGTAATCAGTAACTCAATCGTGTCCGTCATGAAAGCCATATTACTAGTCTAGTCCTCAGTGTTGTTGGGCCATTTGTTGCTTCATCTGATCATCGTAATCTGATGTTTCAACTTGAGGCAGGATGTACGCCAGGAAAACTTATCACCTACGTGGAAGCGCCAGTAAGCAGATACAATTAGCAGCCATGCTCCCCGTACTGTGTGCATCGTGAAGTTATGTGTTACAAAAACTTCCATTGCGGTTTACATTTGATATCTAATGCTGATACCTTTGCAGCAAGAGGCAAACTTTCCAGCACCTGCTTACTAATGATGTGGTACTTACAGACGAAAAACTAAAAACGAAAGAACTAGGTTCATTGAACAGAGTAGTTACTTAAATTTGACGCTTGAACTGACAGAAAAATGAAGCAAGGAACTGATCTTCAGCGTGGATTCTGCGGCAGAAAAACTCGATGAGATCAAAAGAATAAAAGCTAAGATAGCGGCAGAAATTATGCAGTTAAGTAGTCCATATCTAAATTCCACATTGTGTTGATTTCGATTCTCTGGTTAAAATGATTTTCTGTAATTGTCAAAGCTTAGAGTGGATATGTGATAATATGCACTACAATGCTCATCTTGGGAGATAAGCACCAGAAAATAGAGCATACCAACTCATGGTCCTGAATGAAGCATGATCCATTTCAATTTTATAATCTAGCAGAAACTGCCATGGAGCAACTCGATTTAAATGACATGCCCAATCGCCTAAATCGATACCTCTAGGGGGGTTTTAGCTTTGCATTGGTATTTATGCTTCCATCTTTATCTCTTAATTTCTCCTTTTGGTGCGAGTGTGATGTCTAATTTCTAATCATTTGGACTATATAAGCCATTATTGTAATGATGAAATATAGAAGCAAAGTTGTTAAAGAGGCAACCAAACACTAGGAGCTAATATTCTCAATTTGCAGCTTATAATCATTTCTTCATGAACACTATGGTGCTAGTGCAACTCCTATTATTGCAGATGCAGCAGCGAATTGAGCGAATGAAAAGCCAGTCAAATGAGTTCTAGGTGAGTATCAAGGCAATAGGTATTATCAAGTACGTATTACACTACTCGACCAAAAAAAAAGTACACATTATACTCAATCACCGTAATACTTATAGTTCATGCAATACCTATGTAGAATGTCTGCATTTGTTAATGAACCAAATCATTACCGATATAGGTACCTTGAAGTTCTATTATTGTGGTTCGCTTTTATCTGCTAAACTTGGTTCTAAAATGGATCCTTAAAGTACTGGTCCTGGACTTTGTATTAATTGTACTTGGTTGTAGTCAAGAAGACTCAGCATCTTTGTTTGCTGTGGTATGTTGCAGGAAGAGCTAAGGGCAATGGATGTTAAGACCTTGGAAAAGGAACAAAATTTTCTTTTAGCAGATATTGTTGGGGAAACCGAGTTCCAGCAGTCTGCAGAATCAAATCGAGAAACTGAAGGTAAAATTCTTCCAAAAATGTGATTTCCATTTAAAAAAACGAGGGAAATGGGTGTTAACAATATTGTATCTGAACAATGTGCTGTTAACTGGGGAGTGTACCCATAAAACGGGATCGGTTTCACTCTACTTCCAACCTCTGTTGTCTTCCAGAACTAGGAGATTGTTTTTCCATAGCGTCTGGTTTTTTCTCTGAATTTCATTGTTCTTCTATATATGCTGTCTCAACTTATTCATATATATTGCCGAAATCATTTGTTTATCTGCTTTTAAAAGGGAATATTGCAGCTCGTGAAGTGTGCCTGCGGACAGGAGTACAAGATTGAGTTAGATGCTTGAGTATGAACAGGAAAAGAAAGCACGCAGAACACCGGATACCCATAAATTTTAACTACTAACTAGCCTAATAATATAATACTAAACTGGAATGACAAATTGCTCTAGAGGAATTTGCATCAATATAATAAAAAGTGAGAAAAAAGGAGGGAAAACTAATGAAAAACGGAGATCGAGTCGAATTGTAGAGGCCCCTGCCCAACCAAACGACTTTCGGCTTCATTGTAACATCCATACTTAGTGACCATATTGAGCTCCAAACATAACGAGGTCAGTAAGCCCTCAAGAAAAAGCTGCATACACTGTTTCTCAAGCCATTTGGCTATTTTAGCTACTAATGCCATGGATTTCATTCAAATTCTGCCTTTTCCGTTGTACGAGTTGACCTCGCAAGCAGGAGGATGAAATTCGAATTCTTTCAATTGTGATGTCAGCAAGTGACGTTTTGGTTGCCTCTGGATAATGGACTAGATCATGGACTTAGAAGGACGGCAACGAATACAAAACAGCAATTATATAAGCGGTTGGCAACAAGACCGGTCAATTCCCAAAACTTCAAGCTTTAACAGTCAACCTCTGATGTAAATCGTTGCTTGTGGTCAGGACTAAAACAAGTTTTTTGCTCAAATGTGATTTTTGAAGATTCACCTCAAATATCAGAATTGTTACTTGGAGGGACGCCACATTTATATAAAACCCATTGCAACTTAGTTTTTAAGCAGTGCTGATAGACCTTAACAAGTTGCATTAAAAGTTTTCAATCAACGAAGCATGATGACACCCTACTGGCAATGGAGCCATATAGAGAGCAGAGCCTTGTAGAGCTCAGAGGGGCACTAGTCCCATTTCGTGTATATTGAATCCGTAATTAGAGGTCAATTTGGCTCATAATTTTGGCTCTTTGTCCCGTTAATTTGTCAGGAAATATCATTCTGACAAAAAAAAATGTTAATAAGTGTGAATTGATGGCTAATCCTTTAAAGTAGGAATGTCGGGACGATACTCTCTTATATTCACAAGGAAATTAGGAAAGTTAGACATTCGCCCTTTCCCCTTTCATTCGCAAATAGCACTAGAGAGATTCATTATAGGAAATGAACTTGCTACTTTCGATGTCATCTATTCTTGTCACATCTTATCTATCGAAGCAAAGAAGCTGCAAAAAATTTCTTCCTGATCGAGCGCAGCTGGGTTGCAACTTTGTCAATGCTCATGCGTCTTCTAGGCTCCTCCACAGAGCAAGCGAGTCCAATATGATATATTGTTTCCAAACATTCCTGAAATATGCGATTTCTTTTGTGTAGCGAATCTTGGCCACAATTGTGGCTCCCTCCTTCGTGAAGCAGCACAGGATCAATAATCTCCATAGCTCGTTGGGGTAGAGCCTCAGCAACATAATTATGAAGATTCAAATTATCTCTGAACATGTCACTAGTGGGACTTAATCCTGTGAACATCTCCAATAAAAGGACGCCGTAACTATAGACATCACCTTCTCTTGAAACCTGACTTCCTTTAGCATATTCTGCGGTTTACACATGCCAGTGAAGTAAGAAATGCCAAAAACAAGAATTTGAAAAAACAAGAATTTGAATTCACAAAACAATTTCTTGAAAAAATGATAAAACAAAAAACACTAGTCTTTATAAGGACAAGTTGATAATGACAAGGTCTAAGCTTTCTTAGGGAAGAGGGGGAAGGAGATTACCAGGAGCGGCATAACCAACTGTTCCTCTTAAACCAGCAGAACTCGTATTCGCTCTAGTGTCAGATGTGGATTCGAGGACAACCTTCGCCAACCCAAAGTCACCAACATGTCCAACCATGTCAGCATCTAGAAGGACATTGCTTGGCTTTAGATCACAATGTATTACTGGGCTTTCACATTGATTATGGAGATAATCTAATGCGGAAGCAACATCAATGGAAATGTTTATCCTTTGGACGAGACTCAATTTCTTGGAGTGCCCATCTGCATCATCTTGAGCTGGATTTGGGTGCAGCCACTCTTCTAGGCTGCCATTGACCATGAACTCGTAAACTAAAGCCTTAAACTCATCACCCTTATAATCAATGCCTGAGCACGCAGTCAAGACTTTTAGAAGATTTCGGTGTTTTATGCACTTTAAAGCCTCGCACTCAGCTTTGAAGCTCTTGAGAGCGCCATGCCACATTAAATTAAGCACCTTCACGGCAATGAGATTTCCATTCTCCGGGAGCAGCCCCTTATAGACAGACCCAAAACTTCCAGCCCCAATTAGATTAGTCGAAGAAAAACCATCAGTTGCTTTTAGAAGTGTTCCATAAGACAGATTTGGTAATGAATCATTTGAGGAGCTTGAAATCGGCTCGCTTTTTTTCTGCTTCAACCAACATAGATATAGGAAAGTGACAAGGAGAATCATTCCGAGATGACCAAAAACAACGGAAATGGTGAGTTTCAACTTATGGACTCCTCTACTTTTGGAGTTTCGAGAGACGCATTGAGGGAGCTCAAATTCAGGCATTCCTCCACAAAGCTTTTCATTTCCAGCAACAAAAGTCGTACTCACATTCCTAAAAACTCCTTGAGTTGGTAGTGGGCCTTCCAAATGATTGTAAGATAAATTCACCTTTACCAAAAACTGAAATGCCTCTATGAACTTTGGAATTTCACCATAGAAATTGTTGTTGGAAAGATCTAATTCCTCAATGCTTCTTAAAGAGCTAATTGATTGAGGAATGGACCCATGGAAGAGGTTATCTCGCATCCTTAGTACTATTAATCCATCACAATTGCCTAGACTGTTGGGGATTTCACTATCCAGAATATTTCCTGAGACATCTAAAGTGTCCAAATGTTTCAAGTTCCCGATTTTCATCGGAAGGACTCCACTCAGATGATTCTGACTCAAATTCAAATAGATGAGACTCCCAGCCACAGGGAATATTACAGGACCACTAAAATTGTTACTAGAAAGATCTAGGAAAGCCAATCTCTCATGCTTAACTAGATATGAAGGAATGGGCCCTTCAAAGTTATTTCTTTCGATTTGTAAATATAACAAATTCTGCAGAGTTTGCAAAGAGGATGGGATTATGCTAGATAGATTGTTGTCTGACAAGATCAATTTTGCAAGATTCGAAAGGTTTCCTAAATCTGACGGGATCGGACCGAAAAGATGGTTATCTCCCATGTGTAATACCTGCAAGTTCACAAGATTACAAATCTCTCTCGGGATCCTACCTAATATCAGATTCTGGCCTACTAACAGGATCATAAAAGTAGTGGAAATATTACCGATGCATAAAGGAAGCGTCCCACCAAATCTATTGTCATTCATCGTCAATACCATCAAGTTAGGGGCATTTGTTAGTGAGTAAAGGAAGCTCAGCTTAGCTCATCTACATCGGACCCTCCACTCCCGAGATAATTAGTGTATAAGGTAACCTTTTGAAGTTTATGGAGATTTACCAACAAAGGGACTTTTCCAATGAGCTCATTGCCTCCAAATTGGAGGTTTTCTAGATTTGTGGCATTGGATATCGACAGAGGAATAGATCCCGCGAATTGGTTTTGAAAAATGCTCAAAACTTGAAGATTTGGGAGTGTGAATCCTATATCTTCCGGAAGATTGCTGCGGATCTGGTTCCCACCAACTCTAAATGTAATCAGCAAAGACAGGTTGAAGATTGAAGACGGAATGGTACCTGAAAGCTCGTTCATTTCCAAGTAGAGCGTCTCTAGCTTGGTCAGTCGACCAAGAGATTCGGGAATAATCCCACTTAAACGGTTGTAGGCCCAATAAATCTCCTTCAAAGATGATGAGTTTCCTATGGATGAAGGGATGCTGCCAGCTAATTGGTTCGCATGAAAGCTGACCGCTTTTAGATTTGACAAGGAGCCTAGCTCCCCTGAAATTCCTCCAACCAATTGGTTGCCCTCGATAACGAGATGTATAAGGTTTGACCAACCTGATATATTCCTGGGAATCTCACCCGTCAATGAATTATTGGATAAATACAAGAATTTGAGCCGATGCAATTGGCCAATTTGTGGAGGGATTTCCAGACCGAAGCTATTGTTCTGGAGCGCCAGTATATTCAAGAAGCTGAGGTTCCCAATGTGAGGTGAGATGGATCCAGAGAGTCCTTGGGAAAGAAGGTACAGTACTGTGACTCTGTGGTGTCGACGACTGCATATAACCCCATACCATCGGCAAAAGTGGGTGCTGTCGTTCCAAGAGTTAAGGGACCCGAAGGGGTCACTAGTTATTTCAGCCTTGAATGCAAGCAATGCAAGCATGTCTGTATCGTTAGTAGCACAAACTATGACAACAAAGCACGACACAAGGAGGGCAGCCAAAAAAAGACAAGAATAAAGGAGTTGTGCACAAATGAGATGCAATTGTGCCATTTTACGAGCATAAATTAGGCAGTATGACTGAATTGATACGTACTAGTTGAGCAGCTTAAGATATATACTAAACAGCCTCACAGAGAAGAACTTCTTATAGAATTTTTGGCACGCATTCGACCCGCAAAATCCGTTCAAAGGTATGGGGCCGCTAGAAGATGGTCTTCTAATGCTTTAATTTATGTACCAGTATTTCCACCCTCTTTTTTACCAATCCGAAAGCCCAAAAGACATGCTTGGACACCCATTGGCAATGACCGTTCAATGTCAACAAAACCTTCTTGCAAGAGAGGATTATAATATGCGGATGCCACTAACCATTGGACACGCCACACACATCATTTTCCACGTTCCCACTGTGAATTTGAACCCGAATTGCACTTCTGTGGAAAAGGATCTTTGCGTGCTTATTCCGCTCAACATCCAAGATAAAAAAAAGTCTACTTTTTTCTTATTGAATTAACATCAAATCTAATTAGAATTATAATTAGGATGATTGGCTATTCATATCATCAAATCTGTTATTGATTATTTGTGTCATTTTGGCAGCCAGTAATTGCAATTTATTTCAATTAAATATCAGTGACAATATATCAATTTGTGTCCTCTTTGAATTAACGTTGTTGTGTCGTGTAGGATTTTTCTCAATATATCTCTCTGACTTGTTCGAGTTCATTCCGATTATGAATTGCCACCCATAACTCTATCGGTGTGACAATTTGTGGAGAGAATGATTTCGATGATTGCAAAATCATTCTAACATGTTTAGTGCCTTATTTAAGTTGCAAAAGGAGGAGGAGGAGGGGGATTAAGACAAAAGCTTTTCCCTCACACATGTGGTAAACATGAAAAAAAAAATTTGTAGTAGAAATTTTAAACGCTTTCTGTGAAATACTTCAAAATAGCACAATTAAATTCTTACGGAGTGCAATTATCGGCGGCGGTTTCGACCGCCGGATGTTGGGCTGCGTGGGGCACATCCTCCCGAGACGAGGCACTGTGCCCGCAAGAGAAAAAAATTTCATTAACTTTTTCTTAAATAATATATAATATATAACCGTTAATATTTTCTTAACAATTATGAATTGTTCTATTTTAAACTTATTCATGATCTATAATTATTTAAAAAAAATCACAATCTTCACTAGCTTAACTCTACTTATTTATATTAATGTGCTTATACTATCCACTTTACAACATATATTTATTTTAACATTAAGTGTGTAATAAACTTATTGCAGGTTACCTAATATATTTAACTTTTAATATATTTTTTGTAATTAAGAATGTTCGGGGGGCTGTACATTTTATTCAAATTTTCCAATTTTGTAACACACTTAAACCTCATTTAGTTTTCAATAACAACATACATGAAAACAAAGTAGCTCGCATATTCGCATAAATAAAACTTTTTTTTTTGTCGGTCCTATTCTATCTCTCACTCACGATACACAGTCAGACCTACTCTATCTCTCACTCACGATACACAGTCAGACCTACTCTATCTCTCACTCACGATACACAAACAGACTTGCGCCTCGCCTCGCCTCTTGCAGAGCGTGAGCGTCAAAATCCACGTCATAAATAAAGCTGAGTTTATAGAAATATTTCGGGACCAACCCAGAAGTGCACCACGCGCTAGACAATGCGACTGAGCCCCACCTTGCGCGTGGCTTCACACGCCCAAGCCAATCAACTTCTGACACAGCTCTTGGTGCCGCATGTCAACATGTGATTCATTCACATCACGCTGTACCAACTAGCGATGTCATCCCCTGAATTGTCGTGCCGCCATCTGGTGTGGCACCGCCACGTCATTAGCCACGTGGTGACATGTGTCACCACCTGTCGTTGACTGGACTTCTAACGTGGCACTACCAAATGTAATTGCCTAGTGTAACGGTAAGCGAACATTACCGTGCAAGAGGTGTTCTTATCTTGAAAGCAAAGAATTGTTGATTTTCTAACGTGGCGCTGTTGATTTTCATTTCACACGGTCGCCTGATCCAATGCCAAAGTTTAGTCATCGCCGAGAAGATTTCCTTTATCTGGGAAGCCTACATTTTCCATGATAAACTGCACATGAATCTTTCATGATATAAATTCTTGCCGTCCTTGGTTTGGGTTAGAAATGTGTTGGTAAAATAGTTATTTTGATGATAAAAGGTATCATTTCATATTAAAAATCTCTTTTTTCTTGGTAAAATTAGATATACAGTCGCTTTCTATAAATTAAGAAATCATCGAATCGATAAGTTATTCCATAAATTCTAACAAAACTAGACTACAGATAAACATCGAAAATCAATTTTCTATTATCTAGCGCATATATTTATTCAGTTCTAAACTTTTTAATTTTGTCAATTTAATCCTAAACATTTTTACAACTTGCCAATGTAATCCTTCCTATCAATTTTAGTGGGAAATCGCCGATGTGGACATCGACCGTTGACATGGACAATTTTTGCATTTTTTTAAGGAAAAAATTTGAAAAGAAATTGAAAAAATTATCCACATTAGTGTCGAGTAAGACGGTCGGCATCTACATCCGCAATTCCAACCAAAGTTGGCCAAAAGGACTACATTGGTAAATCGTCATAATATTTAGGACTAAATTTTCCAAATTGAAAAAATTAAAATTGAATTGACATCCATATGATAAGTTTAAAACATTTTTGGTAATTATCCCCTTTTTATCATGTATCCTCTCTAGTTCCAAGAAGCCAGAAACTGTGCTGCAATTATTGACGGTCTAGTTTACAAAACCCCTCACATAAGTAACCGTACGCCACACATCATTTAGGACCAGGTGTACACCTCAAATTAGAGTTATAAAAAAGCCTGAGGATGAGCAGGTTCATTGACTCACGAATTTGCTTGATGACTATCCAAATTCTGACAAACTTTGGCCGTGGGCCATATCTCGAAAATCTGTGTTCTCAGGTGACTCTGAATGGTTATATACCCCATCCCACTCCTTTTTGCACTCCTATTTTGTGTTAACTGTCCACTAATCACACAGAAGCATCTGATAAAGTTCCACCCAGAAGATTCACAGCCTGCGTTCTATCAAAAGAGCCATCTAATGGCAAATGGCAACGGGCGACTTCTCTGTCCACTGCCTCTTCCGCATACCAATAGCCACTCAACTTAACATGCTGGGCCAAACTTGTAACATTTTGATCATTACTGTATCAATCTACTAATAGCTTGTGCAGAACAATAATCTTCATCTTATCATGAACATGAACATGAAACTACCCCGGTCAGTCTGAACTCTGGAAAAACGAACATGCCCGAGATCATCGATACAACAAAGAATCAAACAAAATGTCGAGAATCGAAAAGATCCATACATACAATTGGCTTCAAGCTATATGCAAAACTCAAAAGCAACTAATACCGCGAATTCACAACCATCCCGGTTGCCATTGCCGTAGTGGAGGCTAAAATACTTTGGGCCGCTATCAATATCCAAGTCAAGATCTTCTCCGAGCACTGTGGAAATGGCCACTTTCAAGGTCTCTTCGCCCCCAGTTTTCACCTCTTCACTCCAATATTATGTAATACAAACATTGTACAACTACCTTACAAAATTACAATAGATCTAAAAGGGGAGGCTGTCCGGAGGCCGATTTAGTAGGGTTTGACCGAGAGGTTGCCGTCAAACCTCTCCCTCTGCCTCTGCCAACTGCAGTTGAAGGTGGCGGTGCAAGTCTAGGTGCAGTCTGTTCACTCTTGTTGGAACCAAAGATGGATCCAATATCAGCGGGTTTCTTGTCAAGATTAAAGCTAGAGCTCATATTTCCCTGACTCTGTTTTAGATAGCCTAGAGAATTCTGGGAACTAACACCACCATTTTGACCACCACCAATTGAAGCAGAATTACCTATACTGGTTCTCAACGGCTCGACAGAATTTTGACTGAAAGCCCAGTTGCTAGTCTGGAAATTCGTCATGTTAGACATACTCATGACTGCAGAGCCATTCAAAGATGTTGCCATGGTGCCATTTTTGGAAGACCCAGAAACATTTTGGGAGCCACTAGGACGTGGGGGCCAGTCAGCAAAAGGGTCAATCTCGTCAAAACTCAACGTAGATGATGCCCCCGCATCCACTTTTTTCTCTGCCTCATTTGAATGGGGCTTAACACTCAATGACGTCCGTGGAGGCCATTCAACATCAGCTACGGGGGTACATGTTGTGATTGTTTGCTGGCTAGATGCTGCAGATGGGATGGAGGAAGGCATTTGCAGAGGAAGCAATTGCATGGGTTGACTGCTGGAAATTGGAGGTGCAGAGACGCTTGGGGAATTTTCGGTGATGAGTCCCTTGGCTGTTGGACCCCAATCTTCATCCCAAGAAGCGGACTTTTTCATGGTAGAAGCGACACTACCGCTTGCTTTGCTGTTGGATTGGGACCGCAGGCCATCTGCCACGGGAGATGACTTGACTTCAGTACCAGAATCACCAACAGAAACTCCTCGTTTTTCTTCTATCTTCCTGTGGCATGGCATAAACACAACAGAACAAATGAAATAATAATACATCTGCAGAAGAGAGCAAGAGAAGGGAGTGGGAGTATGCTGATACTACAGCTATACCTTAATATATCCTTTACAAAGAGCATATACTTGGCAAAATGTTGGACATTCAATTGTTGTGCAGTGAGAAGAGGTACGAGCAATGGAAGGACATGCTCTGCAGCAAATTCTACTCCATACTGAAAGCAGCATAGTAATAGTCATTATAAGAAAGAGAACTTTCTATTTGATTGTAAAAACAAAAATGATACCAAGAAACACAAGTAATTGTAAAAGGGCATTTTGAAGAGGGCTGAAAATGCAAACTCATTACCTGCTTAAGCATAGAGTTAGCAACTCCAAGAGTACACATGAGCGTAGGAGCGGAACGATCAACAGCAGTACAACGTTGAATTGTTTGTAAAATTTCAAGGGTAGCATGCTTGTCGAGCTTAGGAATTAAATCCCCTAAACATAGCAAAGCATTGACTCTCACCTTCCAAAAGAAACAAAAGAAGCATCAAACTAAACGTGAAAGATGAGAATCTACAGACTTCATGCACATAAGATAGCTCTCTAGCACATAAAAATATTCGAAGAATATATAAGCAAATGTATGATTAAACAAGATCGATAGATTATTTATCATCAGACAAGGCAGAAGCATAGGCATTGATGTAGAAGCAATCAGAATCTGGGTGAAGAAGAGGACAAGAAGAGAGAGCCACCAAGGCAAGAGAACGACTGAAATGTTACCACCCAACTGAAAGTGAAAGACCTCATACTCAAGGCGGACAACCACAATACAAATCTCTAACCTACCATGCATCATAAAGTCAAGATAACCTAGATAAAGACATAGAAAAAAACACATGGTGATCAAGGTGAGAAAAATTAGGAAAAAGTGAATTTCTGATTCCAGTCAGTCTGGTTGGCTCTTTGCGCCTATCGTTTTCTATTTTAATCAAATAAAATCTAAAATTTCACTATATGGAGCTATTAAAAAGTGAATTTCTGATTCCAGTCAGTCTGGTTGGTTCTTTGCGCCTATTGTTTTCTATTTTAATCAAATAAAATCTAAAATTTCACTATCTGGAGTTATTTTGATTCTCTTCTAAATCAAACGGAGTAACTGAAGCATCATTCATAATATGGATGTGATAAAAAAAAAAAAAGAGACATGAAAAATTGTTGAGTCAGCCCCTTAGTACCCTTCGAATGAATTTTATATTTAATACTCCAAAGAAAAAAGTTTGTGAAAGAGTCAACATGATGAGTCCGGACAAAGAAAACAATATCTCAGTGACAACTTCTCGATGATCTGAGTTTGACCACATACTTTTGTAAAGGATGCATATTAGACATACATACCGCAGCAACAGTCGTTTTAAGCGCTAAACCATGAACTCGAGGCAAAATTGCTTGCTTGACCAGCTGCATAAAATAGCAAGAAATTAGCACTTACGGTGGAGAGCATTAATACTGCCAACAAACATTGTCAATAACTATTCATGAAGTTCTATATACACAAAAAAAAAAGGAGTCAACTTAAACAAATGACAAATTCCTCTATTAGTTGATGAATGTTTGTTAAAACCCAACATCTATTGCTTCCAGCAGCAAAATCTCGCAATCAAACAGCACATGATTCTACACCAAAGAACCACCATACTGAAACCAAATCCAAAGATCTACAGATGCTAGGATGCCAGCCAAGATCCATCACAAAGAGCTTTAGTGAACCATTCTGAGTTCTAAACATAGAATCTGTTTGTTTTTCCAATCATTCCCGCATCTGACTAGACACGTAATATAGAGGTCAACAGACTTCTGATGGTGCAGTGAGCCACATGGAACTTAAGTCTGAAGGTGATCAGTTTAACATCTGACTTTTCAACTTTCAGTTTTCCAAAGGACATAAGATCACAGTCTGGCTTGACCCCAGGGCTTGTCATTCAATTTTGGATTCTGATTTTCGTAATTTCATCTTCATTGCAGTAAATAAAGAAACTACAAGAGCTAATTGCTTGAGTAAAGCTCGTGGAAGCACACTTGGTCATCCTGAAGCCCACGTAGAACTGTTAGGAAAAATCTATTCAACATTCCACTGCACAATGTTTAGAATTATGTGCCGCTATTTCATCAAAACATCTCTTATTCCTCCGGACCTACACTACCCAAAGTCTAATGCTTCTCTCTTTATTTTCAAATCAAACATTCCAAGCCCCAAATTCCAAATATACCAAAAGTAGGCATAATGCAATCCATCTTACAGAGAGAATAGGTGTGCTTCACCCAACAGCAGCCTCATTTACCAAGATTGTCAATAGTAGAAACATTTTGCCAGACAACCTCCAAAGCATAAAAAAAAACCTTGGGAAGTTTTCATAGAAGGAAACTTAAGATGGATTGTAACCGAACCAAGTTATTCATGAGCTACTCGAGACTGACCTGTATATTAGTTGAGCTCCTCTCAATTCTTCTCTTAAAACTCGAGCTTGATAAGGATTGACTCGAGCAGCAAGACTAATCGAGCAGTAGAATTTTACATAGAAATTAATGTGTTTCATTTGTAAGTATTACAAACAGCTAATGATTTTTTTTCAAGTTTACATGATATTGTAAGAATTTGAGTTCAAGCTCAAGACTCAGTTCAAGCTTAAAAATAGCTTAGATAAAAATAAAAATATATATGAAATTATTTCAGTCAAGTCCGGACGAGTTTGAGCTTATAGAAAACTTAATCAAGTCAATCGAGCTTGTGAAATCAAGCCTGAGACGAGTATCAAGCTGTGCACACTAGAGACCAGTCGAGCTCAAGTATCAACCTGCCACGACTCGACTCGGCTATGCCCTATTGAGACTCCTCTATGCCATGTCCAATAGAAATCCATATGCAAATAAAACGTCAAGATTTCTAGCATAAACGGGAGTAAACTAGTTGAACCATAGTTTAAGCAAATATCAGTGGATATGCAAGGATAGAAGGTTGTAGGCAAGAGTAACCTTATTAGGAAAATTTGTGATGACAAGAAAAATTTTTAAAGAAAATGCTAAAATAACAGACAAGGAGTTACTAAGAAGCATCATTTTGCATGTGTTAAGATATTTCACCTAAGACTTTTCCTAAAGTGATGCAGCAACTTTCATTGTCCAAACAGTCGCTTTGTCTTCAATTCATATTTTCATATCAGACAAGGCTATGTGCACGCCACATTGCAATGAAGCTTTAACAAAAATTTAACACAAGTAGCACTGTTGCTAAGAGTAAAGAGGTAATTACCAAAATATCGAGCTGCTTGGCAAGATATGCAGACTTTTTCAGGACTTCCTCTTGTATGCGGGCATCACTATCGTCATATGCTCGAACCAATAAAGGCAGGACATGAGATATTAACTGCTCCTGACTAGTCTACAATGACATTCAGGCCAATGTCACGATCACTATCGTTGGATACACGGCATAGACATGATAGAAGAAATGGAGGTACACAAACAAGAGATTTCAAATATCCAGATAAATGGAATTTCATGTTCCTAGGAAAACCTAATATGGATGGACAGTATTTATTGATACATCTGAAAAAACATGACTCGCAATCCCCAGGTTGCATAAAGAAACAACTTGAACTATCTTTCACGAGTCCGCACATAGTAATATGATAGAGTCAACAAGTAAATTTAACTAATCCCGTTAGGACTGGAAAGCCAGCATCTCAGAAAGGCTATAATTTGCACGATTTTAGTAGCACACATTAGGCCCGCCCACTTCCAAAAGTTGAAAGAAATCTAGTCACAGGAGAAGCAACCCAAAGCAACTGATTTGTTATCAACCGTTATCAAGGAAAAAAAAATCAATTATCTAACAAAATTTGAAGGTAACAGATTCCCTCATGAAAGGAATCAACGGTGGAGCAGTTAAACTAAAAATTAAATTCAAACCACTGCTACAAAGTCACAGCAGCAATGTTTAAAACATAGATGTCCTTCACACAAATCCCAATAACAGTTTACACAAGCTAAAGACCTGGTTTTATGGTAATTCATTGGGTTTAGGTAACCGATGATGCTTGAAGTGGAAAGGGAAGAACAAAGTAAAAGGAACCCAAGCCAGCTACAGAGATATATGGGTAGATTATTTCATTATGGACTGCAACTGACTGTCATCCAAATTTTTCCCTTTTTTTAATTTTTGATAAGTTAGAGAAGCTTCATTAAAGAGAACCAAGGGGGTGCAAGTCCTATACCAAACGAACTGATTCATCCAAAATTGAAGGGAAATGGATTGTATATATGTATGTATGTCTTCCTACTTTCTCCACCCAGAAAATGCTGGTTAATTTGGAGGACGAAAACATCAGAGATCTTTCATATAGTTTCCTCCAATCTCTTTTCGCAGCAACCAAACCAATTGACAAACCATAGGTTAATCCAGATATTCAATGTACATTATGTTAGAGAAATCTCAGTTCCCCTAATTTACATAAGCAATTACCTTGTTGATAATTAGGTCTGCGCACTTCACAAGTAGTAGCAGTGTCTCACCAGAAGCAGAACTGAGGACAGGAACAAGTGCTGGAAGCGTAGACAACTCAAAATCATTTTTATCCTACAAAAAATGAATTGACAATGTCTGAGAACATACACTATCTAATAAATCAAAGCTTTCACCACATGTACTTTGGCAGAAGCCAACATTCAACCAGACAAATGGATATATACACGCACGCACGCACCCACACATGCATCACACTTAGCATAAATTCTCGTTCACCCTTGCATGAACAAACATAAGCAAACATACAAAGGGAACGCAAATTCTAGCGATGGTGTAAGTGGTCAGCAGGGTCCAGAATTCTGGTGACCCAAGACATAAAAAAACAAAGACTGGGACAAGGTACATGGATCATGATCCAAGACCGAAAGGAGGTTTTGAGTCTATCCTTTAATATAGCTGAGATGGAGAAACTATGGTCGTTCCTTCATGCTGGTCCTATCTGGCACAAAGCAAAAGATTAATCCAGAATCCAGCAAGCCAGTCAAGATTCCAAAACTAATGTTAGTCTTAACTAAAACTATCCCTCAGAGTGGTATATAACAAGTACAATACTCATTTGGGCCAATGTCAGATATAAAGTTAAAAATTCTTGTATTTGGCTCTGCAAAAGACATGAGGACAGAAGTTCAACATTCCGAATGGCTCTGGTCCTCATAAAACTCTCATTCTACTTTTGATTCAGGGACTGCTCTCTTCTCCAAAAATTTTCATTAAGCGGAAAAATAACCAGAGAAATGAGAAATTTCACTTTGCCAACTCAATGTTTATGATAATTTCTTCTTCTCTTCTGCACTAGATAGAAGGCTTAAAACTTCAGAAAAATCTAGGCCTTATTCCTAGGTGTTTTATATCTTAATTGTTCAGATCCTGCACCTATTCTCCCAATATAAATTTACATCAAAGGATGCAACATCTAAAACTAAGGCTCTCATCTTCATCAGACATATTGAAAATATATTGCAGAAACAGAGAGACCAACATTTTCTGATCACGTATAGCATGTGAAACATATTGCATTAACAATCTAGATTTGCATTGAAAAAACTATTGGCTTTTCACTAAAACATGGTCTTTTTCCAGAAAAAGAAAAGAATATAGTATCCATTCTATTCACAAGACTGAGGTGCAAAGAAATATATTCAGAAGATTTGAAACAAAAAAGATCCAAGGAATCTATTTACTGTGCCAGATAAGCAAAAATTATTACTCGCAAAGTAAGGGAGATGAGGATTATTGCAGCTAGCTGCTTGCCTATATCATTCATAGCTATGAGAAATTAACTCATCATAGTTTTTGGTAGATTCCAACTGTGAATGAAGAGCTCAATCCTTTGGTTGAGCTCGTGTGCACCCCCGTCTTAACTATTGTTTCACACAAATCAAATATAGATTCATCAGAGGAACAAATAAGTCAAATTCTCCATTAAATACATTTTTTGGTTCATAAAACTTCAGTTTTGAAGTAAAAGAATGACTTTTATCCTCATTTCTGCTTTTCTTTACAATGTATGTAAGAAAAATTACAGAAACAGAAGCCAATCTCTAAACCTAGCATGTAGACATCCTTGCTGTACAGCATTGGTCCCTAAAGTTAAAGACTTAGGCGAAGTACCTGAGACTCTGCTATTGTAAGAACCATGGGTAGTATCATTGGTTGCATCACCAGATTCCGAAGTTCAGCACAAAGTGGTGGCAGTACCTGCATGGAAATAATAGTAAAACTTTATTCAGTAAAGAACAAGCAAAACGATGTGTAAATCTAGATTCAAATTACAGAAAACTAGAGTTGAAAATCAAAGGGCTAGATGAGCTTAAAATTTTTTAAGGCGTTAGCCAGAATATAGAATGCTTGGCAAAACAGACTGAGCTGACAATGAAAAGTTTGTCCCCAGCCAACCTTTCTCCCCTCTTTGTTTGCTATCAAACCAAAAAGAAGTTTCTCCAGGGCTATGACCCACCTTAGTTTTACTTCTGTTTCTCTTTAATCAAATAACAGCATCAAGGTTCTGAATGACTCAAAATAACAACTTTTTTTTATATTGACAAGATACAGGAACTTCATTTAAAAGAAATGTCACCTCAGTAGACAGGAACTGAATTGCCCATCATCCAGAAGATTCGTAACAATAAATGGCATTCAATGCCTCAAATAAAATCCTTCTTGGGTTTATTGAAAGAGAATTAATAAATTCATCTATCCCCTTTAGCAGGAAAAACGATAGGCAGACACACACATATCCTCAATTTACATCTCAATAGCCAAATTTAGAATATGTATTGGGATGGGACACTGTATCAGTTGAACAACATGATTCATTGCTATTATGTATTCATAAGAGACAGTATATACATTACGTACAGGGAACTGTCACATTGAAATAACATTAATTACTTGATGAGCTGGGAGTTAATCCACAAATGCATACAAAGAAATGTAGAAATCAAAAATATGATAGCAGTCAATGTTGTATATTATGTTTTTTAACACCAAATAAAAATCAAACCTTATACCGCAAAACCCGAGAATCAAAATCTTTCCACATATCTGATAATGCTTTCAGAAATTCAGATTTCTGCATATTGTCTCTTTCCTGCAAGAACACAAGATTCATCACGATTTGTATAACAATCTTATTCTAATTCAATTATCCAGCTAAAAGTGAGTCAACAAAATAATATAACTATGCATACAAGCATGTGGTCAAGGAAGCGAAGAGCTCTCAACCTCGTGTCATCTCGAAAAAATGGAGAACCTGCCCAAAAAGGAATTTGAATCTTCAAAAGTTAAAGAAACAGATGTCATTGTCAAACATACAAAAAAAGGATATGAAGTTCATCCAAGCTGTAATTGACCAAACATGTCCTTCATCATTTTTTTGCAAGTAAAGAACAGTAACTCCAAATGAAAATCTAAAAGAAGCCTGTCTCGAAACAACCCATGTTGTTGACATCTACGTATTGCCTCTAACTCTGCTGCTTTTTTCCCCAGCTTCAATAGAAGTACACATGGCCAATCACCCCACTTCAAGACAAAATGCTTCTTCAACCCTTAATTACCAAGAACCCACCCTATAGACGAACTATAAGTACTAATTCTGCTTTTCTTCCAAGGAATTTCACTTAATAACTAGTCTCATCTTGTGGAGGAAGAACGTAAAATTATTAAGAAGAGAAACTAAAGAGAGGACCTCTGTTCTCATGGTTAAAGGACATCTCTCCTTGTGGGTAATGAGGACCTTCAAGATGGACAAGGAATAACCCAAGAATTTATCAATCAATTCAAAAACTACCATTTCCCTTCATGTACCAAACAAAATATAAAACATATCTAAGCTGTACCGACTGCCCATAGTACAAATAACCAGAAACCATAAAGTGAGGATCAATTATTTGCCTATATTATGCATTAAATTGTCTCTTCAGATTTGTAAATCTCCCCTTTTTCACTAATACATAATCAATCCACAAAACAATATCAAGAAAGGACCTGTAAAATCAAGTGCTGTAGGCCTGAAAGATTCATTTGCTGAAAGCATTCTGTGCAAGTCAGGAACTAACTCTGGAGGAATGGTTGAGAAAGCTTCCTTTGATAAGTATGTCAAGGTATTCATATACTGCATATAGCACACCAAAAGCAAAACGCATCAGTAGCACACCATATATCGAGAGAGATCCCATGGAAATATGTGTGTCCACCGATTCCCCTATATGGACGGACACTTGGGTTACATAGATAGAAGGACAAGCCCAGCGTTTGATAGAAAGTACCATTTTGACATTGTTATGGCAGTCAAACAAAGGCTTGCGAGCAATTAAGTGGTAAGCAAGGCATCCAAAACTAAATATATCGGAAGCAGACCCAGCTGAAGCTGTTTTGCTCCGGACCAGTTCAGGAGCAGTGTAATTGAGTGATGGCTGCAAGGGCAGTACAGAATCCTCAACATCATATTCCTGCACGATCATTACAAAAGCTCGAATAAGTAACCAAACTGCGATCATACTTATATCCGCAATAACATACCAAACAAAATGCAAGAATTGTGTTGTGCCATGCAATACTGTCATGACTCGCATACGAGAGAATTTTCAGTCTATTTCCACAGTTTTCCATCATTAAGTACTAGATTGAGAATGGTTGGTGTAGCAAGAGAACAAGAATCGAGTAGGGAGAAACTACAAAAATCAAATCTGGCACTAATAGTCAAGATTGAGTATAATCATCGTGAATAAAAGAAAAAGATAAGCAATTTTTGCCAACATCTATTGCAAGATCAAAAGTAAGAAAAAGGAACACGCAGCAATTATGTCTCAAAGAATAGAGAGATGAAAACAAAGTCAGTTTTCTTCACTCGTCATCTTATTGAATTATCCACATACAGAATAATGGAACGGTTGCAGACTAGATAAATCCCCCGAGGCCTGGTCTGAGGAAATGGCAAAACCAAATCCACCAAGCTTCCAAGCTCCACTTGACGTAATAAGCACATTCTGCAAAAAAAAAAAAATGTTCCCAAGAATTACTTATGCATGTTCAAAAATCCATCTACTCTTCTTCAATCCTGGATTAAAGAGTGAAATTAAATCATTTTACTTAGAAGTGTAGAAACATCAACCATTAAAGGGAAAGACAGTTTTCCACAGAAAGGAGGAAAATATTGATTTGCAAGCGCAAAACCCTGGAAAGCATACCGTGAAGACAGTATGACAAGAATTTTGGGGACTGTAAAGTCATATAATTATACGAAGATAAAGTCTTTCATATAGGACTTCACGTCTAATATAGAGGGCAACTATCATGTCACTAAATAATGATGACAAGAAATTAACATTCACCCAAGCAAAGAAGAAGATAGTACTCAGCTAAAGAATCCTCTTAGCTCCAGTTTTAAAGATAAAGAACAAAAAATTGGTCGCATTACTTGATCCAAGAAAGAAAGAAATAACTCAACACTACACTATGCTTCTCTTCCAATGATCCCTAAGGCAAGTTCAGGGAAAAGAAACGGTGCCCAAAGAATTAACCTCTGGCGATATCGACCGATGTATGAGACGTGCATTGTTGTGGAGAAAGTCCAGCGATTCCGCTATTTGTAGCAAGCCGTGTTTCACCTCTAACAACCCCATCTCCTGCGATGCAGACACATATTGACTAACTTGAAAGAACACAAGCCTGAATGAATAGAAAGACATGAAACAGCAAGCCCCTCCTCATTTTGCAATTTTTGAGACCAGTATCTTCTAATTTGCATCAAGACCTCAATAGATCCTAGCTGTTGCTCGTTGGAACTTAAAGAAGTTGAGCCAAAAACAAGGGATTATGGACATCTATATGCTTTCTCAAATAGGCGTGCTCCATCCAAAAGCAGAAGTTTCTTGTAAGAATAAATTGAAGATAATAATAGCCATCCTCAGAGAAGACATTACGCATATCGTCAAAATGAAAAAAGCACATGCGAAATATCATAAGTGAAGTCTCATAAATATAGTGGGTTCCCTACATTGCCTCCCCGTCTAAACCAAGGAAACAGTCTTCCCGTACTGTCCGAGGCATTCACCTTACCCTCTCCTGAACCGAGATTAACAGGAGGCTTGTGCACCAGACACGCTCCTTCTAATTCAATTTCTGTAAATATTCCTATCAAACTACTATTCAAACCAAGACTGAAAGGAGGCTCGCACACTAGATACGCACCTTCAACCTCAATTTATCTATGAATTCCTATCAAACAGGTTATCGGAAAGAGGTCCTATCGGAGTCGCACCAATCTAAACTATGCAATCAGCTTGATCGATAATGATGATCACCAACAACAAATTAACTATAACGTCAAGCAAGTAAAACCTAACAATGGTTGCCAGAAGCAAGTGATCGGAGACATGAGCAAACATGACAACGGCTCTAATTGTCAAGGCACGTAAAATGCAACGAACGGACGCAATTACACTATTGCCGACAACTGATGAGAAATGAGGAGAAAAGGACAAGAGCACGAACCATGCCCTTAAGCTCCTTAGGAACCTTGGGAACATTCTCCAGATTGCCCAGCGCATTGGCGACGGACGCGAACAGGGGCTCGGTGACCATGGCCATGGCATTCTTGCTCTCGTCCAGCGCCTGCACCACGTGGACCACCCCGGGGTGCCGGAGGCGCACCAGCCGCGCCGCGTCCCCCCGGACCACGTCCAAGAAGCCGTCCTCCGCGGCCTTGGACAGCCCGGCGCGGGCGCGCGCCTCGGAGAGGGCGCGCTTGTCGAGGACCCAGACGCAGACCAGGGGGTACTGGTGAGCGCGGGCGGAGTCGCGGGAGGCCCTGGCGGAGTAGAGCTTCCAGGCGAGGGCGGGACCGGCGGAGCCGATCTGGTCGATGAGGTCGTAGTCCTGGAGGGGCTTCGGGCCGGCGACCTCCTGGACCGTCGTCTGCACGGTCTTCTCGATCACGGCGCCGGCCTTGGCGAGGGCTTGGGTCAGGGTCTTCATGTTGAGAGCCATCGGGAGATCGCGCTGATCGATCGGAACCGATGCTCGTTCCGATATGTCGGATCCGAGTACGTACGCGCGCGCGCGCGCCGCGTGGATGCAGATCGATGATCTCGTCAGGCGGATCTTTTAATCGGGGAGGAGGAGGAGGAGGAGGAGGGAGGAGGGATGCGGCGGCGGTGGCGGGCGGCAGCGGGACCGATTGAATTGTGGCGGGCGGCGTCTCTCCTCGTCGTCGTCGTCTTCTTCTCCGTCCGGAATTTGATCAGCCCATTAAACACAGCAGAAGAAGAAGAACAAGAAGAAGAAGAAGAGGAAGAAAGTGACGCAATTACTTCCTCCTTTCTTCTAATTTTCTTTTTTTTTATTTTTTGCCCTTCTCCCTCTTTGGTTGGTTACGATTGTGGAACGGCTTATGCTTGGCCTCCTAGAAAAATTTATTCCACGACGTGTTCCAAATTCTAATATACTAAAATGAAGCTGACCTACAACAAACATGATTCCAGTCCCATGGACCGTCATATCCCTGCGCTTCCCTTCTGCCCTAAGTAAATCCAAAAACGGTATGCCACGGCTCTCCTTAATCCGAATTGGTGTACGTTAAATCGAAAACTTTAAGCATTTATATTTTACTCGGGAGCTAAATGATCTGGAAAATGTTATTATTGAATTGATCTCTTACGTCGTTCGAAATAATTAGTCAATGAGAGATATTTTCACTGTCGATAGTAATTTATAGCTAAATATTTTCATGAGAGCGTGAAAATTATTTCATGAAATAAGCGGAGTTTTAGAAACCGATCCGATGGCTAGAGATCAATTCGAGATCAGGCGGTAACGCAAACATCAAGAGCAGGTGCCCCCAATTTAAGCTTTGACTTTTGCCGGTGGATGGAGAAGGGAGGAGGAGGGAAAGAAACGGCAAAAAAAAATCCCGTTTCCTGTTTGCTCGGCCGGGGAAAACTGGGGTTGTCCAATGGGCCGAGTCGGGCCGGCACACGCACGACACGGCCCATTTAATAGTGGGCCATTGGGCCGGCCGACACTACACATCGGCCTAGCACTGGGCGAGGCATGCGTTGGGCCATTGGAAAAAAAAGGGCCAGGGCAAGCCCAAGCACGGGACGACCCATCATATGTTGGGCCGGATCATTTCAACCCCCCTTAAGAGAATTACAGTAGTTCGACCGAAAGTAATAGTACAAAATCAATACGTTAACACTCAGCTCGGTTCAATAAAAAGAAAAAAACACTTAGTTCGGATGAAGTGATTAGATTGGAAAATAAAGGGATACGAAAATTACGAGAGAAAAGAAGAGAGAGAATTTGAAGGGTTTGAATTATAATATACTGTCCAAAAGATGTTGGGGAGGGAAAACCAAGGAAAAACTAATGCATCGTAACATAAATTTCCTTTTATGTGTTTATAAATAGACCTAAAAGGAGTATAAGCAAGAAAGAAGAATAAACCTATTTATTAACTTTCAACTCTCTAAGTTTGAGAAGATTGTAAGAGATTTGAGATGCACATAAAACGCACGGGACCATTCTTCCTAATTAGAGATGGCCACGGTTCGGAACCGGAACATAATTTTCTTTTTTTTTATTTTTTCGTTTCTTTCTTTTTTTTTTCTTTTCTTCGGTTCTAGTTCTTCCTCCGCCAGCCCCGGCTAGGGCCGGCGGAGGTCGCCGGCCTCAGGAGAGGCCGCCTGACGCCGGCGAGGCTCGCCCTCGCCTGGGCGAGTGAGGGCGAGGCTCGCCCGACGTCGGCGAGGCTCGACCTCGCCTGCAACTGGCGAGGCCGGCCTCGCCGGTCTGCTGCACAGCTGCAGCTTCTTTTTTTTTTTTGGGGTGGAATCGGGCCCGGAACCGGGCCCGTAGGGCACGGGCCGGTTCCGGTTCCGAACTGCGAGCCCGGTCAATGGGCCGGGCCCGGGTTTGACCGGGCCGGTTCCGGTCCGGTTCCGGGCCAAAACCGGCCCGTGGCCATCTCTATTCCTAATCCTTTCCCTCCCGTCTCTCTCCCTTCATCCAAACATTGATCGTATTTCTGAAAACCTTTAGTCTTCCTCCATCCTCATCCCGCCTAACAAACATAATAGAGCCATACAATGAATTGTATGTTAATCTTGACATACCTTGACATAACGTGTGCGTTATCATCATCTAAGGATGTTAACGGCTCGGTTAATTTTGAAAACCCGAAGCAATCCGAACCGATCTGTTAGGGTGAGCAACTGAATCGAACTTAATCACGATCCAAACCAAATACATGAGCCGGATTTGGTGTATCACAAGGGATTCGCCTTTTCTATGAATTCTCATGTAATCGAACCGATTCCGGATGGGTTCTGACACCCTTATCGGCTATTGCCATCCCCCCACCGCTTGTCCATATTTAGTGCGCCACCACTGCCGGTGCACCGAGTGTGGAGATAAGCCACGGGCAAATTCCTTGTCGGCTTCTCCTTCCTTTGACCGTGAAACCCCAAGTCAAAAACCGCATTACATTGTGGACTCGCACTGCAAACCCCAAACCAGACCAGAACAGTATAAAGAAGAAGCAAGAAGAAGCGACGCCCACTGTCGTTCATCCTCATCCCCATCATCTCCATCCCAACCCCAGCAAAAGCCAAAGGATGAAGCCGCCTCCTTCCCTCACCCTCCCCCTGCTGCTCCTCTTCCTCATCTTCCGAAGCCCCAACCTCGCGTCCGCCGCCTCCTGCCACCCCGACGACGAGGCCGGCCTCCTCGGCTTCAAGTCCGCCATCACTGCCGACCCCTCCGGCATCCTCGCCTCGTGGAAGCCCGGCACCGACTGCTGCGCTTGGCAAGGCGTCACCTGCCTGTCCGGCGACCGGGTCACCAGCGTCTGGGTGTCCGGCGACACGGACCGCCCCGCCGCCTACTTGTCTGGCACCATCTCGCCTTCCCTCTCCAAGCTCCAGGACCTCGACGGCATTTACCTCCTGGACCTCAGGAACATCTCCGGCCGCTTCCCCGACCTACTCTTCCGCTTGCCGAAGCTCAAGTTCGTGTACATCGAGAACAACAAGCTCTCGGGCCAGTTACCGGCAGCCATCGGGAAGCTAGCCGGGGTCCAGGCGCTGAGCCTGGAGGGGAACGAGTTCACCGGGCCGATCCCGGGCTCGATCTCCGAGCTGACACAGCTGACTCAGCTGAAACTCGGCGGGAATTCCCTCTCCAGAGCCATCCCCGACGGGATCCGACGGCTCAAGAACCTGACAGTGCTGAGCCTGGCCCAGAACCGGCTCACCGGACCCGTGTCGGACTATCTCGGGTCATTACTGATGTAGAACAGTTAGCCTGTGATTATCTTGAACAATATGATCGCCGTAATCACCGGAAATCTCGACAGTTTTTCTGATTTTGGGAAAACAACCATTCAAGCAGTTTCCTATATTATTATTTAGGCAGTTTCCTATATTACCAGTCAAGCAGTTTCCTATATTATTATTTAGACAGTTTCCTATATTACCAGTTAGGCAGTTTCCTATATTATCATTTAGGCAGTGTCTTTAATTATTCTGTTTCCATTAATATTAGGACTCCTATCTCTATATATAGGATGTCTGTCTTGTAATCAAGAACATAGTATCATTGAATAAAAATTTCGAGTTCTTTGGAGTTGTTCCAAATTTACGCTTCTCTCTGCGTCATTTGGTATCAAAGCAGGTTTCTCCTGTGACGATGGTGAATAACGTGAATGTCAATCTCCCCGCTGCTGAGGGCCGTGAGAACGAGCCTATTACGCGGGTTGAATTCAATCAGTTCGTGGCTCAAACCGATCGGAGGTTTCAAGAGATCCTTGATGCCATCCAGCGTTTGTCCACAAACCATGCACCTGGTGCTCTTCCAGCCGAGCGAAATCCTGTCGCTCGTGATCCCGAAGATGCTATAGGGCATGGAGGAATTCCTCGACATAGGCGTCAAGACTATGTCGAGGATACGGAAGACGAAGATGAAGATTTCCAGGAGATGCAGATTCGTGGTAATCGCCGATACAGGGGATTCCAAGAGGAGCATGTTCGTGGGAATCGACGTCAGGGAGGATATCGACGAGATCCTGAGCAGTATCAACTAAAGGTAGATCTCCCTACTTTCAATGGGAATTTGGATATTGAAGATTTTCTTGATTGGCTTTGGGAGGTCGAAAAATTCTTCGACGCTATGGATATTGACGAGGATCGCCAAGTGAAACTTGTGGCGTACAAGTTAAAGGGTGGCGCTTCAGCTTGGTGGGAACAAACTCAATTGACGCGACGTCGACAAGGCAAGGCTCCTATTCGATCTTGGGGTCAGATGAAACAGAAGTTGAAGAAGAGGTTCCTCCCAACGGACTATGAGCAACTGTTATTTCAGCAATTTCAAAATTGCCGACAATCGAATAGATCGGTCCAAACTTATACGGAAGAGTTTCTTCGACTTTCTGCTCGCAATAACCTGGATGAGTCCGAGGCACAACAAACTGCTAGGTACATTAATGGTTTGCGACTTAATATCCAGGATCGGGTTTCTTTGCATCGACTCTTCTCTGTCGAAGACGCCCAGGATATGGCGCGAAAAATTGAGATGCAATTGGAGAGGACTAGCCCTAGTACTCGTGGTAGAAATTATTTGGATCGTGGGTCATTCGCGAAAGGAAGACAGCTTGATGTTACAAGTTCTTCTAGTCAACAAATCCCTAATTCAAACAGAGTTCCAGGGAGTACTATGGGGACGCCTAAGGAAGCAGTCGCAACAAGCAATCGCACTCCCAATCAGAATACCCAAAATCCATATGCCAAACCCCAACCGATCAAGTGCTACAAGTGTAACGAGTTGGGCCATCGTTCCAGTGATTGTCCTCGTCGTAGAATGGCCAATATCGTTGAACATGACGAAGATGTGTATGAGGAAGATTGGGAAAAGGAAGAAGAAGTGGGAGTAGAAGATGAAGTGGGCGAGCAAGTTAATTGTGTAGTGCGTCGTCTATTGTTTACTCCGCGGATAGAAGATACCCAGCGGAATCAGCTTTTCCGCGCTCGCTGTACTGTCAATGGCAAAGTATGCGATATCATTATTGATAGCGGAAGTTGCGAGAACATAGTGTCAAAGGCCCTGGTGGATCACTTACAACTAAAGACGGAGCCGCATCCCGCACCTTACACGATCGGATGGATACGCAAGGGAGCAGAACTTAAGGTAAACCAATTATGCCGTTTACCTATTTCGATCGGAAAATCATATCAAGATACTATTGTCTGTGATGTGGTGGAGATGGATGCGTGTCATGTTTTACTGGGTCGGCCATGGCAATATGATGTTGATGCTACACACCGAGCTAGGGAGAATACATATTCTTTTGTGTGGAAAAGGACTAAAATTACTTTGAGACCAAAAGGTAATTTCCCTCAGATTGTGAAGAAGCAGAATGCAGGGGTTATGATGAACATCCGAAAGCGTGAAGGGATGTATATGATTGTGGACAAGGGCGACCAGCAAGTTACGGTTCGTGTTCCCGACATTCTTAAGCCCTTATTAAAGGAGAATCAGATTCTACAAGAGCAGGTGGGAGATCTCCTTCGAAAGGGCTTCTTGCGTGAAAGCAAAAGTCCATGTGCAGTTCCTGCGCTTCTCACGCCAAAGAAAGACGGCACCATGCGTATGTGTGTAGATAGTCGTGCCATTAACCGGATTACTGTCAAGTATAGGTTTCCGATTCCACGACTTGATGATATGTTAGACAGACTTGCTGGATCACGGATTTTTACGAAGATCGACCTTCGAAGCGGATACCACCAAGTTCGCATCCGTCCGGGCGACGAATGGAAAACGGCCTTCAAGACAAGTGCGGGTTTGTATGAGTGGCTTGTCATGCCGTTTGGACTCTCTAACGCGCCTAGTACTTTCATGCGTTTGATGACCCAGATTCTCAAACCTTTTCTTGGCAAGTTTGTAGTAGTTTTCTTTGATGATATACTCATATATAGTCTGGATTGGCGTCTACACATGGAGCACTTGAGGGATGTCCTATTAGCCTTGCAGCAAAATAAATTGTTCATTAATCTGAAAAAGTGCAGTTTCATGACAGAACGCCTCTTGTTTTTGGGTTTTGTTGTTGGTGCGGATGGACTTCACGTTGATGCAGATAAGGTGGCCGTGATTCGCAATTGGCCAGTTCCAAAGAATGTTGGCGAGGCTCGAAGTTTCCATGGTCTTGCAACATTCTATAGGCGTTTCATTCGAGATTTCAGTACTATTATGGCCCCGATCACTGATTGTTTAAAGAAGGGCAAATTCCATTGGGGAGAAGAAGCTTCGGCCAGTTTTGATCTTATAAAAGAAAAACTCTCCACGGCGCCGATATTGATGCTCCCTGATTTTGAGAAGGTGTTTGAGCTAGACTGTGATGCTTCCGGCGTCGGGATTGGCGCTGTCCTTTCCCAAGAAGGTAAGCCTATAGCCTTCTTTAGTGAAAAACTTAATGAAGTTCGCCAGCGTTGGTCGACGTATGAGCAGGAATATTATGCTGTCGTGCGAGCTATAAAGCATTGGCAGTCTTATCTTTATCAGCAGGAATTTGTTCTTAACACTGATCATCAGGCTCTTAAATATATCAAGAGTCAGAAGCACTTAAATCGAATGCATGCACGATGGGTTTCTTTTCTGGAGCAATTTAATTTTGTACTTCGTCATAAAGCAGGCCATTTAAATAAGGTGGCAGATGCGCTAAGTCGACGTGCTGCGACACTCGTGACCATGCGCACTGATGTTGTCGGTTTTGATTACCTATGCTCTCTTTATCCTGAGGATGATGATTTTGGTGAGATATGGGAGAAGTGTTCTGAAACAGGTTGTCATGGCGATATGATAATTCAAGAAAAATTCTTGTTCTTTGGCAATAGATTATGCATTCCCCGTGGTTCCTTGCGTGAACAACTCATTCGGGAGCTTCATGGTAGTACTCTCGGCGGACATTTGGGGCGAGATAAAACTGTAGCCTTGGTGGAGGAGCGGTACTATTGGCCTCAACTAAAGCGAGACGTGGGGCGATTTGTCAGTAAATGCTATATTTGCCAGACCGCTAAGGGCCACTCTCAGAACACTGGTCTTTATACCCCATTGCCTATTCCTTCAGGTCCTTGGGTAGACATATCGATGGACTTCGTGTTGGGACTTCCCCGCACTCAACGGGGTTTAGATTCTGTTTTCGTGGTGGTTGACCGGTTTTCGAAGATGGCGCACTTCATCCCTTGTAAAAAAACTTCGGATGCTTCGCATGTTGCAAGTTTATTCTTTCGTGAAGTAATCCGTCTCCATGGTGTGCCGAAGACAATCACTTCCGATCGTGACACGAAATTTCTGAGCCATTTTTGGCGTACTTTATGGCGTTTGTTTGGGACTGATTTACAGTATAGTAGTTCTTTTCATCCCCAAACAGATGGTCAGACGGAAGTTGTGAATCGTGTTATGGCGGATATCATTCGCTGCCTCTGCAGTGATATGCCTAAGCAGTGGGATCGGTATCTTGCTCCTGCTGAGTTTGCCTTCAACAATTCGGTTAACCGCTCTACCGGTACATCTCCCTTTCAGGTCGTTTATGGGCATACACCGCAACATACTCTGGATTTGGTTCCCTTGCCCAAGATTCCTGGCTATAGTGTCGCAGCGGAGAATTTGGCGACCAGAATTAATGAAGTCCAAGCTGCTGTTGCTAGTCAATTGGCTGCATCTAATTCAAAGTATAAGGAGGATGCTAACAAACGGCGACGTTCGAAAATTTTTGAGGTGGGCGATGAGGTAATGGTTTTCCTGCGAAAGGAGCGTTTTCCTGTCGGTACCTATAATAAACTGAAGCACAAGAAGATTGGTCCTTGCCGCATCCTGAAGAAGATCAACGACAATGCCTATGTAGTTGACCTTCCTAGTGATCTCAACATTTCCCCTACGTTTAATGTGGCAGACTTATTTGAGTATCATGCTTCCGATACACCCCTTTATCCTGATCATAACTCGAGGGCGAGTTTTTCCGAAGAGGGAGGGAATGATGTAGAACAGTTAGCCTGTGATTATCTTGAACAATATGATCGCCGTAATCACCGGAAATCTCGACAGTTTTTCTGATTTTGGGAAAACAACCATTCAAGCAGTTTCCTATATTATTATTTAGGCAGTTTCCTATATTACCAGTCAAGCAGTTTCCTATATTATTATTTAGGCAGTTTCCTATATTACCAGTTAGGCAGTTTCCTATATTATCATTTAGGCAGTGTCTTTAATTATTCTGTTTCCATTAATATTAGGACTCCTATCTCTATATATAGGATGTCTGTCTTGTAATCAAGAACATAGTATCATTGAATAAAAATTTCGAGTTCTTTGGAGTTGTTCCAAATTTACGCTTCTCTCTGCGTCAATTACCCTATCTCAGAATCCTCAGACTGTCGAACAACAAATTATCCGGCGAGATTCCGGCGACCATTTCGGGTCTAGCGCCAACCCTCGCGTATCTCGAGCTCGGCCACAATGCTCTGACGGGACAAATCCCGGATTTCTTTGGGAATTTCAGAGCACTCGACACGTTGGACCTGTCGTCGAATCAGTTCCACGGCATCGTGCCCAAGAGCTTCGCCAACCTCACCAAGATCTTCAACCTCGACCTCTCCCGCAACCTCCTCGTCGACCCCTTCCCCCAAATGTACGTCAAAGGGATTGAGTCGCTCGATCTCTCCCACAACCGGTTCAAACTGGGCCAAATCCCGTCCTGGGTCACCTCCTCGCCGATCATATACTCGCTCAAGCTTGCCAACTGCGGCATCAAGATGTGGATGGAGGACTGGAAACCGAAGGAGACCTACTTCTACGACTACATCGACCTGTCGGAGAACCAAATCTCGGGCAGCCCGGTGGGGCTGCTGAACCGGACCGAGTTCCTGGTGGGCTTCGGGGCCGCGGGCAACAGGCTGAGGTTCGACATGGCGGGGCTGAGTATCCCGAAGACGATGAAACAGCTGGACGTCTCGAGGAACCTCGTTTACGGGAAGGTGCCGGAGGCGGTATCGAGCTTGGAGAGCCTGAACGTGAGCAACAACCATCTGTGCGGGAAAATCCCCGACGCCGCCGGGAAGAAGTTCGCCGCCACGTCGTTCGTGGGGAACGACTGCCTGTGCGGTCCTCCCCTCGGTCCCTGCAAGGGTTAGAACTAGAAGATTGATGAAGAGAGAAGGCTATCGGGAGATGTGATAAGCAGACAGCGCTCGGAGGATCGAGGAATTGGCTCGTTTCATGCGAAAGGATAACATGGTATAATGAGTCGAGTCAGTCGTGCGTTTAGCTATGACCTGTCGTCTATTTGAATTTTGGATTTGACTCGATTATCTTTTTTTTTGTTGCTTTCTTTTGGATAAGATGGGAAAAGAATAACAACGTTAATGGTCTCTAAATTTTTGCTCAATGTGCAATGCCCTTCTTGAACTTTAGCTCGATGTGCAATATCCTCTCTGAACTTTTAATTTATTTAATGTGGTCCCTGGACTTTTAGTCCTTAAACTATATGAAAATATTCAATATTTTCCTTCAATTTATTCAAATTTAGAAACAATATTGAACAGTTTCGTATAATTTATGAATTAAATTAAATATGTACCTAGAGTCTAAGAACCGTATTGAAAAAATTAAAAGTTTAGAAAGTAACACTGGACATTGATTTAAAGTTCAGGCACAATATTGAATAAATTTAAAGTTCATTGATCACATCGCATACTGAATCAAAGTTTATAGACCATTTGCGTTATTTACTCAATGAAAAATCTATAGCTCGATAGTTCAAGGGTAGGTACAAACTTTATTTAGTCAATCTATGCTAGATAAGGTTTGGCCCGGCCGCGCATGGTCCATACAACTTTAAATAAACGATGACAATGAACTTTATGGAACGGATGGCTCACTTGTTAGTGTTTTAGCAAATATCTAAAGTTTATTTTGATTCCTTTGAATCTCCGTCTTCTATTTTATTATGATAATTTGCTTGGATTATAATGCTTGCTCATTAATTTTTGTATGGCTTTAGATTGAATTGAACCGATTATTTTCGCACTTGTTTTATGTTTCACTCAATACGAAAAATAAATCACATTTTTGGTTTATTTGTGATATTAGAAAATAGGGTAAAGCTAGTTTCAAATCAATGGAACCGAACCAAATCGAGATTGAGTATATCGATTTTATATACTCAAACGAAGCTCGAGCAAGGATTTCGGCGCTCACATTGAACTCGTGTCCATTTTGGATAAAATGGGAAATCTCGGGCTTGATTGGTCCAAGGATACGTGCAAACTATTTAGCCAATCCATGTTATATAAGGTTTGGCCCCGCACAGGCCCTACCGCTAGAAAAACGATGAAAACGAACTTTATGGAAAAAAAATCACGTTGATTCATTTATTTATTTATTTTTTGATATCAGAAAATAGGGTAAAGCTAATTTTAAATTAACAGAACCGAACCAAATCGAGCTTGAGTATATTAATTTTATATCGAGTGAAGCTGGAGCAAGGATTTTGACACTGAGATCAAGCCCTGCTATGTAAATTAGTTTTGCTTATTATCATCCGCGTGGTAAAGCTAATTTGTAAATTAGTTTTGTCATTGGTAGGTAAGGGCCCTTTTATAAGCTCATACTACAGGCTAACATCATAGATAAAGCTGATTCATACGCACATTTGACTTGGGTGACTTGGGTCTTAGTGTGAATTCCTTTATGTAATGGAATATTATTGGTCAAAGAAGAAGGCACAAAGCCGCGTTGGTAGGGACGATTTGGCGATTGGTGACCGGAAATTTTAAACAAATTTCTCCACCATGGTCAAGCGGTCCAAATTAAAGTATCCAATGTACACACTGCTCTTTTTGCCTCCCCTACAAAGCAACATCAAAGAACTCTCATTACCCACCCATCGGTAGCCGCGATGGTTTGCGTTCAGTTCCTTTCACGAGAGGTCCTGGGTTCAAAACTCGTAGGTGCCGGTGATTTAAGTGGAGGGTCGTGGCGGTGGGATGCTGCGCTAGCCCCCCGAGGACTAGTCGGGCTTCACCGCTGGTTTGAGCGCAAGCTCGCCGGCCGCGCGGACACCTCGGTTATCAAAAAAAAAAAAAACATCAAAGAACTCTCATTGTATGCCTCCCCCTTTGATGCACCTTCAGTCGGCTGGGTCCTTTCTCTATTGAACTGTACACCGAATAGCGCCGAACAGCACATGGAGAGGGCGGCATTGAGAAGGGTCGCGACACGATTTCACAGCCCTCTCGATCCGGGGATGTCGATCCACTCCAGCCGCAGCTCGATCTCGCCGCTCTCGACGTTGCGCAGCCTCAGGACCATGTCCTGCACGACCTTGCCGCCGGCCCAGACAACGCGGCTCTCGCCGGCGAGGCAGTTCTGCCGGGTGGGCTGGACCCGGGTGATTATGGTCCCGCTCGGGAGCCCATCCAGGCGCATCCGCAGCGCCTCCACGAAGGTCCCGAACTCGAACTCCGCGTCCCCCATCTTGTCGTCGAAGCTGAACCGATCCTTGTCATAGACAAACTGCGAAAGTTTTGCCATGGGACCGAAGTTAATTGAGCAGCTTTGATGGGGTCATCTGAATAAAACTTTGAAAGCTTACGGTACGAAGAGACGACGCGATCTCACCAGTTTAACGGGAAGGCTCGGATCAGCGATGGTCAGCGTAAGATCTTCGTTCCATTCTGGGTTCGTGTTCTTCCTTACGACCCGAGTCTTTAGTTTCTGCAGAAGCCACACAGAGAGTTCTGATATCGACGACTTTCCACAGACGAGAGGGAGGGGGGGGTTATGGTGAAGCCGTAAACAGAGATCAAAGACAGAGAAGAAGAGAGGAAAACGAAGTCTGGGATCCGCGGAGCCCGGAGGCGAGCAAGAAGGCGAGAACCTGTTTGCCGAGCCTGACGATAACGTAAGGATCGCTGCTCCTGAGGTCTCGGACGGCGAGGTTGACGCCTCTGTGGATGCGAATCCTGAGAAGACCCATCAGGTGTTCCATTGCCGAAGAACAAGCAGCAGCAGCAGCAGCAGAAAGGAAGGAAGAAGACGGCGACCACCACGATGACGACAACACGAGGACGACGACCACAATGCTCAGGAACGACAAAGGAAGGCGATCCTGTCTCTCTCCTTAGTGGGGAAGTAAAACATCGGGCGAGCGTCTTATATGTAGCATCACCTTAAGCTATTTTCTCGCGTTGGCTTTGCGCAGGAAAAGACTTGCGATCAAATTCTAGAATTGGCTTTCGACCAAAAAAAAAAATTTTCTGGTATTGGCGCATTTGTCTGTTTCATCATTTCGCGTGGAAATTACCTCGGATCCAATAGGCTATTTTTTAAAGGCCGCGCTTTTGCGTGTCCCACCACTTTTATTATAAATCTATAAAAGTGGTCCTCTTTTTTAGGGTTAATATCACTAAAAATCCCAAACTGATATATCTGTGACAAATTTACTCAAAACTAATTTTTTATCACTAAAATCCTTAAACTGGTATATTTATGACAATTTTATCTTCCGTTAAATCGAATTAATATTATGAAAAACTCCAAATTGGTACACCGATGACAAACGAAGCATAAAACCCCAAACTGATATATTTGTCAACTGCCACGTGTCATCCAACTTAAAAATTTGACAATAAAATTTAATGAAAACTAACGAAAAATAAAATTATCACAGATGTATCAATTTAGGATTTTTGATAGTTGAAAAATTAATTTGGATAAATTTGTCACAGATATAGTAGTTTGAAATTTTTTATTCTATTAACCCTTTTTTCTGTTTAGTCAACTCTTTTTATTTTGTTTCTTTTTTTTTTGCTTATGAGTCTAACTTTTCTTCTTCTTTCTTTTCGTGCATTTGAGGTCTTAGCTTTTGCAAATCGTCTTTATGTTTTTTTCTCTTACAAGCCATTCTCTTTTCTTTGGAGTTACCTTTGCTTTCATGAATTTGAGTTCATGTCAAAGACCTTGATCTTCCGAGTGAGAGGCTTCCAACATTTGCCTATGAAAATCCTCCATGTTCGTTCCACCATTATAAGCATCCTCTTGGTCTTCCTGCCAATATGCATTCCTAGTTTTATACTTTCTTTGCTTTTGAACTGCTGCCGTGTGGGTTTGCAGTCCCCAATTTGGCTCCTCAAGAGCATCAACTTGTTGTTCAACTTCATTAGGAAAAGGCTGTGGTCCATCTTCGCCACACCGTTCCCACAGTCACACCCATAGCTTGGCCACTGCGTTCCAAAGCTAAATTGGGTAGATTTGTACCTACTTGAAGTGTCTCGTTTGGAGTTCAAGGATGTGCTCAACACCGTTGACTCCACCATCCACTAGTTGTCTAGTGTAGCAGGGCATGAGGATCGTGTTGTTGATATAATAGTTTTGGCCTAACAACTCATCAATATGTCTAGCTCGTCGTCTTGAGACAAGTTGACGATGTGGCTTGTTTGACGTATGTGTAGAGAACTTGACCCGAGGCGAACAATCTGCAACCGACAACAATATGGAGGATGATCTTTTTGTGGGGCTTGTTGGGTTGTCAATGTATGCTTACCTCGTCTTTGTGAATTCGATCCTTATTAGTGTGAATGCCTCTCAATGCCCTGTGAAAGAGTAAGGAGGCATAGAAAGAAGAAAATAATCTGCAAGAGAGAAATAGAGAGATCAATTTGCAAGAGCCGATAACTGAGACTTGAAAGACGTGGAAAGAAAAAAGAAGAAGGAATGTAAGACCCACAAGGAAAAAAGAAGAAACAAAATAAAAAAAAAGAGTGTTTTTATCAGTTCTGTAGAGATATAATAGAATTAGTGGATCATAAAAAGGATAGTATGATCAAAACATAAAAAAAATTTGAGTGTCTAAGCCAACGAAAGAAAGGAAAAGGCGCAACTCCTTTTTTAATTTGTTCCAAAAAAGTTTGATTAATTTTTAAGGTTGCATAGAACGCATCATTGCACATTTACGACATCATGATTTATTATTGCAAAAGAAAAGTCATTCAAGTATTAATTACTGTGTTTACATTAAATAAGTCAAAATCTCGATTACTTGAAGTGCCTCAATTAGACAAAACCCCGAACGACTAATCTTCTATTAATTTGGATATTTATGCATCATAGATACACTTTCATGATTTATATAAATAAAAAAAACCATAAAAAATCTAAACAATGTTCACTGTGATACGTTTGCTCTAAACCTCTATGTTTATTGTGATACATTTATCATAATTTTTTTTTTCGATATAAAAAACTATAAACTTGTACATGTACAACACATTTACCCTAATTCAAAGTTTCGTCAAAATATTTTTCTTTTTTAGCCAAAATGTTGTCATTTTTATTTCATTTAAGTCACATAAGCGTCGTTTGCCTTATATTGTCCATGTCGGTAGATTTTTAACGGTTATCATTGACGGAACCTTAATGGAAGGGTAAATGTGTCACACTGATACAAATTTGGTATAATTCGCGCCACAAAAAAAATTAGGATAAATGTGTTATTACACTGCATATAGATCGGTCAACTTTGCAATGCCAAAAGTCTTTTATTATTCAAATTTGTTTTTGGAAGTATTTTTCGCATAATACATAAATTCAACAACAAATTAGCTTGGTTTCATCGAATCAAACAAAAATGTTCGGTTGATTTAGGAGCTCGTATGGTTGATTCGACACCAAATCACATCATGCGATGAAATGATTCGTAGAATCCGATCTATATGGACGCATCAGAATCAGTTAAGAGTTCGTTCTTAAAAAAGATCACTTGCGTAAATGAATGAACAGAAAATTATTTTTATCATTTACGAAAATATTTAAACATAAATTATTGCAATGATGAAAATATTTTTTATTAAATGATTATTGCAAATGATATAAATAATCATTTTTAGAAAAATATTTTTTAAATTATTCATTTTCCACAAGACAAATGTAACCTAATTGAAAATATTTAGGGCTCGAATTGCATTAGATAGATAAATTAGGGATGACACAAATCGTCCACCAAACTCTTTTAGAGAAACAAATCCAGCTGAAATTTTATATCTCGTCCTCATAAAAACATGGGTTAATATAATGAAAAAATCATAAACTGGTATATCTATAACAAATTTATAAAAAAAATAATTTTTTGACCACCCAAAACTCCAAACACTTGTGATAAATTTACCTTTTGTTAGTTTTCATTAAATTTTACAATCAAATTGCCGAGTTGAATGATACGTGACTGTTGATATATGTATTAATTTGGAATTTTACCCCTCCGTCTGTTGTATGTTTATCAATTTGTGATTTTTCGTGATATTAATCGATTTAATAGATGATAAATTCGTCACGAGTATATCGATTTAGGGTTTTTGATGGTCAAAAAATTACTTTAGGGTAAAATTGTCATAAATGTATCGGTTTGAGATTTTTGATTGTCAAAAAATCAGCTTGAGGTGAATTTGTCGTATACCAGTTTGTTGGGTTTTTTTTGTGATATTAATCCTAAAAACATAGACGTGAATTTACGGTTCTGCCATCGTCTCTTCTCTTCCTCTTCGCCGATCGTCTGCGGCACCCGGCCGGTGAGCGGGCGGGCCATTCATCTCTCTTCATCGCTTCTCACTCTGTGCCCGTAAGGAGGGCTTCGTCTTCCCCTGCGAAGCGCCGGAGCCGGCGAATCCAATCCGAACCTCGGCGACTCCGCCGCTCGATTTCACCCTCCGTCAGAGGAAAATGCGAAGAACGATGAGGAGGAGCTTGTCCCGGCTCTCCGGCGGGAGCGCCGGCCGCACCTGGTCGCCGTCGCTCTTCGCGCGGGGGACGGCCGAGGCGCCGGGGGGCGCTCTCCTCCGCCGCCGCTTCTCCTCCACGGACGGCGGCGACTGCTCGAGGATGAAGATCTTCGACCGCGACCTCAAGCGGAAGCACGTAATGCGAGCCTGATCACAAATTGAATGATTTCTCGTTCGCCATTTTCTCCCTCAGTTACAGTTTTTTTCTCTTCTTTTTTGGTTGGGGATGTTCGGCGTGGCAGCGTGATCGAGCTGCGTGGTTGATGCGCCCCGGTGATTGTTTCGTTGATTCCGTCGCGGAGAATTTGTTGGATCGCTTGGAGGTGGGCACTGCGTGGAGTGGATTCCACTTTCTTTGGCAATTCGATTTGGGCAAGGAGAAGGATACGAGGGAGAGAGAATTCGTTCTTCAGCTTGCATTCAGTTTAGTTTTCTCGATTACTCTGCTTACGTTGCGGATGTGATCGCCTCTTGTAGGACTGCAAGAAGACATTTCCAACAGCATTGTGCTTGGGTGGTTCCTTGGAAGCTGTCAGGCGCTTGTTACGTGGTCGTGGTGAGTGTTCAATACCCGCGCTAGCATTCTAATTCAATCTTTGCTTACCCGTCAGGTCAGCTTTAGCGCTGAAGAATGCCATGAGATTGTCATGTGTAGACATGAACTCGTGAGAATGAGATCCCACAGTTTAGGATGAACCTTTTCTTCGCAAATTGGGACGGCCAGTTTTTGTGAGTTCCTTGTGGTAGCCTGTTAGCTTGAGGTTATTAACATTCTTGGCCCACTATGATCAATTTGGTTGGAAGAATATATGAATCAAACATGGCTGATGTTTGTAATCTATATTGCTTTACTGTTGTGCATGTAGACAGAATGTTTTGGCCTATGGGTCGACAGACAACCTTTATCAAGACGAAATGGTCTTAGGTTCTATTCCCTTTTCCTCCCTCCACCAATTAGCCTGGACACTTGTGATTGCATTTGGCGTTACGGGAAATAACAGTTGAATGGTGGTTATGCTTAATGCCTTTGTTTGGATCTGAATGCAAACTGATTGCGGAAGTCCTCTCCAAATGTCTGAGCAAAGTGGTTGTATTATAGTAACAACATGCCTTTGCTGTCTATAGACTGATCACAGTAGCGGCCTTGTTCTTGATGAATAGATGGACATACAAATGAAGCCTGAAATGCCAGTTCATAATGTGAGCTTCAAACATATTATGTCACAGTCTTGTAGTATTTTGATCCACTTTATTTATGTCTGGGCAGAGAAAGGGGACTTTTGAGCAAGGGATACAGTGTGCAATTTTTTGTTTTATGGGAAGCAAATCCTTTAATACACATGCTTCTTCTTTTGTTTTTGGTGGAGCAGAAAGGCTCTCTGCATGAGTTTGTCTTATCTTACCTTTACTGACATTCACTTTATCCTACTGTTACTAACATCTTAGTACTCTTATTTTATGTATATCTTGTATACAGCTATGAACTAAGGAGCCTTTTTCCTCATCAATTAACTGCTATTACAGTTTCATGTTGGAGATAAGCATGCTTGAATGTATGAAAATCTATTAAGCTGCTCCATAATGATTTTATGAGCATGACTTTCGATTTTTGAGGAAGCTTGTTAGTTTATGTTAACATCCTCGAGCAACCAAACATCACATACCTGATAGACAAGCAAAAATTATCAATGTGTTGCAGACTTAGTAAATACTGTTTATGCTATTCATATAACATGATGAACATTATTCCTTTTCTGACAAAAGGTGGCATTCACAAGCTCATTATGATGGACATGTCATGTGACATGATTCAACAGTGCAAAGAGCGGGAGCAAGATAAATCTGATAAGAACATTGAGACGCTGCATGTTGTTGGTGATGAAGAGTTTTTGCCTATGAAGGAAAGGTGTAGATCTGGGCATAAGTTCTATTACATTGTTTACTTGGCTGAGCAGTATTAATTGAATTCCTAATAGTCTGTCTTTTTGGACATAAAGTTCTCTAGATCTGGTTGTCAGTTGTTTGGGTCTACACTGGACAAATGATCTTCCTGGAGCGATGATTCAGGTATGGGTCTGCTTGTTCTTTGTCGTCATTAGTGCAATCTGATCATGTAGTTCCTTGTTGGCGACAATATGGTGATGTCGGATAAAGGGAAAGAGCATATGGGCCTTCCAAAACATTCTGCTGTGGAGGAAGCTTCAAATTGGGTTAATTGTGCAAGTGGATTTTTGCGTTCTATTAAAAAGAGGAACCATAAAATTGATATCTCAGCATGCATTGCATACATAACGGGAAGTTACATGAACAAAAGGGAGCAAAGTGACTTGCTTTGCTAAATTTCAGGCCGGAAAGTAGTTTCTTGGAGCTTAAGGTCAACTGTGTAATGCCCGCTGCCAAGTTCTCTCGATTTAAAATCTTCATCATTTCAGCATCATACTTTGCCCTCGAATAGCTCAGACAAATAAACTGACTGAGTCTCCACCTCTTGTACAATAATCAACAACATGGATTGATTATCTGTAATCAGCTCTTAATTTTCTTCAGATTTCTATATTTCTCCTAGGATAGTGAGAGTGAGTTTTCTTATCACTTATTAGGACTTATGATTATTTTGAGATTATCAAAGGAAGTTACAGCCCATGACGAGGGTGATAGCAGTCTTTTATTTTTTGTCTCTTTATGCTGTTTAGAAAGTTCTTCTACAGATTTTTTTTTTATCTAGATCTCCTTGCTGATATATGGTAATGCATGACAATCTCTGTTCATTCGAAGCTCAGACAGTTGTTTTATTATTTTTTTTTTACAGTGTAAGCTGGCATTGAAGGCTGATGGCCTCTTTCTAGCAGCTATTTTGGGTGGAGAAACCTTAAAGTTGTCGAATTTTCTCTTATATATATTTATCTCATTTTTACCTTATGGATTGCATTTCTGATTGATTTTATTTGTTTTCTTATTCTTGTCGTAAGGGAACTAAGAATTGCATGCACTATAGCACAAATGGAACGTGAAGGAGGCATCAGTCCAAGATTATCTCCTCTGGCACAAGTATTCTTCAAATCACTCTTGCCTGCAGTCTGTACTCACAAAGTTATAATTCCTTTATGGAGATGTAGTCTTGCATGCCTGCTTCACATTATGGGGGTGTACTTAACTGACTTTGGGTAGATGTACTTGTGATAATGAAGTCTCGAGTCCTGTATCCTTTGTGATTGCTGTTTCTGACTTCATTGAATCTTTCTTCCATATCCAAGATCAGTTAAACATATGACTCATGATCCTTCAATTGATGGTTATCGCATTTTCCCTTACTTAGCAACAGTTATTGGCGTGTTTCAGGTGCGAGATGCTGGTAATTTGTTGACTAGAGCAGGTTTCTCCCTTCCAGGTGTCGACGTGGATGAATATGTAGTGAGATATAAAAGTGGTGAGCTCTGGTTTTGATCCTTGTTCTTGTTATTTATATGTTCTCTATCATTGTGAAATTGACAGCTTAACTATGAAAGTTCTGCTTTGACTTCTTTGTGACTGCTAGTGTATAACTCACTCCCTCACTGTTGAGAAATAAAATATAACGAGAAATGCTGAATCTTTAGGGCGAACGATTAATATCTGAGAAAAAGCTGTTGTTGAAAATTTTGCAATGCCTCTATTCATCCGTTCTCCCTAGTTTTCCTTAACAGGTCTATTTCATGCTCTTGCACAAAGTGCTGTGTAGCCTACATGTTTTATCAGAAAATGCGAGAATTCATCATATAAGGGAGACAAGTCAAGGTGGTACTTACATTTCTTTCTATTGAAGGAAATCTAGGAATAGTAAGCAACAGATGAGTATAGGCCAAGTAGGTCCTGATTCGTTTGCATAAGCTGCATCTGAGCATCCTAGTTGCAAACCACTGAATCAGTTGCCGATGAATCCTGTTTTCTGTTGTTCTTTGTGGTCAGGAAATTTTGGGGCATCTTCTTCAGTTAAGATATGCTACTTGGTGCATGTTAATTCAAAGGCCGTAAGAATTTAGGTCTCAATTCGATCTTCTCATTGCCTAGAGTTTGACTCATATGACAAGAATGTTAAATCATGTTACCTACTTTCTTTCCTTTTTCTTCCATTATGCTTTATATATGCATTGTCTTTTTATACTACTCCGTGATTCTTGGCTTTGTAATTACAGCTATCAGTGTCAATACATGCGGTATTTATGTTGTTCTTTTTTCCTCTGTTTCCTGGTATAGCTTTTGAGTTGATAGAACATCTCAGGGCAATGGGCGAGACTAATGCTCTTCTACAAAGGATTCCTGTAAGACTACCTTATGTCGTGAATGTTCTTCCCTTACTCATTGTTTCCTTTGGGTTGTTACAGTAGCAAACTCCGGTGTACCCAATAAAATTAACCATAACTTTGTTCGTTCATAAAACCAGATTCTAAAGAGGGAAACAGCTCTGGCAACTGCAGCAATCTATGAGTCAATGTTTGCTGCTGAAGACGGTACCATCCCTGCAACTTTCCAGGTAGCCAGAGTATTCACATTTTGCTGTAGATTCTCGTCTTTGGTTTTGCTCCTCTGCTTTAAGTTTTCAAAGTGGAAACTTTACTGAGAATAATCATATGTTACCACCTTGAAGAGCTGTTTAATATTGAAGTCTATTGACGAGAAGTATAGTGTATAGGGATGAGAATGTTTCATATACTGGATGCTAATCCTGAGAACGTTTCCCTTCCCCAGTGATTATGGATCCGTAAAATTCAGTTGCTAGGCATCTTCCTTCTCGTCATCTGGATTTCAAATTATACTTGTTTCGTAGGTAATCTATATGACGGGATGGAAGGAGCATCCATCTCAGCCAAAAGCCAAACAAAGGGGATCTGCGACCATATCCTTCAAGGATATCCAGAAGCAGTTTGGGGATGGAAGTTAATCACTCCCTATTTCGAAAGATTGAAAATTTACCTTTGTCAGGTGTCCAGTGCCTGAAAGTTTGGACGGTCTTGCCGGAAAGAGAAGGTGTGACTTCCCATCCAAGAACCTTGGACTAGTGCTTTCTTGGATGTATTTGTCATTGATAGGGGATAGATAGGATGAAGAAGGAATACGAGATCCATCGTGTTTGCCGCGTGAGAGTATTCATGTAAAGATGCGGTTCGCGACCGAGGATCCAATGCGGAAGGATCCCCTTAAAACTCTCCAAAATCGGGTCTGCGGATAGACTGCACTTTCTGCACAGCACTGCTGTCCAGTAGAATAACCACGTGGGGTAGCAACTCTCCTCGTCTTTTCAAGTGCTAGAATTTTTCATTGGTTCCCGCCAAGTCTCTCTTCTTTACATTATCGGCACGACCTGGATGGTTTTAGAGGCCTTGCAATTTCTGAACAATTCCATATCTGTAATAAAGCACCAGATGGACAGCTATGTTGCAAGAATAGAAGCATAACGTTGAATATCGAGTGCCTGTAGCATGCAAGAATCGAATTTCATGTTCTCAAGACTCTCTCGAATCGAATTTCGAAATGAATTTTTTACGCGGCAATCTTAAGGAAATAATTGCATGCTGTCCTGAGATCGTGGCATCGATATTAGACCCTAAGAGCAAGGTCGTGTGCAGGGTCACGCCCAATTTAGCTAAAGTTATACTTTCGAATGGCGACAGCACTCCGTGGTCAGGGACGTCAACCGCACCACATCGTGCTTCAAGTATATCCACATCGAGGCTAATCACTCCAAAATGTTTCGCACGACTCTTCTAATATTTTATGACGTTGTTGAGAATTCAAAAACAAGCGCCAGATCTATAAACTCTGCGCAGAAACCATTTAATTTAAATACAATTAGAATATCTTAGATTTTATTTTAAATTTTTTGAAAAAGATCAGAAAATAGTGAGATTATTTTGAGTGTAAAATCGCGCAATTTACACGCGCGCAAACGCATCCACTTCTTTGAATCGCGGAGACACACTTCGTCGCTCCTTCGGCATTCATGCGAACACAGAAGCGAACGAAAACTCTCTCTCTCCCTCTCTCTCGCTCTCGCTCTCGCGGATGGAGAGCACTATCGCTCGCGGCGAACGATATCCGGCGCCTCTCTTTCCATCGAATGCCGCTTCGAGTTCAGGTGATCCCCCCCCCTGCTTTCGCTACTGGTACCGCTTCGAATCTCGCCTGGACGATCGAGAACGATCGCAAGCGCATTCGAAAAAGCCTGCGATGCGGTACCAATTCCGGCGCGCCGTGACGATGTTCCTCCGTAATCCGTTCGCTGCTGTTTCGGATTCGTCATTTTTAGTCGCGTAGAGGTGTGCCGCTGAACAAGTCACTGATCGGAGCATCGGAGGAGGACGGATGATCCGACCGGTCGCAGGAAATGTAGCTCGATTGCCTTAGAAACAGGGCAACATGCAGGAAATAGCGGTTTGATGACACCGCAATGGACTGCAGAGCTGTTGTGGCGAAATGTTCGTCGGCTGTTTCGGCTTCCGTCGCTCGAAATCCATGTCTTAGCTCGACACTCTTCTCGTTGTGTCTCGGGACGTTTCGGTAGTTTTCAGCTTGTGATAAGTGACGAGATCGCCGTAATCGATCTCGAATCGGTTTGTCTGCTTCTATTCCTCCAACCATGCGATGTTGGGAGAAGTTATAGAAGCTTGTGATCACGGCTTGGGCTAATTGGCAAGCGATATTCATCTTCTCTAGCTATAGGCTATAGCTACTTTCTGTTGAGTCTAGACTAGAGATAATCTGGGATGTGATTGCTCCATATTTTTTGAGGAGCATGAGTCTTGGATAAAGTCCTTTTCTACATTATGTTCACATGGTCTGGGTAAAAATTTCAGTTGATGCTTATTCCTATTGCCACGGCAAGCGTTTGCTTGGTGAATGTTGTGCTGCACAGCCTGAGATGAGCATAGCCTTACGTGCTTGCAGGTGGTGCAGGGGTTTGTATGATGAAAACTACCTGGAGGAATGGACAGGACGAGTCTTTTATCTACTTCATCTCCTCCTTTCTCAGTTCGAATTCTTTCCGCCTTAACTTTGTCCCCATTGACCCGGTAATTCAGCCGCTGCATCCATAATTATTCCCAAGCTCTGTTGCTCAATTTTGTGGATTTACTCTTTGCAGGACTTTATTTTTAACTGTGGGGGTCTGTCTGTGGCTTTTGTCTTTATTACAACTTGGGAGTGCAACCTCATTCCGTATATGTTCAGCAGGTTGGTTGGCTACTTTATTTCAGGTTTCTTGCTCTGTATGATGCTTGATTTGATATTTGGATTAGGATTCGGAAACTGAAGGAGCAATTTGCACATTTTTATGTCGTCGTCACCCTCCAAACAAAGGAGCACAATGATTCTTTCGTGCACTCTTACTTCAAGTAAGTGTTACATTCATATGCATCTCCTGTGGCATAGGATGTTAGTAAAGATCTCCTATCTTTGGTTATGGCAAAGATTTGGATTGGAGCTTGGCAGGCCAACATTCGTTCCTGTTCCTGACATAGAGATGGGCTTTGAGAAGATTGTCAAGATAGCTCTCTCCCTTGGGGGTATACCTATTTCCCATTGGCTATAGTTGATAAATCTATGCAGCACATATTCAAAGTTAATTGCCATATGAATTGCAGTCAGCAAGCAGCAGCATGCCGTATGGAAATTGAAGGCCGAGGTTAGTTCACCTCTGTTGGGTGATTAGTTAGATGTCTTCTTGGTTTCCGGAAGCTAGTCCTCTGCTGCATTTAATATGATTCCCCCGTTTATCACCTTCAAGAGGATGCGGTCGATGCAAAGGATGGATCTCTTTATTGGAATCGTCACATCCATACCTGGCATCAACAATCATGATGCTAATTCGGTAATTTTACCAAGATCACGGCAACTTACTAGAATTTTTTTCTATCCAATCTTTTCAAAGCATCTAGGACTCATTTTTTGGTTCCTTCCACAATAAGCTACCTTATGGAACATGGGAAAATCTGATTTGCTCTAGGAAGAAAATAAGGATGCCCATTGCTCGTGAGCTTTCAATAGCGGCACCACAGTTAATTGCCAATTTCCCTTCACTGCAAAGAGGTTGTCTTATCAGGTTGACGATATGTCGAACTATTAAGGGGGAAACTTAAAACCATTGTATGAATTTTTGCTTTCTGCATCCTTTCCATGGCATCTTCTGCATCCTTATTCCACTATGGAACTGGTCTGCAATGTTTCCTTTACATTGTTATGGTTTTCGTTCTGTTGCAAATTCTATTTAGTTATCCATAATAGCAGTCACTTCCAGATTTGTTTTAGTCATGTGAAAACTTGCATGGACTTAAAAGGAATTTTACTCTCCGCGGTAATCTCTTCAAAAGGAATGTGAGATAGACTTGTATGAGAAAGATGTGTATCAGAAACTATATATCTCTGAGGAAAATCATTGGCTTCCTCCACGCAGAATGTTATCGTTATCCTCCTCTTAACTGTCGGATGGTGTTCGGAGACAGGCAGCAGTCAGGATATTTTGTCTGAAATTAATTGTAGAGTTTGCACTTGGAGTTGTAAGATCAATATCACATTTTTTTGTCTTCATCCTTATTTTGACTAATTCCTGATTTTCCCATGTTCAGCTTAATCAAGCTATTGGTTCCATCGAAGCAATTGCTAAGGCATCAAGGGAAGACATTTTGGAGAAAACTGACCTTTCAGCAGAGAAGGCAGACATCATCAGAAGGTTTTTCAGAGATCCCGAATTTTACCTCAGTCCCAAGTTGAGTTGATGCAAGGATTGTCATCACACCAATTGGTCCGACTTGCTCATCGGCTTAATGTGATTAGCCACAAAGTATCTGTATCTCTACTAATCAGATAGATGCCGTAGCCCATTCTTGAGTGAACACGCCGTGGCAGGATTTTACAACCATTAAAGCTGTGATATCTTTTCAAAACCATCTTCTAGTCTTCCTCGATCACTTTTGACATCAGAACTTCGTCCTTGTCTTCTACTGTCCCTGATCAAGGAAAGCAGTTATCATTCGTCAGCTTGAAGGCTTCACAAGAAGTGTAGGCTTGGCATGAACTTGCTCACGCACGCCGTAATCCAAAACTGTTGATGCTGTTGATTTCCATAGATAGGTACTCAAGATGCAAGTGTGGCATTCAGATCTCATCCTTTTGCACGCACTGAATTAAGCCGCAGCATGCGAAAGCGTGTGATGTTGTTCCCCGATTCACAGATTTCGTTTTGGATAAACCCACTCCTATCATCCAACAGAACTTATGTGATACAATTTAATAAAAAGTTACTATAATAGGTGTCATTAAACATATAAAAGAGCACGCACACTGGAACAACCCTTGCTTCTAAGCAATCACAAAATCACTCGCTCTCTCTCTCTCTCTCGCTCACCGCAAACAGTGAGTGCGTCGTTGAGACGTCAAATCCAGGCATGGACAAAAGCGAGCGACTCCAGCGCCGCTTTCCATTTTCCATGTCGCCACTCGTGCGGCACTGGCGTCCGGCTTTCCTGTCTCCTCCTCCCCATCCTCAGCGCCGCTGCACCTGAGAAGTAATCATTGTCGGAGACGATGAGGGGTCCTTCGCGGTTGCCGCCGCCGCTTCTTCTTCTTCTTCTTCTTCTCCTGCTATTGTCTCCGGCGGATGCTTCTTCAGATGGGTATCTCGTATCAGCAGTCGGAGACCCTGGGATGCAGAGCCCCAACGTCAGGGTCGGCTTCGAAGCTTGGAACTTCTGTAACGAAGTGGGCGCGGAGGCTCCCTCCATGCCGAGTCCCCGGCTCGCCGACTGCTCCGACTTGCTCTGCCCTTCCTTCCCCGGTTCGCCATTTCACTCTCCCTTCTCTTCTCATTCAAGTAATGTCACTCCAAAGAAATTTCGTGTCGTATGGGACATGACGACCCTCACCCTGGACTAGCGGCCCGCGATCTCTGAAATACCCTCATGTCTTTTTCAAGCAAGAATTCGGGTTGTCATCCTTCTCTGTCGTCTTGAGATGGATCTTGACTGCGAATGATATTGCATGTGCATGAAGTAGCTCTTCTAGATCAGGAAAGGCGTGCGCTTTCACTTTTGCACTCCCCATCTGCATGCTCGGTGTTTTCCTTTTGATGTGCCTTGATGATGATGATGCTTCTGTACTGTTGATCGGTTTTGTTTGGATTCACTGTATGTGTTAGGTTTAAGTTTAACCCCATCTGATGACGGGAGCGAATGCGCAGTCCATCGAAAGGTGAAGGAATCGGACAACAATTTGAGGGCTGGCGATGCATTTCGTCTGGAGGGTTTTCAGCCATACGAAGATCCGGATTTGTATGCTGCCGAGAAAGAACGGTACCTCGGTTCTCTCTGTGAGACGAACGATGCTGCAGAGCCGTGGCAATTCTGGATGGTCATGCTCAAGAATGGTAATTTCGATAAGAACACCACGCTCTGTCCCGAGAACGGGAAGAAAGTTGGCAAAATAGTGACCGATAGGAGCTTTCCCTGTTTTGGCAGCGGCTGCATGAATCAGCCCTTGGTGTATCATAATCGATCGAGATTGTTTTATCCTGATGGAAAAATTGCATCTTTGACTGGAGGATTTTATGGGACATACGACCTCGATGCTGATTTGAGCAAAGACGATGGAAACAACTCGTACTTTTCGGTCTTGTGGCAGAAGAATATGAGCTCCGGAAGTTGGATTTTTTCTCAAATATTGAGGACAACTACCAAGTATCCTTGGCTTATGTTGTATCTACGGGCAGATGCAACAAAAGGATTTAATGGTGGTTATCATTACCCTGGTCGGGGAATCATGCGAAAGGTTTGTTCATTATTACAGTGAAGTTTTCTCTCTTCATTTTGTTGAATCTATAAAGTTTTTGGAGAATTTCAACTGATGTCTAACCAAGGGTAGAAGGAATCTGCAAATGGGTCAATAGAGAGACCAAGGCCTTTGGCCCATTCTACTCAGCATAGGCTCAATGGAAAGTTCCTTTTCATTTGTATCATTTGGCAAGTTAGTGAAGCGTACTTGACTGAATTGGAATGCAGTTGTCCATATCCACAATGGACAATGCAACGGAATTTGTGAAGCTAAGCCATAGTTTCTTTTTTCTATCTCTTCCCATCTTTCTGAGCCAGTCAGTCGATCCACTGTTGATGGGGACTAGGAGGTTCTTTTTTTCACTTTCTGTGCCCATGTGAAATTGTTTCAACTTCGGACTAGGGCAGAAGCGGATTCTCTTTTGGTTCTCATGAAGCTAAGCAGGGTATGCGTTTTGGTCTGCAAACATATAGTTCCAGGCACTTTTTCCATATATCTTCGCACCAATGCATAGTTACTCATGTCATATAAGCACGTCATTGTTGCATTAGAGTCATCTCCTGCACTTGACTATGTTGGACTAGGCAGTACATAAAGGGCAAAAGGAACAACGAGATCAAATAGTCAAAGCAGAAAAATCATTATGCACCAAATTTCCGCTCTTTGAATCAGAATCTATATGTTTTGGGGGGTGAAAAGAGATCCCAATGGATATAGCCACATCATTGATTTTGCTTGTTTAAAATTTGTGTTATGTGATCTGATTCCCGGAAGTGACATTTTTGTTTGTGATTTTTTAGTTGCCAGAATCTCCAAACTTCAAAGTAAGATTGACTCTTAATGTGAAACGTGGAGGAGGCCCTAATAGCCAATTCTATCTACTCGATATAGGAAGCTGTTGGAAGAATAGTGGGGATCCATGTGATGGCGATGTCCTCACAGATGTGACTAGATACAGCGAGATGATAATCAATCCAGAAACTACCAGCTGGTGCAGACCAGATAACCTTGTCTCTTGTCCTCCTTACCATGTCAGTGTTTCTGGTGAGATCATATATAGGAACGAGACGTCTCGGTTCCCCTATTCTGCTTATCATCTATATTGTGGCCCTGGGAACGCCAATCATTTGGATAAACCATATGATATCTGTGACCCTTATAGCAATCCACAAGCACAGGAACTTGTTCAACTTCTCCCACATGTCGAATGGGCTATCCATGGATATCCTGAAAAGCAAGGTGACGGATGGGTTGGAGATTCTAGGACGTGGGAACTTGATGTTGGAGCTCTGTCCAGTCGTCTGTACTTTTACCAGGTCAGTTGCACTCTTCTGTCATTTTGTGATAGTCATAATTTCTGTGCTGTATGTAGCGGTGTTAATTTGCCAGGTTAATGGTTGATATGCTGACTGTGGTCATTATGTGCCTATAGGCTTTGTTTGGTTCAACTTTGCAAATGAGTCTCGGGGGAATGCAAATATTTTTAGGTTAAAGCCATTTGGGGAAATGTAAATAGCGTTCGATAAAAAATCCTTTGTGAAGCTTTTTTGGTCAAGTAGTGTTTGGTTAATTTTTTTTTGCAAAGGGCTTTGAGACCCCTTTTTATTAAAAAAAAAAAGTTACCTTTCGTCGGAGCTGGCGAGTCAGATCTGGCGTTGGCGGCTGTTGCCCAAGGTCGGGCAACCCTCGGCGAGGGTTGTGCTTGCGTGACCCCAACTGGCTGTCGCCTGGGGTCGCGTGACCCAGGACGTCGTCGCTTGAGTCGGGCGACTACCTAGGCGCCATTGGCCTAGGTCGTGCGATTCTCGGCAGCGCGATCTAGGCCGATAGCGCCTGGGCGGTCGCGGGACCTCAAGCGGCCGTCGCCTGGGTCGCACGACCCCAAGCGATGGCCGCCTGGAGTTGTGCGACCCAAGCCGACGGCACCTGGGCGGTCGCGCGACCTTAGGCGGCTGTCGCCTAGGTTGCGCGACCTCGCCGGCTACCCTTTCGCAAAGAAGATGAACAGTAACAACAAAGGGGCAAAACCGGAATATTAAAGAATAAATGAGGGTAGTTTGGAAAGGAAAAAAATAGTTTCAACGTTCCAAATGCTAGCATTTGGCCAATGGAGTCCCAAAAGCTGAATCAAACATCTCATATTTTTCCCAAGGGGCTTTGAGCCTCCAAAGCCCCTTGGGACAAAGCCTCTTGGGAAAGTTGAACCAAATAGGCCCTTAATTTGCCTGGTTTTTCTATACTATCTAATCGGGTGCACTCTGCTGTACCCAGTGCAGCCTACAACATAAACAAAGAGGGAACAAACTCTGCTGTACCCAGTGCAGCCTACAACATAAACAAAGAGGGAACAGACGATTTCCATGTCCAATCTCGACTAACCAATCTTAAGCTGTTTTACAGATGAAAGAGCCTAATTCCTGTGTCCAATCTTTACTAACCAATACTCCCACGTTCTGTCTTTTTCTTCTACGTGGTTGAAAACGAAAATACAACGTGTCCCCATCTTCCAATTCAAGAACACAGGGTTTTTTTCATAACTTAACATTCATCGGGCATCAAAAATGGCTTTTGTCGCTAATAATTGATATTTGCGGTTGATCAGGCACCAAAAAGGGCCTTTGTCCTATTGAGTATTGATTGTCACTGCTACACCTTTTTAACCATTTCACTCTGCAGGATCCAGGAACAGAACCAGCAAAGCGTATATGGTCCTCGATCAATGTTGGTACTGAAATCTACGTCAGCCAGAACGGGGTAACTGCAGAGTGGAGTGTTAGCGATTTCAATGTACTGGTTCCTGATGATGTCACGTATGATGGTGAAATAACTGACCAAGTTTCGGTGCTTTGACTTGTCAGTCGATGTTGGAGATAGCTGTTGGATGCAAGTGACATCACAGTATACATAAACCACGGAAAGTGAGGTGTGGTGATTGTGTTTTGTTCTCAGTATTGCCCATCACAAGGAATCCGCATCTCTTCTGTTCAGTCTCGTTGCACGGTTTCTCTTCGCAGCATGGTTATTGTTGCATTATCAGAAGATTAGTCATCTTTTTAGTACATTTAGCAGTCTAAGAAGAAAAGTTGACACTTCCAATGATGGGGAAGATCATTCCATCCATTCCTTTTCTACTTCACTATACATTTTGCATGTACTGCCATTTATACACACGTTCAATAGGCAACAATGGACAAGAGAGGCATGTGTAGCTAACCTTAGCATCTGAACAGTGTTATCGTTGGCTAGTCCTATGCTTCTTGTTAATGTTCAACATGAAATATGTCTTGCTTGTGCTGTACAACCCGAGGACGAGATACTAACATGGAGTTCCTTGGGGACAATTGTCATACTTTGAAGTTCAGTGATTTTGAAAGTACACGGAGTCGTCCCGATGTTATAATCCTACGTGTTGAGCTCCATCGAAAAACCTTTGAACTCGAGAAGCGAGGTTTCGATGTAAGTCAGATGTTATAATCTTACATGTTGAGCTCCATCGAAAAACTTTTGAACTCGAGAATTGGGGTTTCAATGTAAGTCGGAGGATGACGAGAGATTGAATACGCTTTTTCTTTAACGCCACCAGAGGAATGGTGTTGTGATAGGTTGTGGGATTTTCCATAAATGATTCGTAGATGATTGGTTCATCGGGATGGAATACTTTTGAGATAATGATACAAATAGTCTATAAACTTTCGTCGAATATGTAACATGGTCTCTCAACTTTCAAATTATTCAATATGATCCTTAAACTTTAATTCAATGTGCAATATCGTCTTTAAATTTTTGATTTATTTAATGTGATAGATTTATTTAATGTGATCTCTAGATTTTTTGTATATGTTCAATTTAATTTTTGCATTATATGAAAATATTTAATGTTGTCTTTCTGTTAATAAATTTCATGGACAATATTGAATATTTATATATAGTCCAAGAATTAGATTAAATATATATTAAAAATTTAGATATTATATTAAATGAATTAAAATTTTAGAAATAATATAAAATATTAAATTAAAATTAAAAATTCAAAAATCACGTTGATAAAAAAAAATTTAGTATGTTTTCCAAATCCACAGGAAGAGTTGTGTTCGGTGACGGGTCTGTGCAAACCTTTTCGTCTTTTGAGTGTGACCTGGCCGACCGCCGCGGAAAAACTCCGATGTCATACAACAAAACCCATCTGGAGTAGCAAAGTATTCTCAGGAAGGAAAGGCAGGAGTAAGGTTAGCTTGGGGAGGTTGAGAACTCCGTCCCTTCTTTCTCTGCGTCGCCAGTAACCCCCGGTAGTAGGCACGTCAACGTCCCTGCCTTCTCTCTCTCTCTCTCGCTCTCCCCCTGCTCCGTCCTCTTCTCTTTGCCCGCGCATCTTCATATCTCTCTCTCTCTCTCTCTCTGTCGCAGGAGTTACAGCTTCTCAAGCTAATGGAGACGGAGTCCGGCGAAGCGCGCGTCACCCGCGTCCTCTTCTGCGGGCCTCACTTCGCGGCCTCTCAAAATTACACCAGAGACTACCTGAGCCAATACCCATTTATCCAGGTTCAGGCCTCGTGCGATCCCCCTCGCCCCCTGCAGTACATGATAGAAAATGTTTACTGTTCCGCTTTCTTCGGTGGGAAGTGGTTGACTTGATGGGGTTTTAGCTGGATGTGTTTTCAGCGGAAAAATGGGATTCGATTGCTTCGCCTCTGATCATTGTAAAATACTGAATAGTAGAAGTGTATACTTTGCGACACTGTTGTAAGTGATGACATTTTCACCTGGCTGAATTGGAAACCAGTCTGCTCCTTGTTGGGGTCCTGCCTAAACTTGCTGTAACGATCCCATTGTCGCCAGCGCATGCCTTTGGATAAATAACAGACTAGGGGGCAAAAAAAAAAGAAGCATGTCCAACTTTGCACATTCCGTTTGGTCTTATGTTTACATGTGGATATATCCTCGCCGGTTGGTGTGCTTGGGTTTATGGCAGTGGAAGGACTTACTGATACATATGTGTTTCCGAATTTTCCTCTCTAACTGCACCTTGAAGATCATTCGTTCATCTGTTTTCCGTTTTCATAGGTCGATGAGGTGGCCCTCGATGACGTGCCTCGTGTTATAGGAAACTACCATATTTGTGTGGTAAAAAACAGGCGCTTCGACTCAGATACGATTGCTCGAGCGAAACAAATGAAGCTTTTAATGCAATTTGGTGTCGGTCTGGAAGGTGATAATCTCTCTCTCTCTCTCTCTCTCTCTCTCTCTCTCTCTCTCCCCTCCCCCCCTCTCTGCCCTTGCTTGCTTGTGTATGTTCGGCTGGGGGAGTTTGGTTTATTTTGTCGGTATTATTACTATGTTTTGTTAGATCTTAATGGAATTTAGTACCCAACATTACATCTTCATGAAGGTGTTGACATTGATGCTGCCACCAAAAATGGAATTAAAGTTGCCAGGATTCCAGGGGACATCACGGGAAATGCAACATCATGTGCAGAGATGGCGATTTATCTGATGCTGGGTTTACTTCGAAAGCAGGTATGTTTGATCACTAGAAAAATCTTAAGTAGTTGGGGTACTTCACATGATTCATTCTTGCATGCTAAGTCCACAGGTTAGGTTCGTTGTATGTTGTGCTTCTTTTTGTTCAAGCATAGGGAATGACAGGTTGAATGTTTTAGCTGTAACATTTTCTGAAATGTGAATAAATTCCCCATTATTTTGCATTCTCATCCTTTTCTGGTCAAAGTTTTGAGTGAATGTTTGATCATCAGCCCCAGTAAATTCTGTTTGAAGCCTATATAGTTTCTTCTAAATCAAATTGCGTAGGTGTTTATAGCTTCATTGATACACTGGGAAACAGGAAAATCTTCAAATTATACCCCGACTTTCAAAACATGGCAGACTTCCTACATCAAGCCTACATCTGAACAAGAAGGTTCATTTACAATTGAAATTTCACAAAGGTCTATCCTTCTTTTGATAGGTAAATCATGCCCATGTCGTCTTGCTCACATAGTCCAATACTGCAGCTGTAAAACATGACTTGTTTATTGATTTCATTCAGTGGGGAGGAATGGTAATGATATGAATGAAATTAGCAGTAGTCTGTCAAATGCCATTGGTTGCACCATGTCAAATAGTCAACTACTAACGAAGTTTGGTACAGTTGATTATGTCAAACTCATAGAAACTGCTGCATGGCATAAAGTTAAGTTTATTGTGGACATAATCTTACAGGATACCTGACTCTTTGTCAAGATGCCCATTAAAGGCCTTCGTTATTCAATTTGAAATGTTGGTCTCTGAGGTGATTTGTGAAAACAAACAGTTCCAAGCATTGTACTAAGGCCTCGTTTGGTTCCATGAATAAAGGAATCCTCAAATGGATTCCCATTCCAAATATCATTAATTGGAATAATTTTCCTTATCCATTGTTTGTATGACAAAAAAATTTGGCCTTGTTGGAGAATACTTCTCACTGAATACAAAGATCAGTGATCGGTGATCATTGCTGCTACTGGCGAACACAACCGATGACCTGTGGTGGCAACTGGCGACCCGTGGCGGTGGAGTTGGGTTTTTGATAGATTTTTGGTTGTAGGAATCTGGAAGTGGCATTCCAGTACTAACTATAGCTAGGTAATCTAATTCTCAATTTTTTGAGGAATTCTATTCCATGTGGAATTCAAATCCATCTCTTGATTTCTTTCCAAACATGAAATATGTAGGAATTGGAATCCCATTTTTTGAGGAATCCAATTTTGCATTGAACCAAACAAGGCGTAAAAATAACAAAGAAATCTCTTCCACTTGAGGGGTACTTATTAGAAATTCTCACAAGGAAGAAAGGCTCGAGTACCCCGCAGAATAGAGTTGCTGTAGAAGGGACTCAAGTGAGTTTGACATTGGTGCGAGCAAATGAAATCATCAGCTAAGGTGTTCTTGAGAGGAGGGTCTCGATCTCACCATCTTCATTACAAGTACTCCTATCAAGAAACTGAGAATGCTTTACTGAGAAAATGATTGTGGAGAAAGAAATGTCCTTATCAGGATGACATTGCTAAAGTGTTGAACAAACAAATATTGTTTCTTGGGTGCAAAGCTACATGATGCAAATTATGCGATAGAATATCCATCTTTGGGCCTCTTAGATGTAAAAACTCTACATCTAATAAGCATATTCCATGGTTAGTGATGGTTTAGATAAGGAGACTTGGCCTTTTTGTTATATTAAAGTGGGCTGCCTTTTGCTTGCTAGTGTTCAGTTCTCTCTCTCTCTGTCTCTGTCTCTCTCTCTGTCTCTCTCTCTCTCTCTCTGTCTCTCTCTCTGTCTCTCTCTCTCTCTGTCTCTCTCTGTCTCTCTCTCTCTCTATGCGTGTGCGTACGTGTGCATGCGCCTTTCCTTCATTGCTTCAGTTTTGTTCTTTGCAGACCGAGATGCAAGTTTCTGTGAATCAGAGAAAACTTGGGGAGCCAGTTGGTGAAACTCTATTTGGAAAAACCGTGAGTATCTTTTATTTTTTAGTTGTTGAATACACAACAAGAATCATTGTTGAGCCTCTTTTATGTTTCATGAATGTCCGTTGTTTATCCTTTACTCTTTGCATTGTAAGTATCATTGAAAAATATCATGTCCATTGTAGGTATTGATTGCGGGGTTTGGAAATATTGGAGTTGACTTGGCTAAGCGCTTAAGACCTTTTGGGGTGAAAATTATTGCCACAAGAAGGAGCTGGTGCTTAAGTTCACAAGCTCCTCTCCAATCGAATGGTAATGTATTGTCATTCAAAATGTGGAAATTTTTCTTTACATTCTCCTGACATACAATATTGGCTACATTCTCAGCGGACCTTGTTAAAAATGGCATGAGTGATGATCTGGTTGATGTGAAGGGAAGTCATAACGACATTTGTAACTTTGCTGGCGAGGCAGACATAGTTGTCTGTTGCTTGTGTTTAAACAAAGACACAGTAAGACTTATTTGACTCCATGCATTTATACTTTGCTTCATTGGTTTATCCAAATCAAATCTGTTGTCCCATGGAACTGATTTTGCAAGAATGCATTCTGACTGCACAAGGAAAAGCAAAAATTAAATCAATAGTAGTCTTTGCTTTTACATGAAGAAATTTTTGAAAGCGTAGATTCAGGGTAGTTTGTGGCTTAGTTACTTCTATTTGTCTGAGTTCTTTATCCAGTTTGAAAGCTTCTTAGGTTGCTTTATTCAGATTGATTGAAAAGTGAGAAAAGGTGACATGTGCCATTTTTTCTTCTTTCCCTGAGCCATACATTACTGATGTTTTTGAATGAATATGATCGTACTTTACAGGTGCTCCTTTTTGGAAATATGTTGCCTTGAAATGTTTTTTTTCCCTTTTTTTTCTTTTGTTCCTTTGTCATTATTCACTTCTCACTCGGAAATGTCTTCTGGATTCTTATTAGTTCATTTTGATAATCTGGTAGGCTGGCATCATCAATGACTCATTCATATCTTCAATGAGAAAGGTCTGCTCTATGTATCCCTAAATGATGTTTTATGCTACAGATACGAAGTTCTGCTCTATTCTTTGGCTGTACTAGTTTTTTCTTAACACTTGTGACTGGTTCTCTGATCCCCATTCATCCTCTTCAGTAGCCTTAATGAGAAGTCTAGATCCTTCTCTATGTTTTACAGGTGCCATTGATGGTAGTAATGATACTCCTTCTGCCCTTCATGTAACCATAGCCGTTGATCTGCCTGGGGTTCTAAAACAGATATTATGAAACTAACCTCTTAGTGAAGCGGTTAACGCGTTGTGGTCCATTTGAAAATTGGGTTGGGTGGTTGACAGATGTATTCTGCTTTGTTACATCACTAAATATCACACAAGTGTATTTTGAAATGTACGGTCTTATTTGCTCGAGGTGGACTCCTCCTATTCAAGGATCACTGATGCTTCATTATGACTCATACCATGTCCTTAACTCATCCTTTAAATGCAAGCTTTGTCATTATTCCTTTTCGCGTATTTCTCCTGTATTTTTGCTCCTAAGCTCACAGATAAATATTTAATGGAGAAAAAAGACTGGCTGCAAATGGAGAACCTATAATAGAAAAGTTCTGACGAGAAAGTGGCACACCACAGTATTTGTGATTCCTTTTCTTTTTCACATCTGTCTCTTTTAACATTTTGGAAATAAAGGATGCGAAAATGAGATCTCTGTGGCATGTCAAGTAGGCAGATTGCATTACGGGTAAGAGTTTTAACTATTTTCCTATGGTGATACAGGGAGCTCTTCTTATAAATATTGCTCGAGGGGGTCTCTTGGATTATGAGGCCGTTGCTCGTCACCTGGAGTCTGGTCACTTGGGAGGCTTGGGCACCGATGTGGCTTGGACAGAGCCATTTGATCCGAATGACAAAATCTTGAAATACAAAAATGTTATTTTAACTCCTCATGTTGCAGGGGTCACAGAACATTCTTACAGATCCATGGCTAAGGTTTGTGGACCCTACAAAATATGCTGGAGTTCTTTAAACTCTTAAAGGGGTTCCCCCCCACCCACACACACACAGACACAAGAATTACATTCCTCTCTTTTTTTTTTTCCTAAGGCTTTGTTTAGAAAAGAGTGAAAATGGAGGTGAAGAAAATTTGGGTGAAAATTGGAAGGAATTTAATTTTGACATGGATTTGGAGGGAAATTTTAAATCCTGTAGCCCTTGTTCCCAAACATAGGGTAAGTGTTTGCATGTTTCAGTGGGAGGGTAGAAGTATAAGAAATTCTTTGTCCACATTAATCTACTAGGTTATTCTAAGCGATCACGAAGATCTTATATTCCTCCTATTCATTTTTCGTGAAAATTGTAGGCTGTGGTATGGATGGGTTAGTGTTCTGTCTTTTCATGGTCAAGCGTAAAAAATCTAGTGTACGGAGAACGACCAAATCATCATCCTTGCATATTTAAATTTGATAGCTGATTTCTTTGTTTGTAGTTGAAAATTGTTTTTAAATTTCTTTCATGCATCTTCTGAACTGTTTTAGTTCTCAAATCAGAATGAAAGTAAATTGGCGATCTCCAGAAACCAAACAGGGCTGAAAGCAGCACTTTTCTTGAGTTTAGACAACAAAGTAGCTTGAATAGCCTACCACGGCACTGTTAATGTGAAGCATCAGGACTGACTTAAGATAAATTTTTGTAATCAGGAATCGAGACTAGGGCGCCATACTTAATTGAGGCAGAACGGATCAAATGACATAGCGGTTTTTTCCTGATCTAGTCTTGCATGTTAATATGACGGTGGAAGTCCATCAACCCAAATCTTATTTCACTCTTTGGACCACTGTCTACTCATTTATCATTTTGTTTATCCTACTTCTTGCGGCTACCTTGTGATGACATGTTACCCTGCGGATTTCCAGTCAAATGATTGTTCTATTGGTTTACGCAGGTAGTTGGCGATGTGGCTCTTCAACTTCATGCTGGGACATCTTTGACAGGGGTAGAGTTTGTCAACTGACTAAAACATGGAAAGCCAATTCAAGAGGAGCATATCTTTGGATGTGTTACCAAATCACATGCTCTTATGGTAGTTCACATTTCACATGTCAATCTTTCTGATGAATAAAGACTATAGTGCAACTTATTCTCGGCTAGGAATGCACCAAGCCGAGTATGAGGGGCGTATGTATCCTTGGTCCCAACACCCGAGAGGTGGGAGTCGAACCTGGCCTGCACAAGTGCTTGTTTAGTGGAAATTCATTACATAGCCAGGGGCGTCAAATAAATGTGTGCTCTTAACTTAATTGGAGATAAGTCTCGGACAAGTGCTTGTTTAGTCGGTCCTTTATGAGATTTCTTTTTGGTTTAATCTTTACCTGATGCCAAACGTAATCCGATCTGGGTATGGTCAACCGAGATGATGATGATGCTGAGACCTGCTGGATCATTCAATCTGCGACGACACGTCCGAATGATAGCAATTTTACATCTTTGATGAAGTCGAGATGAATGAAGCTGTTTTGATGTTCGGTTGGCAGTACTTTCAATGAAATTCACGTCCATTCCAGTACCTCTAATTTTCCCATGGAATTGCCGATTCGATTCCACTCTATGCGGTTCTGCAAAATGTGTCATGAGGGCATGACTGTTGCCGCAGGTTTGTGAACGGGACAGGAAAAATTTAGAGCGTGACACACATTGACACGCTGGATGATGATAAAGTGCATAAAACGCGTGCGATGCATTCCCATGATCCAATGAGAACAAAAACAATCGTCAATGAGTCCGCGTGAGCCCGTGTCTCCATATAGAATGAAACAGTTCAAAGCTCACTTCTAGGATGGCAGCCTCCTGACTGTATATTGATTGACAACAGTCCGCCTGCATTGCCAATCTGAATAATATATTGTTTCATGTGCACGTACGACAATTTCTTATTCCCTCTGCCCTCGTAACTCCTCCCCGCGTGAAATAAATCTAGGCGGATTCATCAACGGACGGGAATCGGGTTCAAACTCTTGAACTAAATGGATTCACGCTCCACTCTAAATCGGGTTCAAACTCTTGAACTAAATGGGTACGCGCTCCACTCTAAATCGGGTTCGATTCCCCTTTCCCCCTTTGTTACCCGATTTATGAAAATGGCTGGGCATGACTTTTGTTTTGTGCCGTTGGGTAATTAACTCGAGGATTAATACCACGAAAAACTCTGAATTGGTGCGCCCGTGATAAATTTACCCAAACTAATTTGTTGACTACCGAAAACTCTAAATCGGTACAACTGTGACAAATTTACCATCAGTCAGATTTTGTTAAATTTTTACCGTCAAATTACTAAGTTGCATGACACGTGGTAGTTGACGGGTATACCGGTTTGGGATTTCACCTTCCGTTCGTCACGGGTGTACCAGTTTGTGATTTTTCGTTATATCAATCCAATTTAACGGAAACTAACGGAGGGTAAATTTATTACAGGTGCATCATTTTAGGGGTTTTCGTAGTATTAACCCTAAACTTAATTTAGCAAAGATGAAGGAGTGCGAGATCAAATTCAAGTCAAGGTCTCGGGTCGCAAGTCTCGACACCGCAGAGAGTCGCCGCGAGAAGAAGAAGAAGAAGAGGAGTCCCAAAACGGGGCAGAGGCGTTTTTACCGAAGGCTCTAGCCAAGGAGAACGTGCGGCGAGCGATGCACGCAGCGCGGCAGTTCAAGGGCAGGTGTAATTACGTCAGAATTTTCTTTTTCAACAGGTAAGAGAGATTAGACTAGACATGATTGGGTCCCAACCGGGCCAATTCAAAGGGCGCGGATCAGCTTTCAGCGCTACCCTAACCCCACTCTCCCCTTTGCGCAGAGAGAAGCGGTCTTCGTTCGAAATTGTTGAAACTTGGACCGGTCTTTGCTCGCGGCAACTTTTCCAAGGGTTGACCACACGCTCGACTTGCAAAATAATTTCCGCAGAGCGACCCGGTCTTCTTGGTCGTCGGGCCTCCTCCTCCTCCTCGCTCTCGCTCCCGCTCTCCTCCTTCGCTTTTTCAAACCGCGTTTCTCCCCTTCCCCTTCGCTGTCATGGCGTGCCCGTTCTCCTGGAAGAGCTCGCGCATAAAGAAACATTCAGCTGCTAGATAAGCAGGCAGAGAGAGAGAGAGAGAGAGGCACGCACGCACGCACAAACCCATCTGTAGTACGACCACCGACATGAGATTATCAAGCCGGTCGCTCCATTTCCTATGGCTCGCTTGCTCGGGAAACTCCGCCTCCTGCTCGGCTTGATCGTCGTCTTCTTCGCGGTGCCGTTCGCTTCGCCGGTCGTCTCGCTCTCGACCGTGTCGATTTCCAGAACCGCGAACCAGACGTTGGTCTGTGCTCTTATAAAGCCTCCCGGCCGGAGCCTGTTTCTCAACTGTACCAGCTTCCCGGCGGGAATTCAAATTAATTTCCCTCGCAGTGCTTCCTTCGCGGGCATCGTCGGCGGGGACGGATTCCTGTGCGGCTTGAGAGGTGGTTTCTTTTCGCCGACGTCGGTCCTGGGTTGCTGGAGATTCTCCGCCGCCAATGGCACCGGCATGAATTACAAGCGCATCTACAGGGATCGTCTCGTGACGGAGCTCGATTCCGGAGATGCTCACGTGTGTGGTCTCGTCAACGAGACTAGCCGGATCGAGTGCTGGCAGTGGCCCCGACTCAATCGGACCATGTTGCCGAACAACTGGTCCAGTGTTGCGGTGGGCGGGGATTATGCATGCGGCCTGACGGGCGCCCGTCAGGCCGCAGGGAAAGTCGAGTGCTTCGGGGACAATGCCCACGTCGTGACTAAGCAGCCGAACGGAAGCTTCAGAGCGGTTGCGGCCGGGTCCGGGCACGCCTGCGCCATCTCCTCGGTGGATAACAGTCTGAAGTGCTGGGGAGATGGGACAGACGAGATCAAGCCGCCGCAAGGGGACTTCTTGTCGGTGGCCCTGGGAGAGAACAGGGGCTGCGCACTGCGTACGAACAGCACAGTCGTGTGCTGGGGGCGGAGCAATTTCAGCTTGCCGAACCACTTGCGAGACGAATACTTCACAGCCATCGAAGCCAAGCGCAGCGTTTTTTGCGGAGTCTTGACCGTCAACTATTCCTTGTGCTGTTGGGGCAATGAGCACTTCGACTCCAGGCCCGGTTCCATGGTGTTTGATAACGTGCTGCCCGGCCCGTGCCGGAGCTACTGTCCTTGCGGTCCTTTGCCGAACTACGGGAACTTGTGCGAGCAAGGATATGTGTGTCAACCTTGCCAAGCTCCAACCCCAATTGTTCATCCTCCACCGCCACCGTCGCCGGCACCGTCGCCGGCACCGCCACCCGTTCAGCCTAAGAGCTTAAATAGGAAACTGGTGGGGTTCCTGGTGGTGGGATGCGTGGGATGGGCTTGCTTGCTGTCGATCTTCGGTTTCTGGCTGTTCAGATACTGCAAGGGGAGGGTGTGCCGTGTCCACGATTCGGGCCGCATCGAAGAGACCTCGAGCCCGGATCAAACTACGAACCCGCCGCCGCAGCCTTGGCCACTGGAGAGGCGGCTGAGCCATTTGGTCAGCATGGACTCCCACCTGGAGGAATTCCCCTTGCAAGTGCTCGCCTGTGTCACCAATGGATTCGCCGAAGAGTTCAAGATCGGGACGGGAAGCTTCGGCTCGGTCTACCGTGCGACATTGGACGATGGACGAGAAGTGGCCATCAAGCGAGCCGAAACATCGGCAGCAGCATCGCCGTCACATTTAGGCGGTGGCGGCCCAAGCGCCAGGAGGCAAAAGGAAGACATAGACAGGGCATTTCTCAACGAGCTCGAGTCTCTGTCCCGCCTCAACCACAAGAATCTCGTCAAGCTCTCTGGATTCTGCGAAGACGGCAACGAGTTGATATTGGTCTACGAGTACATGCACAACGGTACGCTCCACGACCATCTCCACAAGATTCCAGATTCCCCACTCAATTCGTGGGCAGCGCGTCTCGGAGTAGCCTTGGACGCGGCTAGGGGCATCGAGTACCTTCATGTCTACGCAACTCCCCCCGTCATCCACCGCGACATCAAATCTTCCAACATTTTGCTCGACAAAAGCTGGACGGCTAAGGTTTCCGACTTCGGGCTCTCTCTTATGGGCCCCGAAGACGACGAGTCCCACCTCTCGCTCCACGCTGCAGGAACACTTGGCTACGTGGATCCCGAGTACTATCGACTACAAATCCTCACGTCCAAAAGCGACGTGTACAGCTTCGGGGTCGTTCTGCTCGAGTTATTATCAGGGCACAGGGCTATTCACAACAACGACAACGGCGTGCCGAGGAACGTGGTGGACTTTGTGATTCCCTACATATTGCGAGACGAGATTCACAGGGTCCTAGACCGGAAGGTCTTGCCCCCAAACCCTTTAGAAATAGAAGCTGTGAAGTCTGTAGGATACTTGGCTGCGGATTGCGTGCATTTGGAAGGCAAACATCGCCCCACAATCACAGAAATTGTGAATAGATTAGAAAGAGCTCTGGTCGTGTGTTCAGCCCATCCCGCTTACTCTCGGTCTTCGACGGAATCCTCGACCACTTAGTCGTCCTTGTTCGTTGTGAATAGCGCGACTTGCCATCACTGCCGAGCCAAATTTGTAGAGAACACCATTCTTTCTCAATTCTTTCCTTGTCTACCTTCTCTTTTTGTACCATTACATTCTTTCCTTTCTTTGATTCAGAGGAGAACAAGGCAATGGATGTTTCTCCAACATGCCATGTACTGATGCAACGCAGCATCCCCAATTAGCAACTATTTAACCACAATTCAACGACGAGACCGATAATTCCTGTCGAATAGCTGAAGAACATTTCGGCCACGTTTGGTGCGTGGAATGGGGTTCGAACGGAATCGGGATTCAGACATACCTCTTTCCTTTCTGTTCCTACCTCTATTCCATTTCTTCCCCCATTCTATTTACTTAAGGCCGCTAATCGGGCATGCGAAGCTAGTTGATGAAGGCCGCTGCTTGCATCAATCCGAGTTTTGGGTTGGAGTTTTTTCCTTTCCCTCATACTTTTACAGCTAATGAATTGTATTCAATCCTCAAATCACTCAACTTCTAGACAATTCTATGTGAATGATATTTAACGTCTCTCTCTTGTTTGCCGTTTGATTTGCGTCTTGCATTGTGCAAGCAGTTCTTCGATTGAAATTTTTTTGTTTTTAGATCTTGGTTTTTTGGTTTTTAATCTCTTGCCCCTTTATTTGGGAGTTAGCCCTAAACAGGGGTGAACGGTTTCAAATTCAGGTTAAAACTTACACGTCGGAATAAGTTCCCTAATTTTTAGAACTTGAACATAACTTACATATTCAGGAACCTGAAATCTACCCGTCACAGGTTCCAAGATCTACCTAGAATCCCCTGTACTCTTAATCGAATAATTGCAGTGAATCATTATCTCTAATGACTACCATTTGCTACAATCCACTGACCACAACTCATATTTAGACACACGAAGAAAATGAAACATAAGCAAAGTAAAAGTTTCAGTCATGGATATCGCCGGAATTGAAAGCTTATGCTAGTGATTTCAGATTACATACTTATCATTGGACGCCATGGAATGCTATAAAATCCCGCGAAAACATAGAACAAGGAAGATACAAAAACTTATTTTAAGTTTTAGGTTCCACTTAAAACCTGAAACCTAGCCATCAAAACAGATTTCCAATTTTTGAAATCTGAAATCTACCCGGCAGACCCTAGAAACTGGGACTGGTCCTGCTCCCAAGTTCTCGATTCTACCCTAAAATCATACTCACCCCTAGTCCTGACCATTGGTCATGGAAGCTACAATTTTAGTGCAAGACCAAACCCAACCATTCTGGATAGTTCTAATCTCGACGAGGAAGGAATACAACAAAAAGCTGTCGTGCTTTTAATTTACAGGCGTACTGCTTATTCCTCCAAAAGAGTGAATCCCTCAAGGTTAGTCCCTTAGTTTAAACTGCGTTCTTCAATCTCATTAAGAATGTAATCTTTCAGTTTCCAAAGCCATTGGGGCATAAAGAATTCGTGTCATTTGAGTGAAGCACACTAAAGATGCGACATGGTCAACAACAAAATGGTGAACCCCCTTCAGTTCAATTGACGCCGGCCGACAAGTAATATGCAAAACAATGTAACGAGGCGACAACCTTTTTGAGGAACTTTTGAACCCCAGTATCAAAGAGGAGAAGACAGTGCAAATGCAACAAGAGGAATTTTAATCACAAGCCAGACTTGGTATTGGGTAAAAAGACATCTCAAGGTTCAAAATCCCCTAGAGTTTAGACCCCTCATCACAATCACCATGGTAGGACTAACTATACAAACGCCAATACTGTAAAATAATGAGATCTCACACATCCTAAAACTACTTGGGGCGCTCCAGGCAGCTTGGGCGCTCGTGATAAAGAAGGAACTGCACCACTATTATTCAATCTGCTCTAACACCTATACAATGAAGGCCACTACTACGTACAGCACCCTAAAAGCATATGGCGCTGACATGTAACTTTACTTTTCACATCAACATTCAACTTCTTTATGAACGGGAGATATTCACAGTGACCGAGTGGCTCTATCAGGATGCTTCTCAACAGCATTAGCGAATCTGATGACAATGCAAGATATGTCATCTTTACTCTCTCTTCTCAGCGCTTCACTTGTTAATCTCTTTGCTGCTGCTTGAGGGTCTTTTATCGGTTTGACCAAGTCAACTGCTTCTTGGTTATTGATCACCTGCCAACCGAGCAAAATTGCAATTAAGACATCCAAAGCTAACTGTTCAGATGACCATTCCAGCACAGGATCGAAGGTTCAGGTCATCTCCAAGGTGTTTTGACAAGAAAAAATCATTGACCTACCGGGGCTACCTTGAGTGGCAACTCTCAAAGAAAATTCTACTAGGGTACACTCAAAAGAATATAAAAAATAATAATAATAATCCGGGCGGATGAGGTAGACTTGCTTAGATCAGGAGCACCCGATCAAATTGCTATACAACTTCATGTTTCTTCTGGCTATCTCAGGCATGCCTACTTATCGAGACAATTTCTTTAAGATAATGATGGAGCACTCTGAATCTTTCTTGATGAACTGGGGCAGGGTAAAACCAATGATAAACAGAGGAGGATTGGGACACTACTTAATAAAGATTCATCACTTAAAAAGAGAGGACTCAGTTAAGCTCAGTTCCAGGAAGTTGCCTATTTAAGCCGCCTCGTATTACAGTAGAAACGATGAATTTGACAGTATAAACAGGCTTCGCGGGATAACATTTTGAGGCAACGCATACAGGACAGGAATAAGAAGGAATTTTGTTGCGGCATCTCCAATTTTCTAAGTTGATGAACGCCATACATAGATCCAAGGTGAGGAAAACCTCCAGTGATGAGAACTGGCGAACAGTCTAATTTAAAGGGCACTATTCATGTTTGCTTTATCTTTTTCTAGATCAGTAACAAGAGGGAGTAGAAAGATAGAACTCAAATTCAAAATCTCTTGGATCATGGCAAGGGGGACCATGACCACCGACAACCTAAATTTCTGATTTCATGCACTAATGCAGTCACCACCACCTAAATCACCAATCTTAGAAAAAAAAAAAAGGCAAACAAATAATGACTCTAGCTTATAAATGACATAGCAGCAGACTAGGCAACTCAAACTCTATGCTATGTGCCCCAGACAAATGTGCGATCTGATTTACCAAATGCCACAGGGATAATGATTGTGAGAGAGAGAGAGAGAGAGAGAGAGAGAGAGAGAGAGAGAGTGAGAGAGAGAGCTTTCATGCTGAGAGAACTGACCTTCCACAAGCCATCACTTGCCAATATGACTAACTCAATAGTCGAATCAATTGGTACATGCCTTATGTCAGGCTCCGAAGATAAATGTGCTTTGAGGCTTTGATCCCCAAAAGCCCGTGCAACTGCAAGCTGTCCATTAACCCTAGGCACATCTCCTGAAATTAGAAGAGAGCGCTCTGTTCAAAGTACAAAAACCATCGGGCTGCATTCCACAGATCGACCTGCCGGGACTCATGAATCACGAAGAAGGCACTAGCGTAACAAAACATCCGAAAGGTGACAGTCTTACCGGGGAGAAGAGTAACAAAACCCCCCTGCTCCTCAATCCTTTTCCGTTCAGTGTGCGGTTCGTGATCGACTGTAATTTGATTGGCAGAGCCCCTCTCACAGACCACTGCTCTGGAATCACCGACGTTGGCAACCCACAAATCTTTGCCATCGATCACAATTGCTGTCACGGCAGTCGAGCCGCCAGGGCCCAACTGCATCGACTTCTCAAGAATGAATTTGTCCGTAGACCGATACGCATTCTTTATAGCGGTCTCGGGGTCTTTCCAGAAATTCGGCTGTCATCAACGGAAAGGGTTATTCAGGATGTAACTCCAATCCAACTCCTAAAACTATCATCTAGTCTCATCAAGAAGCTAACTTTGCAGGCACACAACACCAGTCAACCAACCGAACGAAAGCGGATGACCAAAAACAATAGTGACCGAAACAATAGTAGGCAGGCGGCAGTCGGCAGTTACCTCTTGGAGGATGTTGTCGAAGAGATGCTCCTTCAAGTAGCAGGGGACCCGATCGCCGAGGTGGCCGTCGAAGATGGCGAACAGGCCGAGCTCGTGATCCCTCCGCTTCTTGTACTCGGCGACGTGGTAGTCCTCCATGTCGTGCCCGGACTTGCCCTCCACCAGGTGGAACCCGTGGGACACCCGCACGCTCGACGACTTGCTCCGGCCCTTGCCCGAGTCCGAGGTAGACGAGGACAAGCTGCTCATCAGGCCGCCCATCTTTCCGCGACCCGAAATTTCCCCACCCACCCAACACACACACACACACACCCAACCCCCGCTCCCTCCCTCACGCTCAACCGATCAAAATCAGCAAAGACAAGAGCAAAGACCCAACACCCAGATGGATCAAACAGCGGCAGAACAAGAAGGAAGAAGAGGGTAGGACGGGAATTCGAACTTCAAACTTCCCCGCGCAAGCTGCGGCTGCTGCTGGAACGAGAAGAGCTGCTCTTCTCGCTCTCGTTATCTAGCCCCGCGGACCCGACGACCGAACCCGGGCGTGTTCAGGAGACGCCGCTCGCGTTGCGTGTGGATGGAATAGCGCGGGCGCAACCCCCCCACGCTGTGCTGTGCTGTGCTGTGCTGTGCTGGTGTGGTCAAGGGGGAAAGGTCAATGGAGCCGCCGTCCTCGGCAAACAAAAATCTGATCTTGATCGTGTCAAAGAGGAAGACCCTCGCCTTAAATCAAAACCGCGTTTTTCCTCACCTCCCCCTCCCCCCTCGGTTTTGTTGTATCTGGTGATGGCGACGGCCGGCGGGCGGGCGGCCACGATGGAGAGGGGACGAGGACATTATCTACGCGCTTTCGTCCTTGTTTCGCCAAACGCCACGAGGGGAGATTGTCCCCCTCCCCCCTCCTCCGCCCAGCCCCACGAAAGAAAGAGGGAGAGAGAGGAAAAGAGGCTTGGAGTGTTGTTTGTCGATGGAGCTGGAAAGGTTTGACCCGAAGACCTCCTTTTTTGGGGGTCTCCTTGATTAGACCAGCGAATGCGCGTGGGTTCCGCTGCCCCCCGTCCCCCAGCTTTTGGTGATGTGTGCAAGACTTGCGTGCTCCAATACCTGCCTCTTGCTGCTTTTCCCATCCCGGGGTTGCGTCCCCGACTCGTTCAACGCTCCATATGATGAGTCGGGCTCATCCGAATTTTCGGTACGGGAGCTCAATTTAATTTTTAGACTATATAAAAATATTTAATATTATTCCCGAACTCGAATTAATAGAACGATGCTGTTGAACATTTTCATATAGTTTAGGGACTGCATCGAACGTGTACCGAGAGTCCACGGACCATATTGAATAAGTCAAAAGTTCGTGGATCACGTTACATGCTGGGTCAAAGTTCACGAACCATCTGTGTCATTATCTCTTAACAAGAATCATATCTTATCGACGTAGATCTCATCTTTTTCTTTGGTAGCTGTGGCATCGGCAGGAGAATTGAGATGAATGGTGTTTGTTGGGTTTAGTTTGTTTTAATCACTCGCTATGTATATATCGTTTCAGTAGACTTTTTATAACCCTTCTATAACCAGCTTACGAATCCATTAGGTATATCGATGGACATGTTTCGGAAACGGGTTAATGTCGGTTATGTGTATAACGTTGCGTCCTTCGAATAGGATACCGATTGTGTCATTTGCTCCATAATTGAAGCACCTAAAAGTTGGGTGGGTTACATTTTTAAAAATTGCTACATCTATGGACTTATTGCGAATCTAAGGACTCGTTTGGTAACATTTCTATTTCTTTATTTTTTTATTCTTTTGTTCTCTGAAACAAAAAAAAGAATAAAAATCTGTTTGGTAACGTATTTTATTTTTCTATTTCCTTAAATAAAAAAATGGCCAAGAAATAGATTTAGAACAGAAATAAGAAGTAGATTTTTTTTACTTTTTTGTTCCCAGAAACAAAAAAAAAGAAATAGAAAGGTCCGGTCCTCAATCTGCGGCCTCAGCTCCTCCTCCATCCTCCATCGTCTGTAGACCGTCTCAAAGTACTGGTTCGGTCCATTCCCGGTGGAAATAATAAAAAAAAATTAAAAATTTCAAAAATTCATAAAAATCAGTAAAATTCTTAGAAAATCCATAAAAATTAGGAAAACTCAGAAAACCCATAAAAATTTGCAAAATTCTGAAATTGAAAAAATTTTAAAAAAATTCATAAAAAAGTTTCTGGAAAATAAAAAGAGACAAATTTTGGGAAAGTAAAAAATTTTAATAAAATTTTCCCCAAAAAAATAAAAAATAAAAAATTCACAAAATGGCTCAGAATAAATTAAAAAATTCCGAAAATTCATAAAAATTAGAAAAATTTCAGAAAAATCCCTAACAATAGAAAATTAAAAAATTCCAAAAATTCATAAAAATCAGAAAAACTCATAAAAGAAATTGAAAAAATTTAATAAAAAATTCATAAAAATTTTTCTGGAAAATAAAAAGAAACAGATTTAGGGAAAGTAAAAAATTTTAATAAATTTTACCCCAAAAAAATTTTAAAAAAAATTCACAAAATGGCTTAGAATATCTGTGGCCACTCACTTTGAATGAAATTTAAATTTTTTGAGGTGCGCAAGTGATATTTTTGAAGATTCCTTCGTTTAGGGATTAAAAGGGGTTTTAAACCTCCAAAAAGGATTAGACAAACTAATAAACCATGCATATTAGTTTTTTTCACTCATAACTTGTACTTATGGTTATATAAAAGATATATATTTGAATGCAAAAAATTGAGAATAGAAATTTTTGTTGTTGTACCAAACGCATTTTTGTTATTTTTCTATTCCGGAATAGAAATTTTGTGCAGTTACCAAACGCATTCTTTTGCTCAAAAACTCATCCAGGAAATAGAAATTGAAAAAATTATTTCTGAAAAGAAATTATTCCCAGAAATAAAAACGTTACCAAACGCGCCCTAAGGTGCTTGCATAGAAAAGCTGTGAAATCCATTTCATAGCTGAAATTACGACATAAAAATCGTGCCCGACGGCAGTATTGTGTAGTTAATTTTGATCAACACTAGCACTGTGGTTTAGGACTTAATTTGATGCTTAAACCTTTCGCTTCAAGTGAGGTGCTTCGAGTTCGGCTCATAGGGTCAAAGGGATTTTTGGAGCCACCCCAAAAATCACAAGTTTGTGTGATCATATAATGCGCGACTGAGAGGTGGGACTATCAATAATCGAATGGAATCGCTTTCACAAGTGCAAAGTAGTTTTGTAGCTCCTTTGAAAGTTGCAACTCTTCTTACAAGAGATAGAGAGAGATGGCGGCAATTACAACCACTACCTAGGTCGCTAGTGGTCGGCGGGACTGGCGACGGTGCGGCCACTATCGAGGTTGGCGAGCCTCATTAGCGGTGGTCGAGCAGTCCCAGGCAAGAGATGTCCCGCTTGGGGTTGCTCAACTCCGACAATGCATAGCCTAGGGCCTCGCAACCTTGCCATGGACTGGCCCAACGTCACATGCCCTCGATGTCGTCGTGCTCGGAGTTGTGCCGCACCGGCAAGGCGAGGCAACCTTGCTCTTTCCGGTGTCTACTCTTCATTCCTTTTTTTTTCTTTTCTAATTCTTATTGCAAAATTATTAAATGTACTAAAAATCAAGTGGATTCCTTTGTTTGAACAGAAAAAAACATAACATTTCTACTTTAAAATAGCTATCGAGTTGATTTCCCTATGCGGAGTTGAATTAACAAAGGGGTTCATAATTGCAATTGCAGATTTACCAAATAATAAGCATGTAATAATTACTTTGCTTATTTTCCACGAAAACACTGCAGTATAAAATCTCTTAAGTCAAAGTCCCGATTCGCTCTAACACTCCGTTTATTTCGCGGAAAACGAATGATTTGAAAAATTAATATGAAATCTTATGAAAATGTAACATTATGGCCAACCATTAAGTGGAGATTCTTCCATTTACAAGTGTGCCCAATCTTTTTTGCAATTTTATTAAGATTAAACCCATTGAAAATGATGATGTCTTTATACTCATTTTCAATATAGATTCATATAGAAGTATCTAAAACCACTTTGATAATAAATAGCTAATTTTTAAATATTAAAGTATGCGCCTAACACTAATTTTTAGGGTAGAAAATGTAATTGCGACCTTAAGGATTTTGCATTTGGTCAACGACTTTACATATCTCAATCGTCAGTATCCTTTCTTGAAAAGTTACTAATAATAAAATGAGACTTTTACCAAAGGGGCAAAGTTCGATTATTGCATTAACACATACCTAACATAATTTAAATCAAACTGATTTCCTATAAATATAGAAATTAAACCTATTAGGTTGCGTTTGGTTGTTTGGACATGGATTGTGATAGGATAGGATAAGGGGGGATTAGAAATCCTCCAGATTGTCCTTCGAATTATGAAATATCCCATCATATATTTGGTAAATGTCCGGATATAGCATGGATATCATGATGTGCTTCCTCGAACGACCGTGATGTACCCTAGATCCATCTTGAAGCTTCCACGAATGAAATCTCTTGAAATTGAAGACATCTTCCTTTTTCCTCGAGCAAAATTACTAGCTTCCTGCTTCGCCTAGTCTTCTTAAATCAATGGACTTGGTGAGGAGCCCGCCATCCGAGTTCTTTGAACTATTGGACTTGGGAATTATCTCGTCAATCAACATAACCTTTTGGGAATGTGTTCCAAGTACCTTCTGTCTCGTCTTTATTTTTTGCTAGAGCTGGGCTATTAATAGCTTCATGCTGACATGGCTTCTTGTTAATAGCTTCGTGCTGACATGGCTTGCTTATTGCTCATTGCTCGGGGAGATCTTTTTCTTGATAAATCTTTTCAGGGTTAATATGTTGATAGGCAAAGAGAAGTGATGCGAGCTTCGTCTATTGTAACCATGTGGAGATGATCTTTCCTCTGATAGTGAATTTTCATTTTCTGTTAGTTGGGTACTGATTTTCATTGTTGGAAATGCACAGTAGAAGCTCGATATCTTCACATGAGGAGATCGCTAAGAGGGAGCTCAAGTTCGAACCAGTCAGCATATCCAATTGGACCCATCTTCACTTAATTTAAATATATTCTTTTAGATCAGCTTATCCTAACTTGAATTTTCAAGTCATTGCAATGCACAGGCAACTATGTACAACAACCATTATCAATTGTTAACTTGGGATTGCATCACCCATGGTCTTTATTTCACGTTACTAGACCAATTGTCCATGGTCACTTTTTGCCAGATCAATCGTGATGCCAATTTCCATCTAAAGCAAGTGTCGATCATTAGATTTCTTTGTTAAGGTATTCACCAAGCACCGAATTTGTTAAGGTATTCACCAAGCACTGAAATAGGTTGGAGGCCCACTAATCAACCATCGGCTCTAATACCTTTTATTGGGAATGCGCAATAAAAACTCGATACCTTTTGCTAGGAGAGATCATTAAAAGAAAGCTCAAGTTCGAGCTCATCATTATATCCAGTTGGACTCACCTTAACTCAAAAGCTTAAGTGAATGAGTTATGGGTCGACTAGGATATATTAATTAATTAACACCACGTCAATTATCTGATGTGGGATTTTCTAACACAACTCACACACATATCTTAACACTTATCTTAATTGTCCTTAGAAGAAAATGAAAGCTTGCGGGGATTTATTTTGATCTATTTTCTCCTGATTTTCTTGCTGCTGATAACTTTTTGAGTAACTTCCTCTAGCAGTACCTCGTCTTCCAATTCGTCCCTCTTCAAATGTGAAGATATTTCTTTCCTTGGATTTCCGTTTGTAAATATGAGACTTGCTTGGGAAAAGGTCGAATTGAATGATCTACCGGTGCACCTTTCAATCCACTGGATTTGCTATGCATCTCATTTTTGTCTGTTTTAATTCCAGTAAGCTTTGCATGGCATACACCTTTTAAATCTGCCGAGTTCCTGTGACAATATCTTTTAGTAATTCATTGGCATCCTTCATTGGAAAATAGCGCTTGTTAAGTTATTTGTAGAATTTTTTTTTATCAAATCCGGGCTTATCTCATCCCCTCCCCCGGATTTCTTATCCGGCATTTTATCCGGGTATATCCGGTCCGAAAGACATTGCCTAACACCGGATATTATAATTTGTTATCCTATCCGAACTCAAATCTGGACCACCAAACATAACCTTAGTGGCTATCTATTACTGGAGCGGCAATTTGCCTATCAATTTACACACGAATTTCCTTTCTCGAAAGTATGAACAATTCCGACTCGTTTGAAGTATTTCAACAAATTATCACATTCGAAATACGAGAATGTTGCCGAAATGGCAAGAGATAGTTGGTCTCTAAAGTAGTACGATTGCTATTTGCATGAGTCCCACCTTTACAACAGTTTTGGAAATCCTGCAAGCCAGTTTTAACGAAAAGAGCACGCTCTTACATGTTGGGAAAATCCTGCAAGCCAGTTACCTAACTTACTGCGGAGAAGTCCACCGGCTAAAGCTAGACGAACATTTCGTTTAGAGGCCTTGTCGGTGTTGAGCTTGGTCCAATCATCGGGAGGGGGCTGTCCATCTCACATGCGTCTCTCTTTTATCCCTCTTGGGAGACGGTCTCTTGTTTTTTTCCATTCGAGTCGAAAGGATGTCCTCGACGTATCTCAAGATTAGGCTCGCTAGAGTGTTTCGAAGATTGAAATCCGCTTGAAAAAGTCTTTTATTTCTCCGGTTCCAAAAGCGCCAACAAGCTATACCAAACATGAGATCTCAATCGGAAAATGAGACTTCAATATTCATTAAGCAGGAGTAAAATCTGTTTATATATCCGATTTAATCCAATCTAATTTTTCGGTAAAATCGCAATAATAGCCAATGATAGATTTCCATTCTTTCGGCCAATTTATGGTTGAATCGTGGAACAGATTATATCTTATTAGCGAAAGAATTAGAATCGCGAAAAGATAATATGAAACTGAAATGCAGATAATTTATGAATTTTTCAAAAGTTTAAGAAATCTAAAAAAAAAAAATTAAAACGAGAATAATATAGAAAAAAAATAAAAATAAAAATTGTTCGCACCACTTCCATCATCGTCCTCGTCTTCTGCTTAGGGCTCGCTCTGCTCCATCACAGGCGATCCTTCGCTTCCACCTCCGTTGCTGCTCCTGCACATCTCCGGATCGAATTGACCGGCGAGGTCGTTGGGGGCGAGCCGACGGCGGAGCTCGCCGGAGCTAATTGCGGCGATTTATGGCCGGAGCGCGGGATCGGGGCTGGCGCTTGCGTTGAGACGAGAAGATGAGCAGGCTCTCCTTCCGGCCGCGGCCCCTCGACATCCACAAGAAGCTCCCCATCGTGAAGTCCGTCAAGGATTTCGAAGATGACGACACGCCCACGACGTCCGCCACCCGCAGCTCCCAGCTGTCGCGGCTCTCTTCCGCTATCGACTTCGACAACCACGCAAGCGCCGGCAACGAGGTACCGCGCCGATCGCGGCATGATGAGATTTGCCTTTCTGCGACCTGATTGTCGCGTTGCTTTCGCTGCTGTCGACATTGACGTCGCCTGCATTGCGATTGGATTAGGTGAACCCGGTCCCTAGCAGTAAGAAGGTCGCTTCTGAAATACCTACGCCTGAATATGTCGTTGTCGATACGTACGAAAGAGATTACTCGCGCACCTTCAGTCAACCGACGTCTTATTTGCGTGGAAGGGGAGGTCTGCAAGATCAAAAGAACTTTTTCCGCTCTCTTACTTCTCTCTGGCGGTTTTAGTCTTCGATCAGTTATGAACGTGTTGAATTCGGATGATTCGATGCAGCTAGGGCTGAGCTTGGAGAGTTTGTTGAGTACGACTTGGACAATGAGGATGAGGACTGGCTTGAAGAGTTTAACCAGGAAAAAAAGATTTTGTCACCCGAAAGGTAACATTGTGTGCCGTTTCGCCACTGCTTTCATTGGGTTGCAGAAAATCTGTCTAAATGAAGTTCATTTTGCAAAATTTGGGCAACAAGTCACTTATTTAAGTAGATTGCAACTGAACATGGTCTTGGTGGCATTTTCTTCACCCATTTGCTGAACGGAAGAGAGATGCCACGAGAGAAAATTCTTGGCCTTTGAGTTTGGTAGGGAGCATGCACAAGTTTTGGCGATAGGTGTTGGCTGCTAGACATGTACTCTGTAAGCTTCATAATGCTTTTGGTCCAGGAAAATGGAGAATGGTTATTTGTATCATTCAAGAGGTGATCGTTTCTTACTCACCATAATTCTTGCTCACCATAAATTGGTAGGGAGAAGAATCATCATAATTTCTTCATCAAAAAAACCTTAGGTGACTTAGTGACCTACTGGGTTTAGCTCGTGTTAACAAGTTCAAAGAATATCCCGTGTGTGTCAAGTTCATGTAATTTTCAAAAGAAGACGGAAAAATCACGGTCCCACATTTCCTCCCCTTTGTAGCCAAAATTGGAGGCTTTTTGACAAAGATTTTGTGGGGTTGTGATTGTGCTCACCCTCGATTCTATTCGCTGCAAAGGGGAAAAACTGGATAGAAAAAGGTTGCAGCTTTTTTTAAAATGAATGAAGAGTTTCTGAAACATAATGACTATTTTTCCAGAGTAGTAGCGGCAGCAAATTATGAGAGCTTGGATTGATTGGTGGATGCTATTTTCCATGGGGCACAATACATTCAAGTGGGATTAATCATCATGAATGCTAATTATGCACGGACAATCTATCCATTGAGTTCACAATCACTAATGGGGCACAATACATTCAAGTGGAATTAATCATCATGAATGCTAATTTTCCACGGACCATCTATCCATTGAGTTCACAATATTCATGCACTAATGGGGCATAATACATTCAAGTGGGATTAATCATCATGAATGCTAATTATGCATGGACAATCTATCCATTGAGTTCACAATATTCATGCACTAACATTCTTTTATGGTTGTGATTGTTGTTTCATGTTTGTTGAAGGTTGGAAAGTCTTCTCTTCCGGTTTGAGGTTTTGGATCATAAGGCTAGGGAGAGAGCTGGAGTCTTAACAGCTACATTAGGCTCACCAATTCCTGTGCTTTTGCAACTCGATGCTGCTAGTGAGGTAAAAACGTATAATAATTCCGGTTGATGCTAGATGTAGTTCTCACTTTCTCTGTGTATTGTTTATTGCATGTCGTTTAACTCAACTTTTCAATATAATTGTTACTAACTAGTAATTTATTGGATCAATACCTCCTGAATTTTCAAATACTACACTTGAACACTGTATGCAATGGTATTATGGTAGCACTTGTTAGAGATGCTTTGCCAAACAGTTTACTTTGTGGTTGATCCAATAAATTCTGCTGATTGTTTGTCATAGGTCAAAAATACGAAGTTCTGTTTTCTGCTCTCGCCTCAATTGAAGATTGCCTCAGAAAAGAATATATCTGCAGTACTTGCCTATTCCTAGATAACTACTTGTTGATACCAGTTCAGTCAAATATTATAAGATTCATCTGAGTGACTAATGGGCAGGTAGCTAAGCTTGAGGTGCTATGCAAAGCCTAAGTTACAAGAATGTGTTTAATTTTTTTCATCTTAGTAGGGTATGGACATGATGGGATCCTATTTGAATATGGAAAATTGGAGTAATTGATCCAGGTGACAAAGGAAGAAACTTTTTGCATAGCAAAAACTTTGCATGTTATTGGTTGTAACCACGGGGGAGGGGGTGCGGGGGTAATGGTTTCATTTTATATATTCCCTCCTTAGAGAGTGAGTACCAACTGCTGTAACAGTAGGAAAAAGGATTTATAGAACATGCTAGTCCTTTTGGCCTAGGATTATTGACATTTTGTTTGCACAGTGGATTTAGTTGCTGCTATTGTGACTGTTAACGTGAGAGGAATATATTGTATCTTAATGACTTCTTTTTCTTATGTGCCAGGCCTTGCAGGCTCAGTCCATTAAATATTCAATTTTCCAGTGTGTTTATTCTTATTGGAAAGAAAAGGTATGAATTTAGTTGCTTCTGAAAACATTTTATTTTTATTTGTGCACTTAAAGGAAACTCTGACAATATCCAGTATTGTCCATTGATGTCTTTCCTAAACTCATCCTCTGTGGTGGAGTTGTGGGTTGGAACTGCTCATTTTTAATGCCTGTCAGTATGCATGATACAGAGCCACAAATTAAGTGGGCCAAATGTTGAAAATATGTGATTCAGATAAGTATGGTGTATCATTAACACTCAGGCTCTGACAATATCCAGTATTTTATTTTCACCTGTTACTTGTACCTAGTTTTTGCAGCAATTTTTATTTATTTATGCTCCTCTCATCTTCAGCTTTATTTCTGTTTCTAATGCACGGGTATGCACTCCTCTGGCTCCCAAAATGTTCACATTCTTTCCATGGCTAAATGATGAAAGCTGAGTGTTGAACGCGTCCTAGTATAATATCTTGACTTTCTTCATGGTGTCTGATGTTGCAAATGATTTGCTGCTGACCAATTTCTAAAATGGTGTTGGGCTAGCATAAAGGTCATTTTCGAATTAATATTTCTTTCCAGCAGGAAGGTCAGCTGGGTATTTAGCTTTTTCTAGTGTAATTGTTCGGCTTTTTAAGTGTGATTGCTTGACTCATTAAACAGGGTCTTAGGTTAAAATTAATATGGCTAATATTTTTCTTAAAATGATTTTTAATTCTGAGCAATTCCTAGAAGGGGGTTTGGACTAGCATAAAGGTCAGCTGTTTTCCAATTCATATTTGTTTCTAGTATGAAGACAAACTATTTATTTTAATTAACATTTGTTTCTTTTCTAATGTAAAGATCACCTGTTTTTTATTAAATAACCATCACTAAAAGGGTAAGGTTCTAAGGCAAGAGGACATACGTGGTTGCCAATCAAGCAGCAAATATTCCTTGACAAATCTGTAGTTTTTCTGCAAAGGTCGGAGTTGGTACTTATCGTTTGGATGTATCTGATTAAAAAGTAGAAAATCAGTGCTTACTGAATGAAATGGAAACAATGATTATTTTCTTGTGCTCTAGTATTCATCTATGCCATGTAGTTATCTTTTACTCAACTGGTTGGACTCTTTCACCTCTGTGGCTGTATACAATGAGGATGCTGAAGCTTTGTTTTCTTGCTTGGCCAGCGTGAACGGTGGCAAAAACCTGTATTGCGGCGTCTCCAGGTTAGTTTCTCTTCATGAGCTTACATATAGATGTCTGATGAAGGATGGCTTGTTAATGACACCATCACTTCAATGTCTTCCATGAAATTTATGATACCTATTGGCTTCTTATGTCACGTTTGTTCTTCTAATTTCCTCTTATGCAGCCTCCCCCGCCAGTTAATGACACCAATCCATACAATGTCTTTAGACCCAGGGAGAAAGCCCATAGACTCCACACAAGGAGGGTAGTCAATTGCAGCACTTATGTCTTACTTTCTTCGATATTATGTTACCATGTGCCTTCCCATGGATCTCATAAGCTATGTGATGACCTTTTCAGATGCAACGGAGAGAAAATAATGTGCAATCATTTGAAAAGCTTCGTCAGGTGTGTATCTACAAGTTCTCCCTTTTATGACATTGGCTTTTAAAGCTGGTTGAGACATCATATATGCATAGATATTCTCCAGTATGGTTCTATTTGCTTTGCAGCAATCATGAGATTGGTGTTATTCCTTCAATTTTTCAAATATAGAACATTCAAATGGTTTTGGAAATTCCATTAGATGAAGCATCTATCAGTAAACCATAGCTCTATTCCTTCTGGTTATGCAAAGGGGCCCAATTCTCTATAGTATAGTGGTTGGTCCTTCCATACTGCCTCATAATTGATTCTTGTTACTTTAAAAAGAAAGGAAAAAGCTGAAGCAGTTTTTGAAAGATGAAGGATTTGCATCAAATTAAAAAAAAAATATCGACAAAAGATGACTTAAATGAGACTGGATTTCCTCAAACTAAATGGGCTTTTTTTCTTATGGAAAGTTTGTATTGGATCTTGTTTAGTTTGTGTTTCTTATGACTTAAAGGACCAAAATGGTTTGAGCCAATTGGTTGAAGTACGTGGATTTAACTTTATTTCTGATATATGCTTGGAATTCCCAAGTAACTTCTATATGCTTCAAACTATGATACGTGCTTGTCCTCTGGGTTTCTTATAAGCAACATATAAATTGAGTTTATAGTACATCTATCATAACATGTGAAATTACTGGTTTCTCATGATTTCATGTGAGGAATGAGAATGGAGAAGCAAATCGAGGGGTATAATTTAGATGGATCATATTAGATACTTTTATTTACTTGAGAGCTAAATTCTAACCTAGAAAGGTATTCTACTTATAATTGATAAGGATGTCATACAGCCTTTCGTTTTGCAGGGGTTACAACTTGTTTTAGCATGAAGAAATAATTATATCTGAATTAAATATGCATTGATCCACTTGTTGACCTTTTCAACCTTTGCTCTCTCTAAGATTATTCATGTATTTTGCTAGCGAAACATAGAAAATAGTTTTCTCCTCAGAAATTACATGGGATGGAAATTCTCAGAGGTAAATGCAAAAATTGCTGACGCAAATACTTCAAAGAATGAGTTAAGGGAGATTATGTGATGAACTGATATCTGTTTTTCTAGTAGAAACCATTGAATAGGGAAATACTTCTCAGAAATCTTGCCGCATGAATTATGATATCTCTCTAATTGTGAATGTCACACACATGAAATATATGTAGATATGGAGAACTGTAATGTTGAAATGCTCTAACATGTGCTGAAAGAAACTGCATTCAAGCCGATCAACATTGTTCAGTGAGAAAAAAGTCAAACAGGTGCAACCCATTACCAATGAATAACATTTGACAAGCATGTATATAGCTTAATAGGACAAGGCAATGCGACGTCAAGGGACCTTTTAGATAGCGATATATCAACTACTAGAGCCAACACTTCATATGCAAAAGAAAATGCGTGCACATACCTCCTCAAGAGAGATAGTAAGAAGGCGATGGCAATCACAGCCGCGACTCAGGCAGTGCTCAGGTTAAAGGCGAGGAGTCCTGGCCAGAGCTTGCAACTTGGGACTCCCGAGGGTTGACTTTTTCTCATCTTGTTTTGTTAGATCCGGGATTCTCATATATAATATATTTCTCAAGTAATCTTGGATTAGCCTGGTTTACTTTTCAGTGAATATTTGTTCTTATTTATGTAATTTGATAGCTCAAGGAGGTTATGCGCTGAACCCGTGTAGGCACTTGAATATTTGTTTAAGCATATGCATTTATCCAGAAGCTTTTTCTCTTTGTGTGAAATCAACTCCTCTCAGGTCCGACGTAACCTTGAACAAGCAAAGATAATCATGGAGGCTTTAATTAAGGCAAGTAAAGGTTCTGTTGTTTCTGATTTGGTATAAATGTCTTAGATTTTGCCTTTTTCAGGAGTGAACAATGTTCATTCTCGGTCCATGTTTACAGAGAGAAGAGAGGAAAAGAGAAGCGATGGAGACTGAAGTAAGCCTTCAGAGGCTTCAGATGAAATATAAGGTGCAGATGCTGTAATTCTATGTTGTATGTGGTCCACTTGTTTTCCTACATGTTGAAGCTAGATCCAGAACATAATCTTCTTTGTTACCAGCGATCCCTTTTGGGGAGCGTGGCTTGGGTGAAGTCAAACTTTTATCACACGAGACTTACTTTCAGATCATCTTCAGAGTCATAGCTTGTCACATTTCTTTAAGAAACTTGCTCTTCCATTCCAGAACCTGGCAATGCAGTAATTGTTGCTCAGATACTGTTTCCGGAAGTTGACCAACTCCTGTTATCGACACAAGGAATTGGCTGCTTTGTAGAACTTTGAATTTCTGGACCGCAATTTAGCTTTTGTCCTCTTACTCTTCTACTGATTACTCTTGCACCTTTTTCTTTTCAGCATGAAATGGAGCTAGGGGATGATAGCTTGGCTCTACCTGGATTTCCACCTCTCTCTTCTAAGTTTGGTTCAACTGAGGAAGAGTTTGTGGACTCTGATGAAATTGCCAACTTTCGTTCTCGATCACGGGCTTCAGCAACACAAAGTCTACCTTATTCAAACTCCAACTTTGTTTCGGCGCCTCCAGGCAGCATCAAACAAGAGTCGAGACGGCGACCTGTGCCCAATACATGGCTGCATAAGATGGTGCAATCTCGATCTCTTCTTGAAGACGTTTTTCCCTATGATTATCTATTTTTGCATCTGTATTATCTGTTTTGGTACCCATTGGAGTCTTGACGATAAGATAATGTTGCTCCTTTGACAATGCAGGATCCTCTTGAGCCAATTCTGTTGTTCACAAAACCTTTAGTTCCTGAAAAGTTGGCAGCCGCTGGCATTGTGCTGCCGGCCAATTTGTCGACGAGTTTTAATACCCCAACTGTCAATAAGTTCGGGGGAAGAATAGGCCGAGGGGGTCGGATAATATTTGATAGGTGGAACCCTCTTATGCATTCTCCAATCGACTTTGGCAACTCTCCCTATGTACCACCATAACTGCAACCTTTCAATTTGTAGTTAGCACTGAAATCTGGTATATTAGTCCAAAAGTGATTCGTTCAGATTGAAAATGTACATCCTGGTTGTAGTGGGATGGATGGTATTTTCCTGCAATGCTCCACTTCGATACCTTTGTTCTGCTTTTACCTGTACACATGATCACCATCTTTTCAATGTCTCTCGCACTCTCTCTCTCTCTCTCAACAGTGTTAAATCCCTAAGAAGAAACATGAGCTTCTGCAGGAGTTAAATCTATAAAAAAAGAACATTAGGAAAGTGAGTTGTTTGGAGTCCTCCTCACAAGTTGGATTTGAACTCAACACCGACGGACCTCTAAGGGTAACCCGGGATTAGCAGGAGCCAGCGAACTGTCTGACGACAGAAACAGTGATTGGTCGAGTGGTTTAGCCTCTTTCGTAGGGTCGAGTTCATCATGGGTACAAGCTGAATGAGGTTACAACAAGCCGCTTCTTGAGAAGGATTCTAAGCCGACTGCCGATGCACCCACCAAAGGATCGGGCACGTCTAATATTTCAAACCCCACTGCTCAGTGCTCAGGACTATTCTTCGTGAAATCTGGCGCAACTTGTGTTGGGGAGGAGGCAACAAGCCCACCGACTGGTTTGACTATTCATCCATTTCTCTCTTATTTCTCTGTTTCGCTTCTCTAAGTGCAGTTTCGCATTTTATGTTGGTGATGTCTTTTGGCCGTGATTTAAAGCAATCGTTGCCACCGTTACTCGTGATAAACCCGTGTCTTCGGCACGCCGAGACTGAGAATAGTAACGATTACAATTTTTTTTTTATGAATTTTTTCAGCGGTTAGAAGATGTAATTGGGACCGTCTGTTCATAAACATTTAGAATTGAGAAAATCATATATGCAATCAATTCATATTTTTTATTGTCTTCGCCGCAAAATATTTGATACTTTATAAAAATTTATAATTAAAACATACTTCCTGCTATTAGCGAAATCAGTGTATACACATTGAGTGTAGCATTTTTCTTTAATCTTTGAACAAACTTTTCTAATATGTGAAGCATCCTTAAAAAGCATTTGAGACACTGCTTATTCAAGATAAACAATGTACATATCGGATGCGGCTTGTTAATACCCTAACTTTTATCAGAAAAGCTTATTGCCATGTACGACTTGAAAGACGAGGGATTAACAAAGAATCCGTAAATACTATTTATATTCCAATACAGTATGGAACAAACTTTGTTAATTCCAAGTTAATATCTAATTGAAAAAAAAATTCACGTTAACGATTAACAAAGCAAGTATGTAGGATAAAATTAAGTAGATTTTCCAGCGTACGTGCTAATCTCATGACAAACGTGATGCTCAAATTCTCTTTTGCACATTGTTTTCCATCGAAAGGTGCTTACAATATAATGAAGGTGAATTGATTCTTAAGATATTCCTCATGTAAAAAATTGTTTTTATAATTGATGAACCTTACAAAATAGTCTTATTAAAAGAAGCATATTATCTTGGCTCCCCCAAATATTGGAATTTGAGATCCACAATTGCCCGAAAATGACACAAATTTGACTAAATTAATCTCTCGGCTCATTTTGCAAAAATCTTTAGAATGTGCATAACATGAAACCATCGCCCGAATGAGAAAGTATCTTCCAAGCACGACTTTGATAAACCGGTTTAAGAAAACACTCGAGGTGATTAGTATTAAATTGTCAAAATGTGCATCGTGATTGTTTGAACAAAAATGAATAATTCGATCAAAATTCAAACATGGGGTGTGAGTATAATTTCCCAAATCCCAATCTAACAAATGAGCTTTTGCCCTTGGTTTTCTCCCTTAAAAACTATGCACGATCCATATATTAAAACATACGATTGCATTGAAAACACTAAATATGATGAATCTTATTCAATTAACTACTATCATCATTAATATACAGTCAATTTAACTCTGGCTATTCTAATATATCACACCACGTGATTGAAAAAAAATGGAAATCTGGGTATCCCACTAATGTTAAATTGAAAAACTAAATACATGCCTACACAGAAGCCATCCGAACTTAAATGTCACAAGAAATTCCCGTGTATTCCTTGTATGGAGATATGACAGAGTATCGTTAGGATTCTTCGCACTTTCATTGCAGGTAATTATTCGCCAATCAATCCCACTCCACAGCAATCGACCCTGAATTGACATCCAACCCGACCTGGGGAAAAAACACACGTCATCAGAGTAAAGAAGCAGCAGATGATAAAGCACATGAGCTCAATTTTTTTTTTTTTAACGATTGTTAATGAATGAATGAATGAATGAAATCTCCAGCTCTGTCCGTCCGTCTGTCTCTCTCTCTAGCTTATATTTGATCCATACATGGATATATAATTGGCTCGCCTCGTTCGCGCGTGAGAACTCGCACGTGGTGGAGTCGAGAAGCCCAGCAGCGCCACCCCCCCCCGTTGTCTTTTCTCCCTCTCTCTCTCTCTCTTCGCTCCTTTCCCCCAAATTTCCTCTGCGCCGATCGTCGATCTCCGATCGTCGAATTCCCGATCAATCCGATTGAGCTCCGAATTGCGATCGCCGCCGCCGCCGCCGCCTCGCCGCCGTCGCCGTCCCCGTCGCCAATCGCACGTCGCTTCAGGTTCGTCGTGCGCGATTTCGTCCTCCCTAGGGTTTCGTCACCTCGCTGCCGGGGTCTTAGGGTTACTGTTTCTGCACGCGACGGTCCCTCCGGCGCTTCAATCCGCCCCCCCGTCGATCAAAGCTCTGATCTTTTTCAGCTTCTCGGGTGCGGGGCTTCCTCCACACCCCCCCCCCCCCCCCCGCCCCCAAAAAAAAAATTTTCGAGGGAGCGGTGGTGGTGGAATGTCGCGTTTGCTTTTGCTTCTTTTGCTGATGCTCCCTGTAATCTCTCGTTGTGGCTGTCTGCACAGGTGGCTGGCGGTGTTGGGTGTGGTTTGTTCACTGTGAATAGAGTTTCTTAGTGTATGTAGCGCCGGCTCGGGCATGCGTGGACCCTTTGCGAATTTGAATGGTTACAGGAAGAGTGAGGGCTTTTGTAGATTGACGTGATGAATGTACAGGCGGATATGTCGGGCCATGTTTCTAGTCAATCGGGCACTCAGTTGCCTGGGGTGTCCCAGCAAAATGGCAATGTTGTCCCGAATAGAGTAGCTGCCGGCGGTGGTGCCCCTCATACTGCGTTCGGCATGGACACGGATCTTCTCGGAGCTCGGCACTATATGGAAGAGAAGATGTAATCTAATCTAGAGCACTTGTTCTTGTGCTTTAACTTCCACAATTCAATTGGTCCTTGTTTGCTGATCGAACTTTTTACTATCCTCTTCAGCTTTGTTCTCTTAGCTCAGCGGCATCACCAGCCAATTAATGCCTCTCAAATGCAGAAGCTGAAGGATATTGTTAGACGCTTGGAAGAGGGTCTCTTCAAAACTGCTCACTCGAAGGTCTTCCCATCCTCATCATTTCTCTCTTCTTCTTTGTAAACGTGCAAAAAGTGGCTTATGATTACCCTTTATTGGAGAAAGCCAGTAATCTATTCATGTTTTTGCCTGGTTTCACATGGTTTTTCACACCATTATCAGTTTTTCCTCTTTTGCTTCCTTAAAATTACTATTATGTAGGATGAGTATATGAATTTGGGCACATTGGAGTCCCGGTTGCATAGTTTGATCAAGCGTCCATCTCCTAACAATCGAAATCCAGTCAATCCGAATTCAATGACAACGATGATTCCAACTCCTGGATTGTCGCATAATGGAAGTTCGACCATGATGTCGACATCTTCAGTGGATGCACCAATGAGTAATATGGCTGGGAGTAGCAGCATGCAGCCAATGAATGCAAACACGGGAAGCCTTATGTCAAGTGGTGTCATGCAGAGCAGTTCCTATAACCGAACTGATGGTAAATGTCAATGCTATGCTATTTGATTTTAGATACTTTTGGCATTATCATGGCAACAATTTTACCCTTTCCAATGCTGTAGGTCTGCTTTCCAATGGGTATCAGCAACCTCAAGTGAACTATTCCATTGGTGCTGGAGGAAACAACCTGTCACAGATGGGCATGTCAAGAATGAGCAGCCAGATGATTCCGACTCCTGGATTTAATAATAATAGTGGAAATCATTCTTACGGAAGCTTGGAGGCTACCAATAATGGTGGCAGGATGTCCATTGTTGACTCTCCCATGGTATCACAGGATCCGCATCAAAAGCTGCATGGAAGCAATCAGAACAGTCGGGTATTGCATGCCCTTGGCAGCCAAACAGGTGGGGCGATTAGGTCTGGTATTCAGCAGAAACCTTATGGTTTTTCCAACGGAGCACTAAATGGTGGCATGGGAATGATGGGGAGCAATATACAGATGTCCAATGGGCCTAGCACCTCTGAGGGCTTTCTGAATGCGTCACCTTATATCAATTCTCCGAAACCTTTGCAACACCAATTTGATCAATATCAACGTTCATCTGTTCAGGGTACTCCATAGATCTTTCTATATGATTTTTTTATACAAATGGCCTTGGTTACTAGTTAAGGCCTTGGGACAAATGTTTCAGGAAAATTCTGATCTATGTCATCTCTCTGAAATATTTGTAATTATATATTTCATGAAACATTTCTTATTGGCAGGTGATGTGTATGGGAGCAGTACTGATGTTTCTGGCCCTGGAAATATATACACTGCTGGAACTTCTGTTGGACCAATGGCAAATTCTCAAAGCATGGGTACACTAAACTTGCAGTCTCTTTCCAAAACAAAGGCTTCATTGGTTGCTAATGCATCAAATCTGCATAGTACTCAGCAAGCTGCACACTTGAAGCCTCAGTCGGTTGATCCAGTTGAAAAGATGAATTTCCAATCTGCACTTCCTTTGAGGGAGAACTTTATTCCATCTCAGCACCAACAGCAATTTCAGCAACAGGCTCCTTACCAACAGCAACAGCAATTTGCTCAGCAGCGCCCGCACATGCAGCAAAATCAGCAGCACCAAGCTTTGTTGGACAATGAGATATTTGGTCTTCCTCAGGTGACATCTGATCCAGGAAATCAATTCAAGCAGGAGCCTAAAGAAATTATGCGAGAACAGGCATCGGATGGAATTCATTTGCCTGAGTTTCAAAATCAGTATCAGCAGAATCCTTCTGATAATCACTCTAAGGCTCATCTTTTTGCTGGTCAATCTAACCAGCACAACAGCTGCTCTATGTTGTCTCAAAATACTCCGCAAGTGCAACACTTGTTACAATCACAACAGCTAGTTGCCGACGCCCAAAACGAATTCACTTGCCATCCTGTCGGACTACAATCAGATTCAGTTCTTCATGGTCAATGGCATCCCCAATTGCAAGATGGGACTGAAATCCTGGGGAATAAATTAAACGAGCAGCATTTACAAGATGATTTCCAGAAGAGAATTTCTAGGCATGATGAAGCTCAGTGTAACAATCTGTCTTCAGAGGGATCCGTTGCTGGTCAAAATGTCGCTTCAAGGGGTAAAGCAGAAGCACCAAATTTAAGTACTGCCACCTGTAGGTCTGGAAACACAAACCGTGACCGTCAATTCAGAAACCAGCAGAGGTGGCTTTTATTTATACGCCATGCTCGTCGATGTGCAGCTCAACAAGGGAAATGCCAAGAGAGTAATTGTATCACTGTTCAGAGATTGTGCAAACACATTGAAAGCTGCAACTTGGCTCAATGCCCTTATCCTCGTTGTCATCATACAAAAGTATTGCTTATGCATAATAAAAATTGCAGGGACCCAAGTTGCCCTGTGTGCATTCCCGTGAAAAATTACTTGCAAGCACAATTGAAGGCATATCCTCGTCCAGATTGTACATCCAGCTTTACAAATTCCCTTAGCAGATCTTGTAAACCCTCTGACATTATGGAAAACCCAGCAAAGTTATTGCCAAAGAAGCCATCTGTTGCTGAAAGTTCAGAAGACCTACTTCCTTCTACGAAACGTGTCAAAAAGGAAGCGACTTCGCAGCCTCTTATTCCCTCGATTGATAATTCAGCTGAATCAGCGTCTGTTGCTGAGGAGCAGAAGATTTCCCAGTCAGTCCCTTTCCATGGTCTGCAGCATGTTAAGATCGGTATTCCAATTAAGGATGAACCTGCAGATACAAAGATGGATCCCTCTGGCAACTCTGGGGAAAGAAACCATAATATTGCTGAGATGAATAAGGAAGGAACCGATGATGTCTCAAATAAAATGCTTGGTGAGGAACCTGCTGTCATGCAAGAACCATTTGAGAAAAAGGGTGATCAATCGAATCAAGAAAGTGCCCAACCTGCTGATCAAGGAATTGTTTCCAAGTCTGGGAAGCCAAAAATTAAAGGAGTATCATTGACCGAACTCTTCACCCCTGAGCAAGTGAGAGAGCATATCACAGGTTTAAGGCAATGGGTTGGCCAGGTATATTTGCTTGCTTATTCTGCAGTTCCTTTCTGGCTTCCGTTTTCTTCCTTTCTGTCAAATGAAAATAAGTGCATTTCTAGTAAATGTTGCTTAAAGACCAAATTGAATGGTCTGCTTCTTTTCTTTTTCCCCTCGGCCAGATTTTAGCTCAGCCTTTGTATAATTTGTTTTAATGACTATCCGCTCCTTGAATATCAGTGTACACCATAGTTAGTAAAAGATGGCTTGGATATTAGCATCTTTCAGAATACGTCTGGTGCCAAAATTTGCCAAACATCCCAGAACAAATGCAATGCAGAGAGTGAGTATAGCGCAGAAGAAGAATACTGTCCTATTTGGGGGGAGGTGGAAATTCATCCTTTTGAAGAAAAGGAGCCTGGAGGCCTTCGGAAGTTGTTTCTCTTTTGTTTCGGTCTTTGTATTGTTTTTCTTAATTGGATGAATGTCAGCCAAACAGATAATCAAAAAATAAAGCATAATTATCATTCGAAGTGATGTTAATCATATAATCCTTTTCAGTTGTTATATCCTGGATCTTCAGAGCCTTCTTCTGTGGCTTTTTCTTGTGTATGTATATATGCGCGTGTGCTTGTGTATTATATAATTTGTGCTTCTGTCCAATGACAGACACGTAAAAAACTTCCTTTACTAGGTAGTTTCCATTATCTGGTTAAGGAAGCTTGACTTATTGGCTGATGGTATCTGTTTACATTTCATTGCAGAGTAAAGCTAAGGCAGAGAAGAATCAGGCAATGGAGCATTCGATGAGCGAAAATTCATGCCAGTTGTGTGCTGTGGAAAAGCTTACTTTTGAACCACCACCGATATATTGCTCGCCATGTGGCGCTCGTATTAAGAGAAATGCACCTTATTATACTGGTGCAGTTGGAGATACCCGGCATTATTTTTGCATTCCCTGCTATAATGAGGCTCGTGGGGATAGCATTGTTGTTGATGGCAATCCTATACCGAAGGCAAAGCTGGAGAAGAAGAAAAACGATGAGGAGACTGAAGAATGGGTGAGTTGATGCGCTTCTCTTTCACCATGATGCTGATTTCATTATTTTTTGACATAGTTATTGTCCTTAATGTTCTCATTTGCGTTCTTGATTATTACTCTATGGGTGCAGTGGGTTCAATGTGACAAGTGTGAAGCTTGGCAACATCAAATATGTGCTTTGTTTAATGGTCGGAGAAATGATGGAGGCCAAGCTGAATATACCTGCCCTAACTGCTATATAGATGAGGTTGAAACAGGTGAACGCAAGCCCTTGCCACAGAATGCTGTTCTTGGAGCAAAAGATTTGCCAAAGACGCTTCTTAGTGACCACATAGAACAGCGGCTAGCTAGGAGACTCAGACAGGAAAGACAAGATAGGGCAAAGTTTCAGGGGAAAAGTTATGATGAGGTGATTGTAATCTCTGCAGAGTTTGCATAAATAAACCATAGTTATGTGAGATCTTTTTTTAGAAAGAGTAACGTTGGACTGAATAGAAGCATTTTTAGTTGATGAATTATTGGTCAAGGTGCTGTATGCTTGAATGGTAACACATCACTATAACTCTTTCGCACATATTGGTCGTTATTAGTGAGTTTTTGTGGATCCAGCTTTGTGCAATATGGGGAAGTCCGATTCGCATAGACTTCCCTTGCAATATAGAGATGAGTATCTTGACCCCATTAGTTTCAGATATACTAAGACTAGATTGTTCCATGTGGATTAATCATCCTTTCTGTTGCTGATACCATGGGATTCAAGTCTTCATCATTTTTATTTGAAGAATTCCTCTTGGATATTTTTCATGCCCCAAATTTAGTTCTTCAATGGAAAGGAATTTTGGTGATTGATTTTTAATTGTTTTTGCAGGTCCCTGGAGCAGAATCACTAGTTGTAAGAGTTGTTTCATCTGTTGACAAAAAGTTGGAAGTAAAGCAGCGGTTTCTCGAAATATTTCAGGAAGAAAATTACCCTACAGAGTTCCCCTACAAGTCTAAGGTGCGTGACAGGTTTTGTTTTGTTGTATCTCTAATTAAGAGATGCCATACTTGATTCTGTTTTATCGCAATGCTTACTTTTGTTAAGCTGCTCATGGGAGATTGCTTTCGTCCTTGAAGGTCATTCTTTTGTTTCAAAAGATTGAAGGTGTGGAGGTATGCTTATTTGGTATGTATGTTCAAGAATTTGGATCTGAATGCCAATTCCCAAATCAACGTCGTGTCTATCTCTCGTATCTGGATTCCGTGAAATACTTTAGGCCTGAGGTTAAAGCAGTGTCTGGAGAAGCTCTTCGAACATTTGTGTATCATGAAATTTTGGTCAGTTCTTATTTTTTAGCTCTTACGTTTTTCCACATGCCTGGTCTGGGTTCTGTTATTGGATCTTATTATTTATATCTGTGCAGATTGGATACCTCGAGTATTGCAAGTTGCGGGGTTTTACAAGCTGTTATATATGGGCATGCCCGCCATTAAAAGGCGAAGATTATATACTATACTGTCATCCAGAGATACAGAAAACCCCAAAATCTGATAAACTCCGGGAGTGGTGAGGCATCTCGCAAGGATGCACTTAATAAACTATTTCATCATTGTAACGCAACCTGAACACTTATGTTTACTAACTCTTCCCCCTAATTGGGGATGCTTTTTATCTTGGATTTTAGGTATCTTGCAATGTTAAGAAAAGCTGCAAAGGAGAGTATTGTCGTTGATCTTACCAATCTGTACGATCATTTCTTTGTATGCGCTGGTGAATGCAAGGCAAAGGTAACTGCTGCTAGGCTTCCGTATTTTGATGGTGACTACTGGCCAGGTGCTGCTGAAGATCTTATTTATCAGCTTCAACAAGAGGAAGATGGCAGAAAGCAGAATAAGAAAGGAACGACTAAAAAGACCATCACTAAGAGGGCGTTAAAAGCATCTGGCCAGTCTGATCTCTCTGGAAATGCATCGAAGGATTTGCTATTGATGCACAAAGTAATTTCTTGTCCCTACATCTTTTGTTTCCTTTTCATAAATTTTCTCTCATCTTCTAGTTTCTGTGGCATTTTCATTTTCTGACGTGAGTAAATTATTTTCTCAGCTTGGTGAAACTATATCGCCTATGAAGGAAGATTTTATTATGGTCCATCTGCAGTATGCATGCACCCACTGTTGCATTCTCATGGTTTCTGGGAACCGCTGGGTTTGCAGCCAGTGCAAAAACTTTCATATTTGTGACAAGTAAGATTTGAAGATCTTCATTGGCATCTTTCAATGTTACTGTGATCTTTTTCCTTTTTTCTTCACGTTGGGTTGTTCTTAATGTTGGCCTTCTGGTGTTTGTTTCGTTTAGCTAATAACCTCATATCTGTTCAACCTCGGCACTATGAATGCTGCTGCTCGCATGTCGCTAAATACATTTTCTCACTCGAATGTTGGAAAAAAAAATTGTCTCTATCTCTCTCCCTCTCTGTCTGTCTGTCTGTCTCTCTCACTCTCGTGCGCCTTATTCTTCTTTCTTTTACCTATAAAAAAGGCCAGCTGTCAACTCATAATAATAAAATTTTTATTTTTCAGATGCTGAAATTCATACTATCTAATCTATTGTAGCCACTAGGATACTTGACCCCTTCCCAATATGAGTTATCCTGCATCGTGAAACATGGAGGAAAATGATCTAAGACTTGTCGACAACTTAGGTTAAGCATATAATATAAGCTGATAATTATAATTGTTCTAAGTTTGTATGTTCCTTGATAAGTTTGGTTGATCTTTCTCATCTCCTTTTCTGTATGTGGAGTTAGAGCAATTGAACGATCAATGACTAGTGTACAGGGCTGATGCTCATGGTCTTTGAGAGTTTGTTTTGGGACAGTTTTTAATTAATGCGGAAGTCATCAGGGATTTTTAGGATTTCTCCTGTCCCTATCTCCTTGATGACGCTTTGCTTGGATGCTTTCAATGCTTATCTCCTTTATCATGATCTAAGCCTCATTTTGTTACCTGAAATTGTGGCATTCTTTTTCTTATCCTCTGATTGATCCTGCTTAGCAAGGGAAAATGAAATGACTATGGTTTTCAATGATTTTTTTGCTTTAGGAAGTCTAGTTCTGGCTTGAGATTCTACATAGTGTTCCTGAGTCATCCTTGTTTTGTAGGAAGTCATCTAGTTTTGGTTTGGGACTTAAGAGTTATCTTGAATTCCTAGTCTGTAGTGCATTGATTAAAATCACAGGCTTTAACAATTTTATTTTGCAGGTGCCACGAATTAGAACAGAAACGTGAGGAAAGAGAGCGACATCCCATCAATTTAAGAGAGAAACATACTCTGTTTCCGGTAAGTATGTTATTTGTACCGAATGAGTTATCTACATTAAGGCAATTAACTATGACTGCGTTGAAAAAGGCTGGTTACGATATGCTGCTGAAAGATTGTTAAATTTTGCAGATTCAAATTACTGATGTACCAGAAGATACAAAAGATAAAGATGAGATACTTGAAAGTGAATTTTTTGACACCAGACAGGCTTTCTTGAGTTTATGTCAAGGGAATCACTATCAATATGACACCCTGAGGCGTGCAAAACACTCTTCAATGATGGTCCTTTACCATCTTCATAATCCAACTGCTCCAGCGTTTGTGACAACATGTAACATATGTAGTCTTGACATTGAAGCTGGTAAGGGTTGGCGTTGCGAGGTTTGCCCAGAGTATGATATATGCAATACCTGTTATCAAAAGGATGGTGGTATTGATCATCCCCACAAATTGACAAATCACCCATCTATGGTTGATCGTGATGCACAAAACAAGGAAGCCAGACAATTAAGAGTTTTGCAGGTGCGTGTTTAAAAATATACTGATATCTTGAGAATTGTCTAGTTTAATTCTGATGAAATGGACTTAAATTCAATTTGCTTGTACATAGTTTAGTGCTGGTTTAATTTGAACGAAAGGATTAAGGCTTGCTCATTTTTGAAAACAAGGGGCTTATTTTTCCTTTTTTCAAAAACTACCATCATGAGGTTAGATCAAATTCGATTTATAAAAAGACTAGCATCAAGGAGGCTGGGCATTTTGGTATCTCAGTGAGCTCAACACTTCTCAATTGTCCCATGATAATGAAGCTATTTTTAGCTGTTTTCTTTTTGTTTTATTTTAGGGGGTGGGGGAAGGTGTTGGTTCTTCTCTTTTCTCCATCTCTTATCTTTGTTTGGGTACATGCTTTTTGACTATGCAAAACACAGTTGAAGAAATGGACAAACCCATGGGAGTTGCATTTATATGAACAATTTTTGAGCTACCTTTTCAAGTAGTCTTTGATTGAGAATTTTAGTCGACATATGTGTGGTCGGTATTAGGTTATTGACAAGAAAAAATTATCTAAATCGATTCGTATTTTTTGACTAAATCGTTTCATTTTATTTTTGTAAAAAGTTACATATCTTTTACTCATAAAAAATGTCTGAAGGTAGAAGACTGGAGCAATAGTCAGTTTTGGTAAAGTGCTTGCAGAAACAAATCTACTGGGAGGATTGCTTTCGCATACAAATTTGATTGCAAGCATGCTCAACTTTGGCTGTCTCTTAGTATTTTGGAGCAGAGAAGAGGAAGGGGACAATAAATTTGAGTGAAAGAGTGCGATTGCATTGGAATCAAATGTTTTTGGGTTGGTTTAATTAGATTGGTTTTTCTGTTGTGTTTTGGCTGAGGACCAAAAAAATGAATGACGTTGACAGGAGAACTAATGACTATTCACATAGCAATCAAGTCATTAATATTTTTTCTGCAGAATGCTCATTTTATTTGAATTTTATAGACGAAACAAAAACTGAGAAAGGTATCATAACAGGCCAGGGTTTTTCAGCTGTTCATTTATTGAATATTTCAGTCTTTTAAATCCTATGGACACATTTGGAGTGCTCTTTCCTGTCGTTTTGCACAAGTTCCACACAATCAATCCGTTTGAACTCCTAATCTGGTGGAGTTTAATGCAATCTGTTATTAGGATCATTGGTATTACTTTTTCACGCTTTTGGATCCGAAGGACTTTTTTCACATGTTTCTGTCTATGTGGAAATGCAGCTTAGGAAAATGCTTGATCTACTCGTGCATGCATCACAATGCCGTTCAGCACTTTGTCAATACCCGAACTGTCGCAAAGTGAAAGGTTTGTTCCGCCATGGGATCCAATGCAAAACACGTGCTTCTAGAGGCTGTGTTCTTTGCAAGAAGATGTGGTATCTCCTGCAACTACATGCACGAGCCTGCAAAGAAGCTGTGTGCCATGTCCCACGATGCAGGTTAGATACCAAGGCTTTCCTTGTGAAGATTTGTTCGAAGCAATCTGCAGTTTGTTTCTTTATTTTCTTTGGAGGAGAGTGTTATATGTTTGGTGATTTCTTGCCCTTATATATATTATCATTGTATGTGTTTGTCTTAATCAGAGACTTAAGAGAACATTTGAGGCGGCTGCAGCAGCAGTCAGATTCACGGCGCAGGGCAGCTGTGATGGAGATGATGAGACAGAGAGCTGCGGAAGTTGCCAACAATGGTGGATGACCCATCTGTACACAGGCGAATAATTATTCCAGGAAAGTTTCAGATAAGGAGGCAGGAAATGGGTTCGTGCAGCTTTAAGTATAGTGGATTGCTTGGAGTCAGGCAAATTGGTGGCTGTGTCTGGTTGGAGCAGGGTCTGCTGTTGATGCTGTCACGGTGCCCTGCATGCAGGCTATACAGATCTTTCTTTATTAGAATCTACCAGGAAGAAGACTCGTCCTCCTCAAAATGGCATCGTCCTCCTCCGGAGGTGCCCTTGACCAGAAGTGATGGGCTAGAAGAGTGCCAATGGGTGCCCCTCCTCACGTGGGTCGCTATGGTAAATTCTTTGATTTGGTCCTCTTAGAAGTGTTGTGTTATCGTGAAGGCCAGGGGCGTCGTGGCGGTGAGTGTACCATAGTTGTTCTGATCCTTCTTTTACTATGACGGAAGAAAATGTCGAGGAAAGTCGGTTTTACTCCCTCCTCTGTTTTATGTTGGCCCCTTTTTTGGTAGGCTGTCTTCTAATAGATAGGGTGGCAAAATAAGGGCGTTGCCAAATCCACAGCAATTCTTTTCATTGTTGTTGATGTATAGTCTTAACTTTTGCTATTTAAGAAACTTCTCTCTCTCTCTCTCTCTCTCTCTCTCTCTCTCTCTCTCTCGCATATGGAAGAGTAGAGTATTTGTAGGCGAAGAGAAGTGTGTCGTTGTCTTAGTCGTGTTCGTACTGTTCCATTTCTTATTTTCGATGTTACAAGGATATCAAGCATCGAATTAAACAACCAGTCGGGGGGGGGTGTGGGTCCTCGATTTGTTGGTGCGAGTTCTGAAATAATAAAGGCAGATGGGAACTGGTTTTATGGAGTGATACTAGCGGGAGGACATCTGTTCTACTGAGAAACGCCTTTTGGTCTCTTTGTTGGTTGTGAAGTAGTAATCATCGTTATCGATTTGTCTCGCATGATCAAAACTTTGTACGTGTGACAGAGGTTGGGGTGTACCGATCGTGCCCTCTTTGCATTCTGATTGAATTTGCATCCCGGGTGAATGGACCCGTTGCCGTGATTTGAGACGGTTGCATCTGATCATGTTCTGAAGAAAGTCTTGAGGGTGACAAATTGGCGATAGCCGTTAGGGTCGACGATGTTGGGTGCCAATTCGTTCAATGGTGTGGATTCGGGATGCGGTACACGAGATTCAGACGACGACTCCCGACGAAGATAAAAGAGTACGTGACCGGAACAAACACGAGTTAAACCTCAGTAACGCGAACGCTCGAGCTTCGGCTTTCTCTTGGCCTCGTGGGTCGGTCCGTCGTCCTCCCATCGTTCCGCCTGTGGCTGTGTCGCTCGTTTGCAGGCATTGATTATTGCTAATTATTTTGCAAAGTCAATCACTCATATTCGTCATATATCAAAAGATAATGTTTTGAGAGCCTCACAAAAGCTTGGGTATAAATTCATTTTCATCATTTTTATTTATTATTTTTTTGTAGTTTGCAAAAAGATGAGTCATCATTATCCACAAGATTTCGTAATCTTTACGTACAAAAACAAAAAGGAATATCCGAAGGAGAAGAAGAGAGGAGCGGATCCACGTGGCGCGATTCTGCATGTTTCCCAGCCAAACGCACGGACATTTCTGTGGTCTTCGTCGCGCTTCCAATTCACGCTTGTTTCCCGCAGCGTGACACGTCGCCTCCTCCTTCTCCTTCTTGCATTTACATCGTCGGCGTCGTCGTCGTCAACAACAGCAACCGCTGTTCGCGCGGGTACGACGACGGCGATAATGTCGGGCGCAAGCAGCTTCGTCCGGTTCAAGTCGGAATTCCTCGGCATCGCTTCCCTCCCCAAGCCCAACTCCCCCGGCAATGCCCGAGCCAGAGCCAAGCTCGTCGCCTCAACCAGAGCTTCCGCTTCCGGCGGCGGCGGCGGCGATCGCGGCGGCGACCCGAAGAAGGCTGCGGTGAAGAAGGCGAAGGCGAGCGGGGCTCCAGCTCAGCCGCAGCAGCAGCAGCAGGTGTCGATAGTGGACCCGGTGGGCCTGGGCCGGCGGTCGCGGCAGATGTTCGACGAGGTCTGGCGCAAGTTCTCCGGCCTCGGACAGATCTCCCGCACCTCCCTCTCCGACGGCGACGGCGACGCCGCCCTCCTCCTCCGCGAGTTCGCCATCCCCGCCGCCCAGTCCACCACCGTCCTCGTCGTCGGCGCCACCAGCCGCATCGGGCGCATCCTCGTCCGCAAGCTCATGCTCCGCGGCTACTCCGTCAAGGCCCTCGTCCGCAGGCCCGACGAGCTCCCCCCCGACGCCCTCCCCCGCTCCGTCGAGGTCGTCTCCGGCGACGTCGGCGACCCCGCCTCCCTCAAGGCCGCCGTCCAGGGGTGCCAGAAGATCATCTACTGCGCCACCGCCCGCTCCGCCATCACCGGCGACCTCTTCAGGGTCGACCACCGCGGCGTCTACAACCTCACCAAGTCCTTCCAGGACCACAACAACCGGCTCGCCCAGCTCGGCGCAGGCCGCAGCAGCAAGAGCAAGCTCCTCCTCGCCAAGTTCAAGTCCCCCGAATCTCTCCAGGGATGGCAGGTTCGTCGGGGGACCTACTTCCAGGACGTGCTCGCCACAAAGTACGACGCCGGCATGGACGCCAAGTTCGAAATCAACGAGACAGGGCAGGCCGTTTTCTCAGGTGAATTGGAGTTCTTGAAACTTTCATCAGTTAAAGAAGTTACATTTCTCATTTAACTCTATGTTTCAGGGTATGTTTTCACTAGAGGAGGCTATGTCGAGCTGTCGAAAAAGATCTCGCTTCCTTTGGATCGCACTCTTGATCGATATGAAGGTCTAGTCCTCTCTGTTGGCGGCAACGGAAGATCGTACGTGTTAATTCTTGAAGCGGGTCCTTCGGCCGATACGACTCAGAGCAAGCTATACTTTGCGAGAATCAGCACCAAAGTTGGATTTTGCAGGGTATGCACGCCTCCTTTTTTATGATGAACTCTGTTTCCGTCAATTTGTTTGCGCTTCCACAGTGTTTGCTCTTTTCTGTGCTTTTAGTTGTCAGACTCTTCTTTCCTGTCTGCTCACTGATATCTAAGCCGACAGGTGAGAGTACCATTTTCATCCTTCCGTCCAGTGAAACCGGATGATCCTCTATTCGACCCGTTCCTGGTGCATACATTAACAATTCGATTTGAGCCCCGAAGACAGGTCTATCCCCGAACTTTTCTTTTTAGCCAAGGTCTATCCCTTTACTGATTGATAGAATAGAGTAGTCTTCCACTTTCAACCATTGCGTTGTCTTGACCACTCTGGACTGTAGTTGTTGGATTACCTAGTTTTAACATTCTACTATCTAGGTAGGTGAAGCCTACATTATGCTATATTTTGTGTGAGGCAGCGCATGTAGGATCTTTATTAATCTTGTCCTCTGTCTCTACCACTTTAAACCATCGTAAGATAATTCCCTTCACAAGTTTTTCCTACGGTTTGGATTTCATTGAAGTGCTGGACAGTTGTTCAAAATTTGGATCTTAGAAATCCTAGTGTGCCCAATCAAATCTGCTGGTGAAAACTCATTAGCTCGTCCAGTAATCAATCAGAATACACGCTATCAGTTCTATTTAGCAAACGGCGCCTGTGATGTGATTGAGAATCGCTAAACAATGTACTTTTGTATAAAAAAAACTTCCCTAGTTTTTTTGCATCAATGCTTTTTGTATGGGTATAGCGCTCTTTTTAAATTTCCTGACATGAGCCAAAGGATTAATGCTGCCAATACTTGGCTTATCTTTGTGCTGCAGAGACCCATAGAAGGATCTTCAGGTACTATGCAGGACTTAAGAAGCTTTAAGCTTATTCTGGAATATATAAAGGCCTTGCCTGTAAGTTCGTTATGTTTTTTGGTTGCATAAGAAACTGTTAAAATATTCATCGAAATCATTTGAATAGATTTTGTTCGTCTGAATTTAAAATACTTGTTATGTTAGAGAAAGGAAGATGATGAGGGTCTGCAGAATTGCAGTTTTCCAAAAAAGCAATACCATTATGCCAGATTTATCTACTATTATGCTGCTTTCCTGAGTTGTGACTGAAGATGTTCTGTAGCAAAGCCTTTGGACATGTCTGTAGTACAATGAAACTGAGGAATGTTTAATTAACTGGCAAATGATAAAGCTTGCGGATTATTTTGCTAAAGCCCACTGTCTTTTGGCGTCTATTAACCATTTCATGTTTACTTACCTGCAGACAGGGCAAGAAACAGACTTCGTGTTAGTTTCGTGTACGGGACTTGGAATTGAGCCTTCTAGAAGAGAGCAAGTTCTGAAAGCCAAGAGGGTTAGCCCTTTCAGATTTTCTTACTTCTATGTGGAATTCTATTGTCAAACTTGTTAACTCATGATTCCTGTTTTCATGTCCAGGCTGGAGAAGATTATTTGAGAAGGTCAGGGCTTGGTTATACAATTATTCGCCCTGGTCCCCTAATGGTAACACTCAAAACAGATTTTCGTTTCAAACTTGGTAGTGAATGTATTCCAGTGGATCCTCTGTTCCTGTTGTGCGTAGATGGACTTTTGGAGATCAAGGATGATCCTTGTATCCTGCTGGGCTAAATGTTTCTGCTTTATTCTCAAGGAAACTTTGTCGATAGATTTTTTTCGTAGAAAGTTTCCAAGTACAACACACACCTTTTTCTTACCTGGGTGGTTATTAAAATTTTTATGGCCGTTTTTGTGAAATTCATAGTGACTATTGCAGGAGGAACCCGGTGGTCAACGTGCTCTCATATTTGATCAAGGAAACCGGATTTCTCGGGTGAAGATCATCAATCTTCCTGCATGTAGATAGTGTTAAAATTTTTCATGGTTGTCCTTGATTTTGATCTATTTTCTGTTTGTGAAAACACAAGCTGTGATTGTAAGTTATAGACAAGGGAATAGTTGAGATTTTATCAGGTTTATCTTCTAATGCAGGGAATCAGCTGTGCGGATGTGGCTGATATCTGTGTGAAAGCGTTGCATGACTCAACAGCAAGAAACAAGAGCTTTGATGTGGGTTACATTCTCTTATTGCTACTAATTGTGATTTGGGGTAGTGTAGACAAGTGATTTTGTTTGATTGTTCAGGTATGCCATGAATATGTTGCAGAGCAAGGGAGGGAGCTCTATGAACTGGTAAAGACCATCGGGTTGTTTCTTTTCGTTTCCACATGTCTAGATATACTGTATGGGGAGTGATAATGTCTTGAATCTCCTTTGTGTAGGTGGCACACTTGCCCGATAAAGCAAATAATTACTTGACGCCAGCCCTGTCAGTCCTAGAAAAGAATACCTGAAATTGTTGAAGAATTCATCTCCCTACTGGACATGTGAATCTGGGCAGTAAAATTGATCTTAACTGTCCTGTGAATATATGCTGTTACAATATCTAATTGTTCTGCTTGCCCTTTTTTCACAGGCTAGTGTCTTTTGACAATCCCTGTGTATATTGGTGACTTGTATGTACTTAAGTTTACAGAGTACAGTCTGGAAGAGGCTGAATTGGCCAACTATATGAGATCCTTGTCAGAAATTACACGTGGAATTTAAAAGGAATTCGACTTCTTGCTTGAAGGGTGGTGATGTCTACCACGGGGGCTCGATACATATCTTTACACACTTTTTTGCTGATTATGATTGTTGGTCTGGTATTAAATGCCCATTTTGTCAAGACACTGAGGACATTCAGGGGTAGCTCTACCTCGTGTATTTCCCATGTGATGTACATAAGTCATTCATGTTCCCTATCGCAGCATCTTCTGTAATTCCTATAAAATGGGTGTCATATGATGGTTTGAGAGTTATATACAGGGAACGATAGTTGATCTCTTCCTATTATTTGTAATGCCCAGAAGCTCCAGGGAATTGTGATAATGTGGTCCACGTGTTTGCTGGTCTCATTGTTTATCTGAGCACAGCCTATTCTTGAGCAAGCAAATGCACAGTTCAATCTGGGCACAACCTACTGTCTCTTGACGCTCTTCCCAACCCTCAGCCGCAGCAAGGAATCCTCTAAACCACTGCTGTCTTTATGAAGTACTTCCCGTCAGACCTGGTGAGATTCGTGATGGTTTTGACAGCAGTCTTGAGGGCCTCTGAGCCCGAGTTAGAGCTAGATTTTTGCTATTAAAGAGGTTAGAAGCGAGGTGATCAGCTTTGTGCAAACAGCTCTTGAAGCCAAAACTCGAACAATGTGCATTTTTGGTGAATTGGATATCCGAACAGGAATTTTCAGCTAATAATGCGAGGTGTGACAAGCTAAAATTTGAAAGCTTTAGATTGATCACTCATACCTCCTCCGGGGAAGCTAATCGGCTTTCATGTCTATTTTGACGGGACAAACACGAAGAAGTTGTACATATCGCCCCTCCACCTGCACTGCTACATGTAACTGCACGAAGAGGGAATGAGAACGGGGAAGGAATGACAGAAGAAACCAAGAAGTCATGCTACTGACAGATCATCCTGGGCCATGTGTGGTGACACGTAGATCATATCAGACCGGGGGAGAGATTGTTGGTTACTTGGTTAGCTTTGCATTTTGTGGTGGACGTGATAAGGAGAAGACAGAGAAATAGAAAACTCAGAGAAAACTGCCAGCCTTTGGATGGGATTGGACCAGAAAAAATGAGCGAGGCCTTGTCTTTGTGAGGCAAACTCAGAGACACAGAGGAGAGAGGATAATGATAGTACCAGTTCATTGCTCCAAGCCTGGTAGTCCAGCTTCTGCAGCTGCTGCTTCTGCTCTTGTACGTGCACCCTCATTCTCAAGGCGCATTTCTGACATCCGCATCCCCACAAAAGCCAGACAGGTAGCAACTGGCTGGCTCTTGGCTGTGGCTCTCATAACTTGGCCTGTGGCTGCGGGCGTGGCTGAGGTGGTTCCACAGCCGTCGGATACACTGTCGAATGTGCCTCAGATGCTGTCGGGTGAGTGCAAGTCTCCCAAGGACTGCAAGAAACCCAGGATACAGAGGCCCAAATCGAGAAAGGCAGAGTCGTGCACCACCAAGTGCGTCACCACCTGCATCCGCGGTGGCGATGGCTCTCCTGGCGAAGGCCCCCTCAACATTCGCAGGTTGCTAGTTTTCTTTGGTTACTGCACTGGTCATATGATATGCGTCATACATACACCTCATTGCCACCAACCGGCCACATACCACCTATCTTTGCATTTGAGAGAACAAGGCCCTCCAATCTGTACGTTCCAGAGGGGTTTTTCTTTTTCCTTACTTTTCTGTTTCCTTTCTGGCAGACCTCTGGTGGTTTTCAAGCAAGGCTTTCGCAGCAGGAAATACTGGTAATATACTATTCATTCCCTCTCTCCACCTCATCTCAGGATCAGCACTTAACCATGCCATTGTATATTTCCCTCTCCTATATTAGCATGCTTCTTCATGATGGATAGAGTTTAATTTAGCTTTTGATGTCTGTGCAGTCTGGTCGAGTGCTCAGATATTTGTAATTTGATTGGAGATGAGGATTATGGTCCTTGACAATGATCTAGCCACAAACTGGTAAGACTACAGTGGAACCTCACTCATCATCTGTTCTTCATACACATTGAATGAAATCAGAGCCATTATTTTCTCGTGATTTCCATCATGCAAGCTATTTGATAGTTAGAATAGAACACCAATGAATCTTTCACTGAGTTCTGGCCCCCAGTTGTCATCGAGGTTCTCTTTACAGCTCAATTTTTGCTACATGCATTCTATTGGGTTAATTAAATCATGTGTGGACCATTCGTTAAACACCAACTATGTGGATTATCTTTTGGAGTTGGATTTTTAATAGAGGGTAACCATGCTGACTCTGGTACTAGAGAGAGTGATTAGCACGATGTCTCTATGATTTGTGAGATCATCATAGTAATCCTATGATATCGGTGATTGTGTTGAGGAGAATGATGTATGCTTCATACTCTTCACCTATTCTCCCTAACATTACTAAGAATAGAAGTAATAGTGCATTTGAGGATTTAAGCTTTTCTTCGTACGCATAAGATTTTATCATGCGCATTTAAGTGTAGGTAATGGATGTTCTCCCTGAGAGTCAAGAATTTCTTCCATACTATATACTTTTCAATTACAAACATTTTGATGTTCCTGTGCATGCTGTCTAATCTCTCACTTCCCAGATTGAAGTTTCGGCTGGTTCCAACCCCTGCTCTTTGGAAGGTTTGCTGGGCAAGCTGTATAGGTCTTTCTGACTTCTGAGTGGAAGCACCAACTACGGGACTTCTTTCCACAAGAAACAGGTGCTCCACATGTACTCTTCACAGACCTTTCCTCTTGTCCCAAGGTTACAATTCAAACAAAGATGAAATATTAATCTTGAGGTTTGCTCGGGCAGTGTGCACACCACTTATTCACCATGATTCTCCCTGTTACTCTGTGGAACAGTATGCTTGAGAGTATGCTAGTCGGAAAATTCTCGCTCTTTCTTTTCCTACTAGCTTTCTGTGAACTTCCTGAAATGGGAAAATACAGAAGTTTTGGGCCAAGAATGTTTAAGCCATCGTTCATTTGTCCTACATCAAGTCAGAATATTTTCTTCGAAGGTCTGAAGCTGGAAGTTTGATCAGCAAATGTGAATGGTTGGTGCTCAGCGAACAATCATCTAAGTTTTTGTGGGAATAATCCTAATTCGTAAGTGCCATACTGCTAAATAGTTGTGAAGACGAGTGTAGAAAAGAGGAGAAAGCCATACTGTGGCCTAAGCATCAAGAAATAGGAACCTGTTGCCACATATTATTGGCATTACATATCAAAGAGGACTTGAATCTGCATGTGGGTCGAGTACATTCCCGTGGTACCAATAGTGTTAGTTTTCGTGTGCTAGTGATAAAATGAAGACAAAGCCAGATACCGGGCTTCTGCACCAAACTTTCAGTCCATACATTTATGGCTTTTCAAGTTGGTTGCGCAAAAGTGCTAGAGCTCAGGCAACTTTGACATTAGCAAAGCTTCTCACTTGGTGTTTGGAATCACCCTTTCCGTTAGCGAGATTACCAACCTAACCTTTCCGTTCTCTTTCGTGCGTAAAGTTCAAACAACAGGAGAGGGAATGGTGAGTTGCCTGAGGATACATTTTGTGAAATCTTGTCCCTGATAGCAAATGTATGTGGAATAAATGACCAACCGTCTGACACAAAATCTTTCATGGGAAGTTTCAAAGATCCTGCAGTCACTCACTTAAGCTCATGGCTAATGCTTGTGTTAGGGAACAGTCTAAATAACAAGCACGATTTTTCACAATGCAGGATAAGCATCAATGCTTAAGTAGCGTTAACAGTTAGTCCCATGATCACGTCTTAGAAATGTAAAGACACCTGTGACCATTACTAGCATACCAATTAGTGACTTCGTTTCATTATTTTAAGTGACGACACTGCAGTAATTGGTCAAATAAGCAACCTCTCATCGTCTCACCCTCACTACTCAATTTATTGACTTCACTACCATTCCAATATGAACATTGTCATTATGTTTTCCCAGTATCAGCGGGAAAAATGGCTTGAACATCTTATTTAACAATTGTCGGTGAGAGTTTCTCTAACAGAATGTACATCATCAAAGACTACGGCTGGGCTTCAAGAGCAAAGACCAAAACTGCACGGGCTGCAGCCATCTTGTGATATACAAGACGAAATGATACAGAGCCTCCCCGAAGGCACTGTTGCCACGACCTTACCAATCTTGCCACGGCTAGCCAAAGTAACTATGAACAAGCATTGTCAAAATGGATTTTCTCTGGCAGGAATAGGTAACGGAAGCGGGAGTCGAAAGTAAGAATTCCACAATTGCGAGAACCAAGAAGGCTTTGACGCCTTTGTGACATGCACCGCTCCACAAAGGCCGCCTGATGGGGGGGGAGGTAGTGTGATATCCACACAGCTAAGTTAGCATCGTCCACGAATCCCTTGGCAAAGCAATGTAGCATCTTTGGCACCAATAACCTCCCTTTGCTGCTAACCCCAACTGAAGCTCTGATGAAATCTCGTTGTGCTTCCTGTAGCTCATCCCTCACATTCTTGGCAGTGTAGATCCGAACCTGAATTTGTTTCTTTAAGTATGGTATAATATTTTCTCTTTAAAGTCAAACATCACCTAGGGAAAAATTCAAGATCTTACTGCAGGAGATGAGTACATTCCGCAGCTGAGAGCAAATGCTACAAGCGGTTCAGACACATCGACAGCAAACTTTCGTTGCTCTTCAGATACCTTTAGCTTGTTAAGAGCGAGGAGCAAAGCCTGAATATTATCAATGGGAATGACAGTCAGAAAATCATGCAAGGCGAGAACTTTCAATAAGCAATGACACATCATATCTAGACCTGTCAAATGGGTGGGTCGGGTTGGGTTTGGGTCGGGTCATAAATGGTCCGACCCAAATTGACTCATTAACCCGTTTATGACCCATTTATACGCAATGCAATTTTGTTGACCCATACCCGACCCGACCCATACTCAATCCATACCCGATTAGACCCATATTGCTAAAATACTTTCATATTTAATTAAATATAGGAAAATTCATACCTAAGCTGAAATGAGAGTGCAGAATGAGTGAGTGCAAGATTGAGTGAGGGTGAGAGAAATGCGTTGAGTTTAAATCAGTTGTAAACTCATTTATGACCCATTTGCGACCCATTTATGACCCATTTAACACTAATATAAGACTTCTACCCATTTATGACCCATTTACTAAATATAACCAACCCATTTATGACCCATTTACTAATAAATGGGTTAAGAAATGGGTTTATGACCCATTTTGACAGGTCTAATCATATCCAAGGCAGGACCGTACAATCTGTGGCCTATGGAGAGGTGGTTTCATCTTCAAAATTCCATACTCAATAACTGCTGCACTGAAAGAATGGCCTCCCACAGTATATGCTGCCTGCAGGAAAGATGATTAATGTACGATTTTCATATTTTCGCTAGCATCATTCAACATTATGCGGCATTTTTTAGCACTTCCAATACTTGATGACCGAGTAGACCTGGCCTTGCTGCAAACATCTACACACGGTGCTATCATGTAAGTTAATTGACCATGGCTGATGCTCACCGGACATCAATAACCATCATCCACTAAAGACGAATAGGTCATCTATCTAAACACAATACAAGAATAATTTATCAGTCAAAATAATAGAATCTTCCTGGACGAGCGAAAACCTTCCTTAGGCATCAAATTGAGGACAGGCGTTCAACCTCATTTTACATTGTTCCCAACTTCCAACTGTTCCTCAAAAAATTTTCTTGTCAGCCGCCAATTTGCATGCTATCATTATATTATCTTATTTTATGGCTACGAGCACCACTCCAAAATAACTAAGAAAGGGATGACAAATATATGATCCCCCTACTAATTCTACTCTGTCGTTTCATCCCATACAAAAAACTAACACCAACCATATCACCTTCACAACAGCCCAGAATTGCAGGTCCTCCATGCCATGTAGGAAAAAAAACTAAAAGATGAAAGAAAACCCTCTATAATAAATAATAATGAACTACCAAGAGTAGAGAGAGAAAAGTAAAAAACTCAACAATTGGAACAAGCAGAAGAAAGATGGAGTTTCATTCAGCTGTAGATATTTGTGTACTCTGCATAAACAAAGCTTCCACTTATAACTAGGACACAGAATTGGTGACTGGAGGTAACCTAAATTGTTTCTTTACTTGGTTATTCAGCCATAAACTTGGGAGTCACGAAACTACTGATAGCTCGAAGCAATACCGACAGTTTCTTTAGCCATGCCTTTCATCTGATTCTTCATCTTTGATGTAGGCTAATCTATCAAATTTTACATTGTTATTGATCTTATTTTCTCTTTTATATTCAAAACCAAAGCACACATGCAACCTAAAAGCTGCCAGTAGGAATAACTTTCCAGCCATGTATACTGTAAGCAGAAAATTGGCTCTCCCGTCGCTCACCATGTGCCACCTAAAAGGGTTCTTGAACTGACAATTTGACTTCTCATGAGACAGCTTTCTGTTATCGCCCAGCGAGGGTAACGCACACATCATGGTTCGTGAAAGGCATGTAAAACACACGTTCTCCCTTATGGCACAAATTGGTCCAGGAAAATGAAAAAGCAATTTCCTTGATCATGATATTCATAAGAGATCACACAAGTTGAGAGACCATGAGAAGAAAATAAATCTAGAAAGGATAGATACAAACCTTCTGCATCAACGAGAACAGCTTCATATCACTCTTTGGAACCCCATAAGCCAAGTAAGCCTGCTTAAAGTCAAAATCTTAGAAAATCATCTCTGTACATGTGGATGGAAGGGTGAGTGCATGTTCCGTGGATGTAGATTTGGATTTAGCTGTTTGTCTAAACATTGTTTTATGTCTTTACGTGGAAAACAAAAGTCTTCTTCACAAATTTCTAAATTCTGTTTGCCAGTATATTCTTTGTATTAGCAACAATGTCTGTGCATGGGCCAGAATTCCTATGAGGCTAAATTATGTTTCCCCCTTTATTTTCTTGTTTATATACTTTAAGTATTCCTTGTTGCTGAGACAGAATGTGAAGTTTTTCTTGTTCAAAAAGTTATGGGTTTCACATTGCTTTTGCCCATCCATAATTTCATAGTTCAGAGGTACTTGATAATGCTAAGTTTTTTAAGAGTGTACAATTAACTAACGAGAAACAGGGGAAGAAAACTATGAGAAAACAGGCCAAGAACCAGGTGTCACCATCCCATATATCCTACTTGAAAAGCACTGTCTAAACTATGGTAGCACAGCAACTAGACACCTGCCAAACTGAGGATACAACATAAGCAAGATATTCCACGGTTTGATGGAAATCAATGACCTACATGCATGATCATTGCATTGTATAAGTTGATCCAGAAGGCAAGTTTGTCGTTGCTGCTCAGGTGGATTGGGTTGACCTTGGCAAGCTGCTCAACAAGTGTCCTGTTCACATTTATAGATCTACAATGATCAGTAAGCTCCAAACATGTAAAAAATCTGATAGATCAAGAGAACTGTTTCCTGTTTTCGTGTACGCAGTGGCTGAACTATATGATAAATGCAAGAGACAATCACCTATGAAGACGATCTTATCTACCAACAGCTAAAGAAAGTATGACTGTTGATTACCGTACAATGAGCAAACCACTCATAATTTCAGCCAAATGCACACATTTGTGCGCATGCAAATCCTCCACAATGCAACATTACATCAACTTCCATCTGTTAGGTTAAAAGTTCATTCTGGAGCCTTCTACCTATCAGGCCACATCTCCTTTGCAGAAATTTGTCTACATAACCAAAACCAAAGATAACATCCTGACAGCAATAGTCCATTTATATTGAATTTAGGACAAATACCTGACAAAGAACATAAACCACTCTAGGAGACAAAAGAAGTGTTCCCTTCCAGTATGACCATAAACTAGATCTTATATAAAGACAGTTAAATTGGGATCGTATTAGATCAAAACTAACCTAAACTTCCTCAAAGCTCCAGAGGCATATTCCAATTGCTTTTTCCCAACAGACATCCAAGAAACTTCGGATGCCTGCCCATAATTTCCTACATCTCCCCAACTTAGCTTCCCGCGTACTCGGTATGGATCACAAGCATTATCTGAGGCCAGCACGTCCAAGTTACTCTGAACATCAACTTGGGGGCTTTGCACCCAGGATGAAATGACTGAGCGTTCAGATGATGACCACCACGATGAGTTGGAAAGATGCCCATGTGGAGACAAAGGTGAGAGGTGGCCCTGTGATGTAGAGAACTGGCACGACAACGCAGAATCTGCCAGTGAGATAAATATATTCTTCATACATCTGACCATCTCTTCAGACAGTAGGTTGGGATAATCCCAAAGGCCCTTAGGTGGCAATTCCCTGGGTAGCTTCCTACTATCTTGAGTTTGACCATATTTTGCATCGGACCCTATGTTATCGCAGAGAGGTGCAGAGGAGCCATTCTCGTCCTGATGCGAGGAAATGTCATATGTCCAAAGTCAAATACCACCACCAAAAACTTACGCAATCAAATAATGCATATGCATGTCTTCAAAAATCTTACAGAGAATTAGGACGCTTTATGATGTTAGGACATATGGCAATTCAAATATAACTCATGGTCGAATGATGTCATGTCAATGTTCACATAAGTGTCTGGGTTCAATACACATGACCTGCATATAATTAGACATCCTATGAAGATAAGCGACTTTCAGATGCCTACTGCAAAGATCCCAACCACCCAACTCCACACAAAGTTTCTTTCCACTTCTTAATCAGCACTTACTTTATTATCAAGGATGACTTCCATAAGCACTTTCTATCTGATGCGTACATCAACAAATAAACCAAAGCTAACGACAAATAAAAATGAGAAGAGAACTCCAAAACGAAAATTAAAGGATTTGTGACAATTGGGAGCAAGTAGGGTTAACTGAAAGTATGCGAATTACCAGCACCTGCAAAATGCCCGAGGAACAAAGAGACTTCTCCTCCAAGGAAGAGTGCCTCAGACGGTATTCAGCCAGCCTCCGTTCATTTCTTTCTTGACTTAGTTGGAAATGTAAAGAGACTATCTCATGTTCGAGTTTGGAAACTGCGAGTTCCAACATCGCAATATTGGAAAGGAGTTCCTGAGCCTGTACATAAGGAAGGATTTTACCAATATTAAGGCCTGGATCAGAAACAGAATTAAAAAATCAGCAAAGCCCACCGACAAAATGCAATCTGCTATGTCGTGTTTCCGTTTGTGAAACAAGATAAATTATTCCATAGTCCTTATACTGAATAAGTAAACCATCATTCATCAATTGTAAGGAAGATTTGATCCCTCAAGAGCTCGTCTCTCCCTCTACACAATCAAAAAATTGCAGATGGCCAGATGATACCACTGTTTTCCCTAAAACTTTGAAATGTCAATAAACGGACCCAAATTGGATATCTAGCATTGCTAACAGTTAAAAGAGGAGACAAATTATTGCGAAATTGTCAGAATAACAATAAAAGTAAAGATTCAAACTCTTAACACGTGCTCTGATGTCATGTGAGACACCTATTGTTCCCAAAAGCTTAAGTTGTCAAGAAGCAGACAATCATATTTAGCATGATTCTTCACAAGCCAACAAGATTTGTTCTTTGTAAAGCAAGGTTCTGTGGGAAGGCAGCATTCCTTATTTTTAGTTAACAACAAACAAATAGTTCCTTGACTTTGGCTTAGTAATACTTGAATCGTCTGAAACTACATATCTTGTGCATCTGTTCCATGAAGGCAAACAGATTTGAACGCACAGAAAAAAACTATTTTCCAGAACCATAAACTAACAGAAAAATGCAAAAAAGTATGTAGATCGTGTCGTTGAACTCCCTAATAAATATTGGCTCTCATAACTTAACAGATTACCCATGGATCTCAAAATGGGAATAATATCACATAACAATAAAAATAAAACTAGACAGGGGTGTTGAATTGTAAAAACCAACATTTCTCCAGTTTGTATCTGATGCTGACATACACAGGAGTGATCAAAATGAGGTAAAATTTTTCCTCTGAAAGTTACTTGAAGGAGCACAATGGCATGGATACTATCATCCACAAGATATCAAAAACTATATCCCCAAAGAATAAATGGAATAGGTACTTAACCTGATGAGGAAGACATGAAGGTTTTGATAATTTTACAGCACTTCTCTCGATTGCTTGTTCCAAAACTGCATGCAGTTCTATCTCTTCTCGTAGCTGCTCTTGAAGTTTCAGTACCTGCAGCAACCAAATTCCATTACATAACCATTAGAATGGTCATGACACCTGTGTCTAGGAGATATGGAGAAGGTCAAGTCAATAGAACAGCCATATGCATTTAAGATGATGGCCATCTTCTGTCCTGAAAGATTAGGCAATCTAAGGAAAGTCAAACAAAAGCCGGAATGAAAAAAAGAAAATTAGGTAATTTTCAAAGGCTCCTTGTAGTTCTGAAATCAACCGTTCATTTATCTCAAATATAGTCATAAAAAAGAGGATGAAAATGAACTGCAAAAGAACTGCTGCTAATTACAGTTTAAAAAGAGAATATGGTGCATGAGTAACTCTGCAACCAATATAAAAATGGTCGTCTCCAACATAGTTCCGCACAGGATATGTCAGATATGGTAAGCTATGGGGAGTGTTGAGATAATGCACCTCTCACATAGAAAGATGATGCCTCCTTATTTTTACTCTCATAATTATACTCAACCTACCAAACAAAATTCAGCATCTCAAGTACATGCAGAGAGATATACATAATTTTATAATCTATATCCACCAAATGAATCACAAACTGACATCGGAAATCCTAAATTTGGTCAAGATGGCAACAACCACAGTTACTGACTCTGACCAACAGCCACCTAGAATGCAAGGGAAATGGAAGGAGCCCACTATATTTGCTCAAAGCCTTGAGCATATAGCAGATTGTGCAGAATCAGTGAGAAAAGAACTTACATCCAGCTCAAGTTGGAATCTGTAAGGGCAGGTACTGTTTCTTCCGGTAGATAATCCAGGACGTCCGGTTTCATTATCTGAATCTCTAACCTTCAGAATCAACACAGCGGTAAGATTGCAAATGCAAATGTAAATAGTAGAAGGAAGACAAATTCCGACCAACGCAAAAATTGTACATTTAATAAGGAACCGTCATCTCTCTGAAGATGGAGCTTATCCAATGAAGTTTCTGAAATCCAACCAACTGTGCCAGAATGAGAGCATTCGGAGAGAGAATGGCTTCTGTAATTAAAGAAATTCCAGAAACGGATCTCAGCGACGTAAAAAAACCAGAAGCATCCATAAAGAGGGGGAAAAAGGAAAATAAGATATCTCCATTACTGATTTTGCGAACAACCGAGGGACGGAGAGTCACACATCCTGTAAGCGGGGAGTTTGGCCACTATGCCATAAAGCACATAAGAAGTATCTTGGAACACATTCGCAGATCATCGCTGTGCATCATCGTCGACCCAAGAGAAACCTGAGAAACCTGCAATCCTACCAGATAGTCAAATAACTAAACTTTTGCATTCTTTACCCAATTTATAATGCAATAAATCTATCATAAATTTGTGGGAGAGACATTTTTAGAAATAATATTGCAGTTATGGGAGGAAGGTGCTGTGACACCTGTGAACCAAGCAATAAAATCAGTCAAGCTCGTCATGAATGCAAAACTACCAATCACTTTCAACACGACCTAAAAAGTTGTTTTTACAGCAACCATTCAAATGTACCCCAAAATTTCTGCTTCAAAGCGCAACATTCACAAAGGAACTCAAAAAGGAAGGTACAAAGTGGAGAATGACTTGATGCAGGAGGATCTCAAATTTAGGGGACCATTTTTCACTTTGATGAAGATCACACTAAACAGTTTATGCATGAAGTGAAACAAAAGAATCATAGGACTGTCGAGTGCATAAAAAAAGTAGAATATATAAAAAGAATGGAACTTTGTTTACCCACTCAAAGACTGGGCAGAGCGAACACGAGGCAACGACCCCTAAAAAGATCTCACAGAAAATGCAAGTAGGAAGTTCAATGACTCGGGCATTAAATTATTGAGCAAATCAAGAGACAAAAGAAGAAGAGGAAGTCCTTACCAAAAAAGAAGAAGAGGAAGATATCAGGCAAAGAGAAAGGAAATGATTTTGCTTTTGTCAAGATCTCCGGCCAATCACAGGAGAGGATTGTGAGCCAAACAGCTCGAAGCAAGTAAAAGAAAGACGAAAGAAACAAAGGCAATTGGAGCTAAAAGCTAGCGACAGCACGACACCAATGTAGAACCACGAGACGAGAGAAAATAGAATAGGAGGAGGAAGTAGACAATAATCCAAAGCAGGGATCTTCAGCGAGTGGTCCATGGCTGCCGAAAACCATCAGCATCCCCACTCTTGATCCGTCACTATCAGCAACAGCATCAGCATCCCACTTCTATTTGAATATACATTCTGATTCGAGTCGTAAAAAAGGAACCCGACCCAACACGTGATGTGGGTCGTTCTCCTTTCGGAAGATTAAAAAGACAAAAATTTTCATTCGAGAGAGGTACTGTCGCCAAGCTTTTTCCGTGCAGGAAAGAAAGAAAGAAAAAGGAGACACCTTTCTGAGGCAAATGCTCCGGCGCGAGGAAGAAGAAGAAGAAGATGGATCTTCAGTTCTCTGACAAGACGCGAAAGGGGTAATGGAAAATGCCGCAACCCAGAAACCATCAGAAGTAGTTTCCTTCCGCTCAAAACACGGCTCGAATGCTCCTGGTTCCACCGGGATGCTGCGCTGCCGCTATTCCTCTCTCTCTCTCTCTCTCTCTCTCTCTCTAGGCCAGTTCAAATCCAAGTCAAAAGCTTCGTTAGCTCTGCGCTCGCTCGTCGGGCGCCACCAGAAAAGGACAAAAAGTCACAGTCGTGCAGCGTGCGTGCGAGATTAGAGAATAGCTTAGCTATTTAGGCTCTCGCAAAGCTCGTTCCTTTCCTCCGGCCAAACCAGCGGAAGGGCATTTTCAAGAAGATTAGAAAAGGAAGCAACCTTGAAAAACACGGAGCACCCGCAACCACTCCCCAACTAAAAATTTAGACCGAGAAGGCAAGGGTGGGGTGGGGTCTTTGACTCTACGTGGAGGCGTGAAATGGACAGTGGGTAGCAGAAATTAAGATTGTCTTTTCTCGGGCAGACTCTAGCGAAGTAGCCCAAGATGCCTTTTCAGCACTTCATGGTGGGGAGGAGGAATTTGACCATTTCGTTGCTCATTCACTGCAGGTCCCATCCATTCGCGAAGCTCCAGGACTTCGGAATTTCCGCTGTTTCTTTTGAATTTTTTAAGCGAGGACGACGAGGGCACCCGACCCATCTGCAGAAATCCATGGCCTTTCTGTCCCAACCAACTCCCATTAATTATTTCCTCTCTCGCGCGAATGAATCGCGCCGAGACTTTTCTTTAAACAAAAAGGCCCGGTGTCAGGTGAGAAAAAGCGGTCGCCAATTGTCGCATCCCGCGCTGTGGAGCGACGCGAGACATGACAAAGAACCAGCAGCGATCCGAGTGTCGTCGGCGTCGTCCCATTTACTCGGGGCGCCCGCGCTCGCGGCTCGCCTCCTGGCCTTTTTCCGACCCGTGGGTCGCGCGGTCTTCCTCCGTTTGAACACGCAGTTCAGGATACTCCCCCGCACGCCCACGATCATGCATCGCGCGAGTACACGTACGTAAAGGTGATTCGGACACGATCTCCATCGGAGGGACAGACGGAGACCCCGCGGGGCTTTCAGCTACGTCCAGCGTAATGTCATGTCCATGAAAATCAGGTGAAATTAATTTTAACCACGCAAGAAACATTGTGTCTTCTGTTACTGTGATCATGTGTTTTTGACCATCTCTATTTGCATTAAGAATCGGGACTAAACTAACATAATTGAAAAGTTTATGACTGAATTAACATGCGTGCAAAAAGTTTATGATCGATTGGGCGATTTTTCCTTAAAATAATAATATCTTTTGGTAAATAGAATGTTATGCTGGTTATATCTCCTGGGCAAAGAGAAGGGTTTTTTTATCCGCCGGAAAATAATACATATTTTTTAATTGTGTGGATTTTTTTTTTAATGTTTGTACCTTTTTACCATTTGTTGCGTGAGTTGTGAAAATTTCATGGAAGGACAACAAATGGGGCACACCACAAAATGGAACCAAAGAGAGTTTTCCAGTTATACATGGGTCCCTTTACCAATTGAGGATATCACGATATCATCAAAAGAAACAAATGGGGATCATGTGACTACCAAAAGGTGTCACGCGTCAACGTGTAGAGAAACACTAATTTAGGATGGTTTTGATCATCATAACCTCATTTATGTATATTTATTTTCTTATTACCTATAAAAACTAGGCGGCTTGTGATCTTTCCTTCATCTTTTTCTCCAAACCGCCAGCACACTGTTCATATGTCATCGAAAGGATAATCAGCTAATCGGTTCATACTATTCCTAATTCGGACCTCGCACAACAAGATTGTGCGACTCCATACTTCGTGATTGATTGGGTGGCTGATCACGGAATGCTCCCGGGGCGCCTAATAAAACACGATCAAGACTAGATAGTAACTCGATGATTTTTGCCAATGTGTGACACTGCTGATATGGGGAAAAATTGCCCTGATTTTTCATATTATATGGATCATTCTGACTATATCAAACTCAAATTGCCATGAAGCGGCAATATGCCAAAAAAGTTCAAGAGACAGAGAGCCCTCGAAGGGGGTCGTTCCATCCTTATTTAGTCTTTTGTGACCATTAATGGGGCCTTGGGGACTGAATTCGATTAAGGGTCTCACCACTTAGAACTAGGTAAAGTTGACCAGGGCAAACTCACCTAGATCATACCCGGAGTTCCGATGGGCCGTCTTTGATGGCAAAGGAGGGCCGACAACCCTTGCATGACCACCCAAAAACGTTACCGGCCCTTACTAGTGGCCGAGACGGCACTCCTCCTCCCCCCTTCTTTCTTTGCCTCTCATGTCACTCTTTTTCTGATTTTTTCGTCATACGGCGTGCCCACTTCAACACCCATATGCTAATTTGATCACATCATATCTATCATGTCAAGAATATAGATTGCATGAAATGGAAGGACTCAATTGCAAAAAAAATATTACGGAGAAGGAAACTCTATTACCAAAAAAAAAACAAGTAACACATTTCAACAAGAGTATGGAGAACAAAAATGGACTTAACCATTTTCTTATCAAAACATGTAAATACCAACACACCAAGAAAATTAAGGATCCGTAGGTCTCACGGAAAATCAATCGCAGATAACATCTTCACCGTTTCCCGAAGATGAGCCAACTGGAAAATTGGTCCTAGTTGCGTCAAGTTCCAAACTTGCCCCACAAAAAGAACCACCTACTCATCATCTGCGCTCATGCTTCCAGGCATTCCATCCCCCGTTCCACAATCCATCCAGACATCTTCACAGGCTAGGCATTGTTCCTAACCAGCTTTAGAGTGAAATTGCTTCAGGTGAAGATTGTAACTCAAGAATGTCAGGTCCTGTAATTCCTCTTGATCCGCACGGTTTCTTGTACCGTCGAGAAGCTTCTCAGCCATGTCCTTTTTTAGCCCGTACTTTGAAGAACCGTCGCAGGTCTGACTAAAGATCCGGATAGCAAACCTCTGCAGCTCAGGGCATTCTCCTCCAAACCTAGACCACCAGTCCACTGCACCCAATTCAGCCCAAAGTCACATTAAGTATCTTTGAATACAGCATTATTAGAACAAGAAAAGCTCACAAGCAAGATGAGGGATTGTCCTACCTGGGGAAATGTTCCTTTGGGCAGCAGCACTCCCCTCTGCAAAAGCACCTTCGGCATGTCGGTAATTGTCAAGTTGAAACGAGATTAAGGCATGAGTCTCACGATCATGAGCCATCAGCACCATGCAACACAGGAGGCCAAAGGCCACCTCTCCGTCGCAGTAAAAGTCACTCGAATAAAAGAGACTTGGGTTCAAAAAATATCCAGCAGCATGGAGTGGGCTGTGTAGATCGGTATTCCAAACCTCATCAATTATTTTCCAGAAGGGCATGTACATGGACTCGTTCTTCTTAAACTCGTTTCTAATTGTTTCTTTCACCTGATCCATAGTTTCATATAGGTATGCCGCTTGCGGTATATCATCCCTGCGAATGAAACACAGTAAACGCAACAATGGCACCGTTGCCTTTAAGACCATTCTGGCTCCAGACCAGAAAGAGGGATTATTTATCAGGTCCGCTACCTTCTTTCCCTCCTCGCTCGAAGCCAGAACTGAGGTGCTCCATGCGGATGACCGGAACATCTCCCTCAATTTCTTCTTTCCCAATACAATATTCTCCAACGTCATATATGGGATAGCTGACATTATCTTCTGGGGCTTGATAAGTTCATGGCCAAGGGTTTGTGTGCTCGTTAGTTCCAAGCCAGCTACGTGAGTGTGGATGAACTCTACGAGAGTCTTGGCCTTCTCCATCACTCCTGTGACAGAACTCATCATACCAATCTTTTCCAACATGAGTTCGATGCAGTAAGAAGCACTCACACTCCACAAAGCTGTCTTGTATCTTTCTATGAACTGCCTGCTTGCATCCTCCAGCCAACTCTCCGATGACCACGCCACGACCTGAACAACATTGTCAAGTCCAGCCTCCTCAACTACTCCATATAATATTGACAGAAAGGCATCAACATCACCAACACAAGAAGAAACATCAGTTGACGAGAGATAAATGGGACCTCTCGGGCAGTCTGCCAAAAAGTTGATTAAGGTCCTGCCTTTCTCATCTATCCATCCATCCAGCAGGATGCTGCACCCCGTAGTCTCCCATGATTGCCTAACCGTTTGGACATACTGTCTCATTTCTTTCACTTCTTCCTGAAGGATCGGGCCTTTCAACTCTTGGTAACTGGGGATCTCATCATCGCTATGAGCATTGCCAACCATAGCATTCATCATTTCCTGGAAGCTAGGAGAATTGACAGCATCAAGATCAATACCATTTTCATAGAAGAACCGGCCAACAAGTCGGGCGCGCATTGACGATCTGTACTCTTTGCCTTCACTAAATGTCCTCTCTACGTCTTCTGAAAGTGGAGAAAGGTGTTCCGAACCATCTTCTGATATGCTAATTATCTCTTCGCTCTTCCTTGAACCTGCACTTTCGGTAGATTGACTCTTTCTTGGTGTGCATCCATTTGTGCCTGGGCCCCTCTTTCTCTTCGAGGGAGTCTCTTGTGTGCCCAGATTAAGGACTTCCCTATTAAAAGCCTTGTTACTCGCATCTTTTTGTTCAAGTACCTTATCGTGAAATAGTTTCTTTGTATCTGCGGGAACTTCTGTGCAGGGAATCACGTCTCCCCTCACGCCTGCCAAGTGACACTTGAGACGGAACTTTCCGCTCACTACCTTACCACAGTAATTGCACTGCACTTTCCCTCTCATGCTGTCGTGGATTGTACAGTGAGCTTCGAGGCCGTCGGAGGCCCCACTGCCACTGGCAGCCATTTACGCAAAGATTGTGATGACAAACCCTGACAATCAGTGGCAACGAAGTCAGGTGGTTTAGGAAATGTGTACATGGCATACAACATTCTGTCACATATTAACTACTAACAAAGACAGATATGCATGCATTAATTGCTAACAAAGAGTTTGATACTACCTCAATCCTTTCAAAAAAACCAAACATGACATAACCGTTTCTGTTGATTGATGCAAAACCAAACTGTTTCCCGACATTACAACGCACCAACAGCCCCCCCTAGGCCCGCCAGCGATCTGAACTGCACTTTTGCCTGGTGGAAGCCCACGCCACCTCGGTCCCCCAATATTTCTTAAAACTAAGGCAAACATTTTTGCGAGGAAAATATAATATTTTAGTTGAAAATATATCTTTTGGCAACCCCCACCAACGCCAAACTCTCCGTCAGCCGTTGATTCAGCTGATGACAAAAAAGGGGGCAAACTCGTCGTGTTCAACGGCAGAAATCAAAAGACAGCGTCGGTCATTTCCTGTTTCTTTTCAGGAAAAGAAGCAGCCAAAAATGGCCACACGCGGACAGACAGACACGGGTTCAACTCCGCCGGTTGAAGCGGACCGTGGTCGAGATACAAGCCGCGAGACGTCGACATCGTCAGGGGAGTCCAGTCATGCCGGACGGTACCCGGGAGACAAGAAAGACGGGACCCCATCAGCCCACGGACGCAAACGCAAGTGATCGGCACCCAGAAAGACAAGAAAGACGGACCCCATTTCTTGGCGAAACAGCACGAAGTCAGAACGAGCACCAAAACGAAAACTTTCAACCCCTTCTCTCTCCTCCCCCCCCCCCCCCCGCGAAAGGAGGAGAACCCCGTGCTCTGCTTTTTCCGAAACAGAGTGCGCGCGCTTACGAAAACAGGGGAGCTCTTCTACTCAGCCATACGGAAAAAGGAGACAAAAAGCAAACGATCAAGGGGTCAGATGAGATCAAGAGGAGACTGTTACCTTTTCTCTCTTGAAGGGGTTGCCGGAGAAACGGAGCAGCAGCCGGCGGAGAAGGAGACTAGCAGAGAGCGATAGCCGTGATCGGAGAGAGCATGCAGCAGAGAACAGAGGAAAGCCAGCGACTGAGCGAGCTCGTATGTACAGCCGAGCGAGCGGTTTTTGAAATAGGACTTTGCTTGCATGACAGCACCGTCACCCTCGACCAGCGACGGTGCAACTTGAGCCGTCCATTTTGATCTGATCATGACCGGCGACCGGATGTTAATTTGCTGTAGAAAGTCACTGCTTTTGCATGTGTGCAATATTTTAAAAAACTCTGACCAAAAAATATATTAAAAAAAGAAAACTTTATGGTAATTAACTGCAAAAATTTGATGGTGAAATAATGGTCCAAAATAAAAATAAATGAAATTTAACTTTCATAAATAAAGAAAATTAAATATCCAATATGCAAATTATATAGATAGATGTATATTTATGTCGACTTTCAATTTTTTTCAAAGTTTTTTTTATTTGTTAAGATACACATGTTACGAACTCTTTTATTTGCATGCTAAAACCCAAGTTAGCCTTTTTTTTTTGAAAAAGAAATTTACTTATCTCTCTTGATCTAGATTTTGACAATTAGTAGAAAAGAAAAATAGAATTATAATGTACCAAAAAAAAATAGAATTATAATGTGATGTAGGAAGTAAAATGAATATAAATCGTTTCATACTAGGGATCACAATTTCCGATACAACAAAAAAAAGACTTGAATATGATATGAACTTATTGAGAAATTCGATTCTAAATTGAACACTATATAAATCACAACATGAAATGACACAAATAATTAATACTAATCTAATAACATGAGAAGATTTGCCACCGTATTTCATCCTTATAAGGCTACACATGGCAACCATTCTATACTTGTGAACAGATTTTGATCGGAAATAATTCTTTTTAATTCTGTGCCCGGAAACAATTATAAGCATTTGAAGGCGTTTGGTAACTGCCCAAAATTTCTATTATTAAAATAGAAAAAGAACATAAATACGTTTGGTTACTACACAAAAATTCTTTTTATTAATGATATTTTGAATTTTTTAATATTTCTTTTTTTTTTCTTTTTTTTTTCTTTCTTTCCCTTCCCTTCCTTGGCCAAGGCCGGTTGTCGACACCAATGACCAACCACAGGCCAAGGTCGATGAGGGCGTCACGACCTTCGTCGCCGCCCTCGCTAGTCGTGACGGTGAGGTCGGCCTGGCCTTGGCTGGGCGAGGCCTTACCGTTGCAGCCGCGAGGTGCCCTCGCCGGCCCTGGCATGTGGCCGATCGCCGACGACCGGTGGCCAGCGGGCGGCAGGTCAAAGAATAACAACAAACCAAAAAAAAGAAGAAAATCAAGAAGAATCAGAAATGGAAAAACTGTTCCGGAATCAAGAAATTAGTTTTTTCTTCTTGATTTTGTTCCAAAACTGATTATGAAAACAATTTTTTGCAAAATTGTGCCTGGGCACAAAAAATTTAACAAACGAATTTCAGCTCCTAAACTGATTTTGGGAACAAAAGAACAGAAATTGTTACTATTTGGCAAGTTGCCAAACATGCCCCAATTATCAAAATTCGACAATTTTTTTCTTTAGGTTTTCTTTTCCTTTTTTTAATCATGGAACTTACTTTTATTTACTCCCACTCATCGTAATTTTCTTGCCTGCAAAATAATCCAAGCAAATAGTATTTGTTTCCTAATGTTGTTTTTTAATTCTTCATATTGAGATTTTCCAATTCTAATCTTTCCAAGCGAACCGGTTAAACAAGTTAATCGGTTTCCTCGGAAAAAATTAGTATAAAAAAAGCCACCATCTCTTTTTTATATTTCACGGTACGGTTAGCGTAGCATTTTCCCAAAGTGGCATTAAAAGCTTTGGCTAGAGTTTACACCATCAGCATTTCAAATTTTTTTTTGTCATTTTTCTTGGTTTGCGTCGGCCTTAAAAAGAAAAATCGTTAATTTCTCAAAAAGAACTCCATCCGATTCAGTTGCCCTAAAAAGCGTAACGTATTAATTCAGCCTATTACGGCCGTTGATCATGTAATGTGAGGATCGAGGGTTGTGATGGAACCGGGCTAGTAAACCTAGAACCGAGCAAGCATGTCTCTATAAGGTGCTCCTTCAATCTCTAGAAATTTTTTTTTTTTTGATTTTTGGTATGGTCATGGGATGGAAAACTTATAAATTTTATTGTATGGGACAACACTCCATATAGAAATTAATACAAAATACATGTTCTTACGAATTAGAAGCACTCGATATTGATATATCTATGAAGCATTTGGTTTCATATTTTATTTGGATTTTCTTTTTTATTTCAATTTTATTTTGTTGGTCTCTTGTAAGAGACTCATGTCCAGAATCACATGCCTTAAGTAGGGTGACGCGACTTCGACCAACATGAAGTTAATGATTTGGGTTAATACCACGAAGATCTCAAATTGGTACACGTATAATAAATTATTGTAAATTAATTTTTTGATCATCAAAAACTCCAAACTAGTATACTTGTGGTAAATTTACCCTCTATTAAATTGAATTAATATTACGAAAAATCATAAATTAATAAATTTATGACAAACATAAGGGTAAAACCCTAAAATAGTATACCTGTTAACTACCAGTATTATCCAACTTAGTAATTTGACAGTAAAATTTAACGGAAACTTATGGTGGGTAAATTTATCACAATTGTATCGGTTTGGAGTTTTTGGTGATAAAAAATCTAGTTTAAAGTAAATTTATCACAGATATACTAATTTTGAGTTTTTTTTTGTATTAATCCTAAAGATTTTGGGCTAACATTAATGTAGTTCGTGTCACAAATTGTGTCAAACTCGTAAGGCACGATTAATAATGTTTGAGTCCATTCTTTGTAACTCGAAGTTGATCCGTCTTATCATTTAAATAAATTAGCCAGGCCTGCTTGATTAATGAACTGACTACATTGACCGGTTCAACTAAAATTAGCTTAGATATTTTCTATTATTTGCAATTGTGACTATATCATAAGTGAATGCTTTTTCTTTTGGATAACCGAGGATACGGGTGCGAAGACTCAGCTATTGGAAATCCATCAACGCCTTACAAACCCCACAAACCGACTACAATTAGGCTTTTGGGTGGTGCAAGTGACTTTAATTTAAAGCGATTTACATGCAGTTCATGAGATTTGAACGAATAACCACTGATTTATGAGATGATTTTGGATCCAATGGAATTAATAGGTATAGGAAGAAGCCCCGTCAAATAGAGATTATATGCGTCAACTAACTGCACCTACACCAGCGGATTGAGTGAATATTGATATCGACCTCATTTGACCTATTTAATTAAACCAATTGTGCATATCACGCTCGGATTACCAATTTATGAAAAGGGGTCGTGTTCGAGTTGAAATTTCTGTCGCAATCATCAAACAAGTCGTGTTCAAAAGATTTATGACTAAATTGATACAATTAAAAGGTTTGGGGCTAAATTGAAGGATTGTCAAAAGGTTTAGAACTAAATTAGCACAATTGAAAGGTTTATGATAGAATTGGCCATCGTGCAATAGATTTAGGACTTTTTGGATAGTTATCCAGGGGTAGAGGCAGCGTATGTTATAGAGAAGGTATGGGGATGATGCAATGGACAAACCAATTACATGTATGCGGTCCATATGAAGCTAATGCATGTGAGATATAAAACGTAACTTCTCATCTGTGTCTTACCAAAAGAAGCACCTCGGTCAATGCACGAAAGTTAAGTTGAATTAGATGTTTTTGTAATGCCAATCACCGTATGTATCTTTCTATAAACTTTTGGAAAGGAGAAAATAATAGATATATAATGTATTAGTATTTTATCGTTTTGAACAAAATTTCTAATAAGTCAAACATAGTGAAAAAGATCGAGACACTACTCATATAAATTGATAAAATACTTATCGAATGAAGCTAGCTAAAAACTGGAAAAACAGTTTTTTTTCATCAGATAAGTTTGGCAGCACATCGTAGGTGAGAGTAGCCTTAGAGCCTTAGAAGCTACTCTTCCTTAAGCATGGTTAATAAATTCTCAACTTACGATGTTTAATGAATAGGGATGTTCCATTTTATCTTTACAAAAAAAATTGCCATGTATATTGATCATAGTCCATATAAATCTTCAAAATACATGGTTGGCTTTTGGTTTTTTTATGCACTTTCATATGAAAGAAAAAAAAATGGCAAAAGGACACCAGAAGTGCCACAACTTGTGTACGAAAATCACTTTGGTGCCATAACTTTTTTTCGGATCACTTTGGTGACAAGTCGGAGGAAAATAGATCACTTTAGTGATTCCGGCCAAAAAGCTGACCTGACATTTATATTAAAAAAAATGGTCTGACTTGTACACGTGAAAATTATGTGACTTTTTTTTCGAAATTTTTAATTTTTAAAATAATAATAATAATAATAATAATAATAATAATAATAAGGGTTGCAGCTAGGGGTGTAAAAAAAACCCGGCCCGACCCGGCCCGATCCGACCCAACCTGGCCCAACCTGAAATTTTAGGGTATTTTAGGGTCAGGTCTTATTTTCTCTGGGTATGGGTTTTATACGTGGGTATTTATTAAAATCGGGCCGGGTCAGGCCGGGCCGGGCTTTTTTGACCTGGCACCACTGCCCCCTCTCTCCCCTTCGCTTCTTCTCTGTCTCCCCTTCGTATTACGTCATTCTGTCTCCTCCCTTCCAGTTCAGCCATGGTCGTCCTCGCCTCCCACGCCCCCCCGATCAGCGATTCCGACCAAAAGTAAAAAGGATTTGGTCTTCCAGTTCATATCTTATTTTCTCCCTCTTCGATTCCGACCGTTTCCCCCCGGCGTGATCGATCCCCCCTTCGCCGTCGATCTCCGCGAGTCGCCGCCGATTCGTCGACGCCGACGATGGAGGAGCCGGGGGAGCACTCGAGGAGAAACCCTAGATCTCTTCTTCTTCTACTACTTCTCCTCGGCGCTTTTTTTTCGAGATCCTTTTCCGCGGGGCCGGCGGGGGGCGGGTGCTGATGGCAGATCGGGAGAAGGAGGACCTGAAGATGGCGCTACGCCTCAACATGCAGCACTCGCCGCCGGAGCCCAAGCGGAGCAAGCCCAGGGACGCGGCCACCGTCGCCACCTCGGTCGCCGCCGCTGGGGGCTCGTCGCCGGAGGACGGCCACCAGATGCAGAGGGAGCTCATGGCTGCCGAGCAGAGAAGAGGATGCTGGCCGCGAGGAGCGCTGGAGTGTTGTCGCCTCCGTTGCCTGCTTCGTCTCCGTCACAGTACCCGTCGCTGGTGTCGACGACGCCGAATAACGAGAAGTCTAAGCCTGTCCCAAAGCGCATCAGTTGTTCTCGATGGTTTTCAGGGGCGAAGAAGCGCATCAGTCAATCTTCTTCGTCGACCCCCAATTCGTTCCAGATTCCATGGGACCCTAAACCCGACCCGGACCGACCCGACTCGACCCTATTCTTGGAGTAGATACTGAACAGGGTCTTGGGTCGGATTGGGTCGGGTCGAGTGTGACCCTATATATTTCGGGTCGGGTCGGGTATTATGAAAACCCGATCCGACCCGACCCATTGACACCCCTAGTTGCAGCGGCAGCGAGGGAGCCCTCACCGTTGCTGCCGTCAACCCACCATCGCTGGGAAGGGCTGGCGATGGTGGGCGCAGTGATTGGCGAGGGTCGCCGGCCCTTGGCCGGGGCCCGGTGACTCTCACCTCGCCTAGCGAGGGCTAGATCCGACGAGGCGAGACCTCACCTTTGCTAGGCGAGGCAAGGCCGACCTCGCCATCGTTTGGGTCGCAACGGCGAGATATTGCCTCGCCCAGCGAAAGCTAGGCCAACGGCGCCGTCGCGACCCAAGCGACTGCGAGGTCTGGCCTCGCCTTCGCTGGGCAAGGCCAGACCTCGCCGTCGCCTGGGTCATGATGGTGAGGTCTCGCCTTGCCGGATTTGGCTCTTGCTGAGCGAGGTGAGGGTTGCCGGGTCTCGACCAAGGGCCGGCGACCCTCACTGACCACTGCGCCCACCACCGCTGGCCCTTTCTGACGGTGGTGGGTTGGCGGCAGTAGCGGCGAGAGCTCCCTTGCCGCCGTTGCAACCTTTTTTTTTTTAATATAATATATATTTTTTTAAAAAAAAGTAGACGTCAGTGGGCTAAATGGCGTTGTTTTTGGTTTTTAATGCTGACTGGACCTCTCCGGCGAGCCGTGTCAGCGCCACATCGGATTTCTAGCGAGCCACGTCAGCAATGGCACTAAAATGATCGTTTTTCAAAAAAGTTAGCCACGTCAGCAATGGCACTAAAATGATCGTTTTTCAAAAAAGTTAGCACCAAAGTGATCCGAAAAAAAGTTTTGACACCAAAGTGATCTCCATACACAAGTTATAACATTTCTGGTGTCCTTTTGCCAAAAAAAAAAAACAATGGATTCAATTTGAGTTTCATGTGAGTCTCATTAAACTCGATCTAAAGGTACAACATCATTACAGTTCACGTACCAGTTTCAACAAATAATTCCTTATATATCAGTCATTTATCCTTCCTCTTTTTGGTTTAATTATAGGTTTAATTAGAGACTAGAAAAAGAAAGAGGTCTAACTAGAGATCCCCTTTTCTTTTCCGCAATTGAATCGCATGCTCAATTAGCATTTTCCCTGCTTTTATGTTGTTTTCATATGATTGAGGTATTAATACTCGAATAACTCCTGGTTTAACTAGCATCTTAGTTGCCCCTTCATAATTGATTCCTGCAAGAATTTTTCTTATTCAGCTCGTGATTAGAGTCAACTATGTTATGAGGTTACAAACGTCTACAGAAAATACTTGAGAAGCACTCTTCACATGTGACCCAGTGAGTGCATTATGTGACAAAGCATATCATGTTATTCGATGTATTAATGTATAAGCAGTAGCACCTGCCTAATGGTACGCGTATCGTTGTAGTTTCGATCAATCCACTCACTACTTGCTATATGTACTAAGAAGGACTCCGCCAAATGAGTTTGGCAGCAATACATTTTCAAAATGTATATTTTAACTGCCTACAGATGCTGAAGAATAAGTTGTGTTCATTCAAGCAAATTCATTAAACAACTCGTCTACAAGAAATCAATAAAATTTACAGGGGTTTAAGGAATGAGAGGACTAGCGACTTTGAATTTGAGTCACCTCACTTGGATTCTCAACAACAGCCTCGTCGGAAACTGAAGTGGACTCAGCCTTTTCATCCACCCGAATCCTCTTCTGCTGGCACTCATGTGATTCAATGCTGCTGTTTTCACTAGCCTTGTTCTTAAGTGATAGGACTCCGGGATTGTATTTGGATTCAGCTGGCCCAGGCAGCGAAGCAGCAATGGTTGGAGAAGGCGGTAGCAGTTCACTTTCTGGGTATGGATCCTCTGAGGAAGACATCTTTTGAGGGCAGGTCAGGACGACACCAGCTTTCTGCTGTTCCTCCAGAATCTTTTGCAAGTATCTCGCGTGTTCTTCTATGCGTAACTGAAGTGCTCTTTGCACCTACATTAATGTGTGTAAAGGTAGTGAGTAAGATCTATCTGGCATCAACTGGAAAACAAAGGATTCCCCTACAACCCATCGTTAAGCATATGAACTACGATATAAATTCATAATATTCAAGAGAAGCCATTCAAATCCAAGGAAAATGGCAAAGCAATAACATCTCAGTCCACGTTATAATATGTTGGTCTACTCTTTTGCAACTCTCTTTTGTGTGTGAGTACAAAAAATTGCAGCAAAACTTAAGGACTAACAAATATCAATATGGGCCACTAAATTCGAGACATTGAAATACCTCAAGTTGCTCATGCAACTGTTTCTGAACTTCCATCTGTATGCGCAAGGCCTCTGTAATCTGTGTGCTCCTGTAAATAAGGGATACAGAGATTGAATTTTGTTTGACACCATTGGAGAAATTGAGATGAACATAGATTTATGCAGAGAGAGAGAGAGAGAGAGAGAGAGAGAGTATTGACCCTTTTCTTCTTCCATCACTTTCATTGCCACAAGACATTGCTTTCTTTTCCTCAGAGCTGCAACCTTTTTTCTCTAGCAAAGCAAAATAAGGAATAAAGGTTTGAACTACGAAAGATTCTATCTTATTGTTACTAGAGAAGCCACTGGCAAATAAATAGAAAAGCCTCCAACAGATAAACAAAAGACGGGAAGCTCGGTGTTCATGAGAAGCCAGTATGCAACGTCGTCTATATTCCTTATTGGCAAGAAAAAGCAAAATTCTTTCCCGTCACTCAACAGCATAATTTAGCTGAGTACTTCAAAACACAAGGAGAAAGCCTGAGATGAAGTATACACATGCAAGAGAGTACGCAAGCTCCCCTTAACAGAAATATATAAACACCTCAAGGACCCTTTTGGTAGCCACCGACAATCATAAGCAGACAACTATCCCACATTTTATTTCATTAAGCACATATTGATCATTCTCAGGCTAAATGATCAACTGATCCATCCCTCTCCTCGAATTTCACGGCAAACAAGATATCAGACAAATCAGGAAGCTTGATTGTTCTGCTGCATCATTTAAGGTTATTGCAACCGGAACAAGTACATTAAGTTATTCTTCTCGTTCTGTTGAATGCATGGATAGACGTGGGTAATCTGATTGAGAGGTGCTTATTTGACAATTTAACCCATATAGACATATCAGCTGACATCAGAACTTGATTCTGTCTCTTTAGTCATGTATTCATGGTATAACTATTACCCCCTTTTCTCCATAACAATCTCGTCTCATCATCTCCATCTCCTATCAGTTTCAGCCAAGGACACTGCAGACTAATCTCCCGCAGCAAGTGTACTGTCTCCGGTGCATACCTTCTGCTACATTGCTTAAAATATGAACATAAGTGTTTTTTTTTTTTTAAACTAAGAAAGTCCCAAGTATGACATCCAAAAAGGACATGATAACGAAAAATAGCCATGGAAGTGAGAATTTGGGATTGGATAGATTGGATGGCCCACAGCAAGCATTTTGGCTAGTGGGGAGTATTCGAAACCCATTCTTGTAGGCTTTTCCATGTCAAGCACAGAAACTACTAGTTGTGTTTTCTAAATAGAATGAAACCAGAAGTCAATAATAGCATTAGTGTATTCAGTAGCTGTTCCATATAGCCAGCAACTATGAATTGCAAATCCACATAACTGACGGGAACAGCATAGATGTAACATGGGCAGGAGGGCAGGAGGGCAACATAGCAGTTATGAATGGTGAGAACTATGAACATCGATGAATCATACCTTCCTTTTTCTCTGGCATGTACTTTGCTAAACGGTATTTCTGCAAGACATATGGAAGATTTATGTGAAATAAGATGTTAGCAGTGGACTAAAATACTTGCTTCAGTAGAAAATGCGAAATATATACCTGCAAATGACTTTTTACATGGTAGATTGTCAAACCTTCAACATTCATAAGCTTCAATACTCCCTTAGGGGTAGCCTCTGCAAATCAGAGCAAACTAGTAAGAGTTGGATGACGAGTTTTAGTTTTTTGTACCAACATGGAGTTTTAAAGAATCTAGAAGCTCTTATTAGAAATAAAAGTTTCTTCTCTGAATAATCGAGTGGAAGCACAATAACAAAGTAAAGACCAAACACGTAGATTGCTCACTTTCAGCCCCATCAAGCTTATTGACAGCATCCACAAAACGCACATGAAGTTCTGGCGTCCATCTCATTCTTGGCTTGTGTGCTGCGGCAGGGCCAGAAGATGGCTGACTAGAAAGAGAATCAATGGCTGGCAATGGGGAAAGGCACTTTTGGTGACAAACTAATCCCGTTCCTTGCTTCGACGGTGGTTGCCGTGCTTCATAGATATCCTGTGGGGAGAGAACATTAGTAACTAGGCACAGTTAGAAGATCGTACAAAAGATCATACACGGCAAGGAAACACAACATAGAGCTGCCCAAACCTCAACACTGCTGCTTGAATCTTCCCTCGTCTGAGAGAAACAACTAATTCTATTCAATTCCGTTCACATGGACAGTGAAAGCAGGCAAAAGGACAACGTGCACTTCTCACGCACAGCCAACCATGCTATTGCTATAATTATTTCTAATAATAGCTATTGACCAAATCAAATGCAGTTATCAGCAACTAACTGCAATGTCTTCCTTCATTCAGCAGCAGCTACAGATAAGCGGTCAGAAAGGGAAGGTACTGACCTAAAATTCAATTATTTCACTCACATCCACATATTTGGAATTGAAAAAACTAGCAGCAATACTTGGTATACTTACGTCAAGCTTTGGGATTTCTCCATTCTCAGTTATAGCAAGATCAAGCTCATCGGACAAATACTGTAGCTCCAATTGCTCTGTTAGCATTAAGTTGTCACTTGCACAGTCCATGCCACTGAAGCTACCATCAGAAGTATCTCCAGGAAAGCCCAAGAAGTCCGTCATAAGAGCCTCTGTATGTTTTTCATCATCCAAATTACTAATGTCCTCACTGAAGATAGATGAAGATTTTGAGTCAACAGCAGAAACAGATTGGTTGTATGCTGGAGGATGCGGAAGAAATGGCAGATTCCGTAGGTGCTTGTGGGCCTCAGAAGTTGAAGAAGATGACTGGTATAAGCTAGTACAGAACACTGAAGATCGTGAATATGTGCTCTTTGGAGTTTGGACATGAGAAGCCAGAGAGAGAGGACTACATGGGCTTGATTCTGAACAGGTTTTGTGAGATTGAAAGGTAGATTCTCGCGAAAGATTCAAACTGAGTGGTTCCTCCCGGATAAATGGGGATGGGGATGGGGATGAAGATGACCATCCACTGGCCTTGGAAATTCCTTCAGATTCAGCATTCAGAAATTGATGATCCAGGGACATCCCAGTGTAGTGGGAATTTGTCATCACCTTGGTAGACCCACTTTGAGGTAACGTCATGCTGTGTCCGTTCATGGTTCTAAATCTGCTGAATCAACTTAATAGAGGACGGTGGTAACCTGTCAGAAAAAGTAAGGACAATATGCCACAGTAAGAACTGAGACTGCACTTGAGCGATAGAATTACATAAATGGAAATAATACAAGAGCTTTTTGAAAGGGTAAAGAACAGTCTACCCATTCAAGGAAAAGTTCGTCTGCCGCCTTCCCACTCGATCAAAAACTACTAGTCATCTTTTGATAACTTGAGATACTTCAACTCTTCTTTCAGGCAAGAGAATGTGCACGATATTTGCTACAGAGATCAACCTCGCTCGTCCTTCTCATCAGAAAGTATCAGCAGCTATGCACGTTTACCGACACTCTCGTCCGAGACGATACCATCACAACAAACCAACAGTTCTCAACTGATTAGTTTTGCGAAATCTTCCTTTCACTAGTACAGCATCGATGTCATGCAATCAACTGCAAATTATAGCAGCACAAACAATATGCAGGGGGTGCCCCTAGTCAGCTGATAGGCCGTGCGTGAAAAACAGTGCCAAAAGAAAATGAGAAGGAAGAGATATTCGGAAGCCTAAAATACAAGTCCAAGAATCTTAAAAGCGGCTACTGCAACAGAAACTATTGTAAGGTAAGCATTGAAAGAATTCATTTACATCTCTTTTCTGGTAACAGGAAGAAGGAGACGGTTACTCCTTAGCGACGCACGCCACCGCATTATTCCGACTCTGTCCGCTCTCGTTTAGTTGGCCGTATCTCTCCGGTCCGGACAACAAGAGCAGAACTAGAAACCGTGCAGACATCTATTTCGGAGCCCCGTGCGAGCTCCGACTAGAGGGAGAACTAAATAGATAAGACTAGGCAGCTACCGGGTACGCGAGTGACGATGACAATCCATAAAAAAAACGGGCATCTTGAGGCGAATTTTCGCGAAAGCCGGGACGAATCCTCGACGAGTACTTGACTAAAAGCAGACTACAGTAAAATTTCACCACGAGGGAAGGGGGGGGAACAAATTCATTGTAACAATGTCCGTCCCTTTGTAATTCAATGAGATAGCATTGCCTAGAATCCCACAGCAGCTGAATCTCTCCATATCAAATCTCAGCGACCTATTTGAAACGAATCGAGCTTTTCAACAACTTACGTGTTAGGCGGTCAAGCCAAATTCAAGCACGTACATCAAGCCAAGACCGCATGAGCAATTGACAGAGGCAGGGGAAGCCGCGGGTCACAACTCACAAGTCGAAATCGCAAGAGAATCGAAACTCAATCACTGGGCAGCTCCCCGTGTACCGACAACCCAACACCTCGCGGCGAAGCACGCGCGAAACCAAACGAATAGAAAGGGCAAACGGAGGTCGCCGTCGGCTTCCTAACGGTATTGCCCGCTCACGGCGAAGAAGAAGGAGGAGAAGGAGGAGGAGAAGGAGAAGGAGAGCCACGTAACGAAACGGACGAAACCACGGGCTCCGCCCGCACGACGGCCGATCGACGGCAGCCCCTCCCGAGCCGGAGCCGCGACCAAAAAATCGGCGGCGAGGCACGGTAAAAGAAAAAAAAAAAAAAAACGGCGCAGGCGTAACTGGCGAAGTGAGCCAGATCCAACTCCCACCTGAGACAAGACGGGACCACCACCGGCACCACCACCACCACCACCACCACTGCCGCCGCCTCCTTCTTCTTCGTCTTCTTCACAGCATCACCGCGAGGACGAAGGGACGAAAGGGAAGGAATCTACGACGACGCGGGACGCGGGACGCGGACGCAGCCCATGCCGTCGTCGTCGTCGTCGATGATTGATTGGTTTTTATTTCGCTTGGGAGGTAACGCTACCACACCATGACCGAATATGGCGCAAGAAATTATTAAAAAAAAAAACAAACAACAGCAACGAAAATAAAAATTAGCTTCCGCATTATGACGTCATAGATGCACATATTTTTTTTCGGTAAAGTGAAATAGCACTCGGTGTGGAATTGCTTTTGCCCGTTTTGCGATGTAGAAAATACCAATAAAATTCGATTCTTATCCTAATTTGGGTCGTGCTTGCTGAGCTCGAGCAGCAGCAGCCTCTCTCTCCGCTTTTGTTTTCGGCTGCTCTTGCCCGAGCCGATCCCATCAAATCCCCGTCGCCGCCAAATGTCGGCTCCCGACCCGTCGCCGGAGCCGCCAGCCCCACCGGGCGCTCTGTGAGGGGGACGGGCGGGGGGGAGGCCCCGGCACGCGCGGCCCCGCCGGTAGCTGGCGCGGCCTCATCTGATTGGTTAGCTGGTCCGATTAATTTAATTTTAATATTAATATATATAAAAAAAAGAGAGAGAGGCTGCTCGGGGGTTGGCATCAGCTGTTCTGGCCGTTTCCCCGGCAGATACTGGAATCCAGGGCTGAGGCCTCTGAGTCGTTTGGTGGGGTTTTTATATTAATTTTTTTTAAAAAAGAGTTAATTTTAATTAATATATAATTATTATGATCTTCGTCACTATTATACAAGTTGGGGAGCCTTTGAAATTTAAGGTTTGCTTTCTTATCATTTCCCCCGTGTTTTCGGGGGCTGTCCATGATTCCCACCGTCGTTTCCTAAGGCGTACATCTTAATGTTTTCACCACGTGTTGGTGTCGCCAGCAATCTTGGCCTCCATCTGAAGTCCTTTTTCCGATATAAGCGGGACGTCGAGGAAATTTAGCTTACGATGGGCGGCCTAGAATACCGAACTGAGACGAATGCGGACGATGCAAGGATTTTCTATACGTAATTTCATAGATTACGAGATGCGATTCAACGAAAGCCGTTGCACTCGGCGGTCGGAAGAGGGCGAGCTTTGGAGTCCGTCCTTATTTCCGAAAAAGTTTTAGAGCGATTGCGTTATCGCTCCGCATCATCGGCAGCAAAAAAATGTTGTGTGATTCCGCTTTATTTAGTAAATAAAAGGACCACGGCGAATGATTTTAATGGGTTTTCATGGACCCAATTGAATGGAATGGAGCATATGCAGATTAATTTGAGCTAATATAAAGCTGTACGTGTCCGGATGGTCTTGATCCGATGGCAACTGTAACGACCCGATTCGACTCTCATGAATCAAGCTTCCGAAGACTACTACTGAAGGCGGCGGTAAACATGTGGATTAGACGGTCTAAACGATCTTTTTCTTGGGAGGATTACTTACGAATCAATTCACAAAGCTCCATCATGCAAGTCGGGCCATCACATAAGAACTTTCCTAGCCCCACCACCACATGAAATGAACTTCATCAAGACTCGGAAGACGACCATCCAACGAATGTAAGCCGTTCAAAATTTTCAATTTCGGCGGTAACTATGGTTGTCCTGTAATGATCACGTCTCCACGGGGGACCCTAAAGACAATAATGGACTCTTCTCCCCAATCCGATGCTTAACCTTAATGCAACACGAAAATGGGTAAAACAAAACAAGGAAAAAAAAACCCTCAATAATAATGGTCTCGATCTCACCCCTCCCACTCGAGAAAATTTATAGAAAAAAAAATTTTTAAAAGGAAGGAAAGTAATCATGAAAAGAAGACAAAGCAAACTCGATCACCCCTACCTGAAGAGTATGACCGAAAACGTGGGAGTCGACATCTCCAAAAGCCACACCGATGTGCTGTTCACGATAGGATTGACGAAGCATGCCAAATTTGACAAGCTGTTGCCCCTCTCACATCATCAATACGATACCATCTTTCGCTATAAGGACGTGAAGGTGAAGATCCCACTTCATGTTTTCGCGAGTGAGAATCGCAGAAATTCGCAGTTTTCGGGGAGCTGATCTTGAGATTAAGAGATCGGCGGTTAACCGTCGCTGCTCGGTTCGTCTATTTTAATTGAAGATGCCCTTTCGATACGAAGCGCTGCGGCGTCGTATCGCGATGATAATTTCGAATTGGGTTTGCGTTGTGATATTGGACTCTGATGCGAAAAGTAGGTGCTGATATTGATATGGCTCCATTCAAAGTGATAAGGGCAAAGGGGCAGACATAAGGATGGCGATTTTTCAAAAGGAGGTGGGGTTTGGATAATGAATGATTTCTGTTCTTTCCTTTTGCAATTTTTTTGGTCATATTTCCTTTTGCATTTTATGTAATACGTCATTGGTCCCCCCCAAACCCCAAAAAAAAAAAATAATTTGTAAAGGTCACAGTAAACATGCTCTCAGCTGATAGAATAATATTTTAAAATAATTGACAATGGTCTCATGAAAATTTACATAGTATTGGAACAAGAGATCCGGAGTTCAAATCTTTCCGAGCTCTCGATTTGCCTCTCTTATTATATATTTCCACGCTTAATCTCGGGCCATATAGTGTTATAATACTTAAATATTAAATTACGTCATCGTCAAATAGCCTAAACTCTTAAAACAGCTGACGGTGATTTCACAAAAATTTATCCTCTTGGCTCCTAAGGTACTTGCTAAGAATACTTCATATGAAGTAATATATTAAAATTTCTTTAAGTGGAAATTTAACAGATGTAGCTGGCTCTCTTGAATTCTTGGTATTCGGTTAAAAGCCAACCTCACCAAAGGAAGGGAGTTGAAGCTCCTATGAAGGTATCTACGGCCTGTCTATTTGAAGCTCCCCAGGGAAAAGGAATACCCTCTAAAAGTTTTACATACTGGTGATCTCGAGATCCGAATGAGAATCGAGATGAGGCCTTTTAAGGTCCACTTTTAGCAAAACTCGTATGCTAATATGATTTAGAGTTAATATCACGAAAAATTCTAAACTGTACATTTGTGACAAATTTAATCAAATTCAATTTTTTATCACCAAAAACACTAAACTGGTACACCGGTGATAATTTTACCCTCCATTAGTTTCCGTTAAATTTTAATATCAAATTTTTGAGTTGGATGACTCCTGATAGTTGACGAGTGTACCAGTTTGGGGTTTTACCCTCCTTTTGTCACATATATATCAGTTTGTGGCTTTTTGGTATTAATCCAATTTTACAGAAGGTAAATTTGTTATAAATATATCAGTTTTGAGTTTTTGGTGATAAAAAATTAGTTCATGATAAATTTGTCACACGAATACCAGTTTGGAATTTTTCGTGGTATTAATCCTATGATTTATTTTCTCTCCATTTATGGTGTAATTATCTTTTTACGGCGTCAAATTTTTTTAAGCAGTTCGTCCACACCCCCAGGAAAACGAAGGCATGACGACCTCATTCTAAGATCTTACGTCATAAATGGTGGGGATTTCCTAAGACAATAATGAGAGAATCTTCTTTGTTTTAAGTGAAATTTAATACCATTCTTAGTCGATTCCTAAAGTACCATTGGCTTTGGCCCCCACTAATGACGTCCCCCCCGCAATATTCCCGCCAGGTCTCTCTGGCACCGGTAGCCAATTGGCCAAAACACTTTGTCCAAGACATTGGAACAATACAATATAATATAATATACTACAATATAATATACATTCATTTATATATAAATTAATAATAAACAAGGAATATAATCAGAAAACAGTCGGCTGCGACATGGTTTTTACTTTTTGAATCTAAGCACGAACATTTTTTTTTCTATAATAAAATAATGGCGGAATAATGATGGAGATGAGACCACTAGGACGTGGCACACGGTCCACACATAATTGCACGGGGAAGAAATAAAGAAAAGACGAAAGAGAAGGGGGCAGGGGAGGAGGCCCTTGGGGGTCGGGAACGGTCAATTTTGTGTGGAGCGATGGAGTCCAAGACAAGCAAAGAACAAAAGAGGGGAGACCGTGACTCTGTTTTGTAATCGCATGGAACGCAATCGAATAGTGCTTCCTGCATCACGCTTCATCCGCCATTGACCCCCATCGAGCGGCTCTTGTTCCTGGCGATGTTTTTCTTCGGATCTATCGCTAGGCGTCGAATTGAACTCGCGAACATATTCCCTCGTAGAGCTATCGGGTACCCGCCGGATTTGAGGAAGGTAATCAGAGCCCCTCCTTTTCGTTGTCTTCGCTTACGCGATCCTTCGATTGAAGGAATTGATCTTAATCTCGAACCTTTCTTTTGGCCCGAGTTCTATCGATCGTGAGAAGTGCGGGAAAAAAATAGTGGAAGGCGGGGGACCTTGTGGATAATGAGTACGAGTGATTTCTAGAATCTGGGTGTATCGAGATATGTAAGTAACCTTTCACTATTAAAACGGTATTGTTGTACTTTACGAGTGATTTTATTATAGGTTTTGAGTATCGGGTTATTTACGGGACAAATCTCGTAATCCTCTTGAGGTTTTGGAAAGAGTATTCCAAACTCATCTTACAACCCCAAAATCGCAGTTGGCATGATGACTGTCTCGAAAGTATCTACCTTTATTAGGCCCCAGCCAACTCCATCAGCAATTAGAAGACCTTTGGTTGTATGTAAACGTCACATAAGAGGTGGAGGATCTCGGTCATATCACGATCCCAATCAGCTTGAGCCCCTGTTTTGATCAAATCTGCGTTCTCTTCTCTCTTGCAATTTGCCCTTATTCTTCGTCAGGCTGCCCTTCTCAGTTATCCTGTCCTTAAAATTAAAATTAAGGGTGATCGGATGCTCACCTTGAAATCGGGAATTACTTATGAAAGGCCCGATTCCATAAATTGAGAATCGAAAATCGCTCATTAGGTTCCCGGACCCACCCGGAAATTGGAACATTGGTCCGGTCTGGTTCGGTTCCCAAGTGAGTTTATGAAACCGGCCATTCTTACCGGGACTCCCCAGTCCCTGGCTGTGAAGAAGCTGTAGCGATGGTCCAAGCGCGAGAGCGTGGGGTGGTGGCGTGAGCAGTGACTAGATGTGCGGCTGGAAACATCGTAAAAAACCTAGAGAACAACAATCATAAGGAAGGAAATTCACCGAGCTGTTGGGCCTGATTGGAACTCATTGAAAAAGCTGGGCTGCATCTAGCAATACGAGCCAATGACGGCTCCGGAAACTTGCAGGGGCGGCAGTAATGCGAGTCAGTCGCATCTATGGCTAAGAACATGCAGGTTCGGCTCTGGAGATTTGCTGCGTACGTTGGGATCATCGGCGAAGGTGAATTAGCGATCAGAGATTAAAGGTTTCCATGGAAACAGTCGGTTCTCAGCGATCCGGGCGGTTCCCCTTCGTTTTGCACGCCCTTAAAAAAACCCATCATGCGCTCTACGGCTAATGGAATCACCCCTTTTGATTGATCTCCTCAAGCGTGAGATGTAATTTTTTAAAAAAATTGACTTCCCAGCCAATTATTATCGACTTTAACAGCCTGACCTCCCATCACACGAAAGGGAGCAGGGTTCACAACTTTTTCCCTTCTTCTTTATGATAGAAAAATTATTCAAAAAATCATAAATTTATTATAAAATAACCAAATTAATTTCAAACTTTTTAATTTGATTAATTTAATCATAAATTTTTTGGTAATTTATCAATTTTGATCGAAAATTGATGATATATACTTTGGCCATGTTAGCACGATCGGTGCTGATGTGGATAATTTTTATAATTCTTTTTTAATTTTCTAGAATTTTTTAATAAAATTTTCAATATTTTTTCATTTTCTTTTCCTTCTTTCCTTTTTCTTTTCATTGTTCTTCTTTCCTCAAGGGGTCAGCGAGCGGTTGGACATAGGCAAGGGCTGGAAGACCCTTATTGGCCATGGCCCTTGCCAAATCCGTGCGAGACGAGGGCATCGTAGCCTTAGCCGAGCTAGATCTGCGTGCAGGGAGGGCCATGATAGCCCTCACCTCGAACAAATCTGGTGAGGCGAAGGCCGTCATAGCCCTTGTCAGCTCATTCAAACTTGGTGAGGGTTGTCGTGGCTATCCCCCAGTGGCCGTTGTGGACCGCGAGCCTTTGCTAGCTTGCACAAACCTGGCAAGGGTTGCACGACCCTCGCACAGTGGTCGGCATGGGCTTTGTGGCCTTGGCTGTGGCTAGCAAGTGTCATTGGCCCTTTGGGGGAAGAGGATGGTAAATGAAAGAAAAGAAAAAGATGAAAAAAAATGAAAAAAAATTAAGAAACGAGAAAATTGTTAATTTCAGCATCGATCATGCCACGTACGATGACCAGTGTCTACGTTATTGATTTCGGCTAAAATTGACTAGAAGGACTAAATTGGCAAATGTCAAAACTATTGGTCCAAATTGAAATATTTAAGACATGTTTAGAAATTTTTAGACAATTATCCCCTTTGCAACCCACTAACAGAGTGCACCTACATGTGGTATGGTGTTTTTATAGGAGGTACGCATCCGTTTAGTATAATAACAGAACGTTATTCTCTTGATAAAAGGGAAAAAACAAAACAAACGAAATGTTAAAAAGGCTTTGGAAAACGATATATAAAGCTCCGGAGCAACACACTCTGTACGGGGTCGTAGAAAGTCACATCATCCGCGAATGTTAACGGCGGCCAATCGTTCCTCTACTATAGGGAATGATGGGGGTGGAGGGTGGGGTCTTGTATTCACATCTCCGGAGATTCTATAGTTCTCTCGTTTTGTTTAAGGTAATTTCAATGTGGTCCTTAAAACGTCGATTATTTCCTTATCAGGACCTCCGCACTCCTCAGTATCTTTTAGACCCGCTTTTTGATGACGAAAGCTGGCCAGTCACTACCTAGTAGGGGTGCACTTTGTCGCAGCGGACATCGACCTCGTTTCCATTAAAATAATTGAGGAGGACTCATTTTTCATTCTCAAGAGCTCTTGCCGATTTCGCATTTCCCCACGCTATTTCTTACTATTTTTTATCCTAAAGGTGTGGTTTGAAATCAATGAAGAATGATAACAGGCAAAAACGATGGTTGTGTTATTTGGCATGGGCGCTGAGGTCCTAGGCACGGCCTCGATGGACCTGGATCTGGACGTTGTGGACTAGGGAACGGGCGCTAGGGTTGCGGGCATGGCTTCGATAGACCCAAGTTCGACATCAATGGAACGAGGCGCAGGCGCAGGGACTCGTGCATGAGCACAAAAGTCCTGGCCGTGGCCCTAATGGACCCGGGCTCAGGAGTCGAGGACCTGGTACGGGCGTTGGAGTCTGAGGCTTGGCCTCGATGTTGTTGGGCCTAGCATCCCTGGCAAGGGCACCGAAACTGGTGTCTCAAAGCTCGGTCTTGGTGGACTTGGGCACAACCTAGATGGACCCGAGCTGGCCTCGATGGACCCAGGCTTAGGCTCTAGGGACCTGGTCCCAACCTCTAGGGCTCGAGAACGAGTTCGGGGTTCTTGTGTCTAAGTACATAGTTTTTGGTCCATATGCCGATATCTAGTCATATTTTAGAAAATGATTTTCAATTTTTCAAAGAAAAAATCATTTTTCTTAATCTGAGCTTTGGTAAGAAAACATTTTTTGTTGATTAGGAAAACATTTTCCATTGACTTATTTTCCCAAGCGATCCAAATCCCAAAAACTGACGAAAATGTTTTTTGCGAATCAAATGGAGCCTAGGTGAAAGGGATTTTTTTCTTTCTAAATGCAAATAGTATTTGATGAAGTGTAATTTAAAAATACATTAAGAAACATCCTTGATTTTGATGCTGTTTGGAAAAAAATTACACTTCTAAAAGATTTTTACTAGTTCTTTTATAAAAAGATCTCGAACCTTTGTGGCAAGCTAGATTTAGCACCGGCCCGAGGAGGCGCGAACCCAGACGACCGTTGCCCGGGGTCATGGGCCGACGAATGTAAATGCAACAGTGGAGTTCCTTAGTCATCATCACAGAATGTAGCAAAGGCTGACGAATTCGGGTACGGAAAGCCAATGCTCGTTCACGTGCCCTAGGCAATGGGATTGGGCCCCTGGCACTTGTGCTTAGGTCCATCGAGGCTAGGCTCGGGTCAATTTGGACTACTCTCGAGTTGGCCACCGTGCTTGGGTCCATTGAGGTCAGGCTTGGGATGCCAGGCTCGACAACATTGAGGCTGGGCCCCAGACCCTAATGCCCATGCTTGGGTCCTCAACTTCTAAGCCTATGTCCATCTTGGCCAGGCATGGGACTCTTGTGGCCAAGTCCCTTACACTTGCGCTTTGGTCCATCGATGCTAGGCCCCGCCTCGGACTCCAAGCCTCGATGGCCTCGATGGACTCGGGCATGGGTGCTAAGATCCTGGGTTTGACTTTGATGGGCCCGAGTATGACTGTAGGGGACCGGGTGCCAGGTATGAGGCTTAGTCTTAATGGATCCAGGTGTGGGTATCTGTACCGGAGTTTTGGGCCCAGCCTCAACTGACTAAGGCTTGGATGCCGGGGTTCTCGAGCTTGGGTCCTACCGAGGCTTAGGTGTTGGGGACTTGGGTCCGACCTCTATAGATTGGGGCGGGGGTGTTAGGGAGCTGGCACTAACAATAAGTTCTCGAGCTCGGTTCCGGTGGATCCAAGATCGTTGCCCATGGTCGTGCCTTGGAGCTGGGGATTCGAGCTTGACACTTTGATGCTCGTGCCGAGTTCCTTGGCTATCTATGTACAAGCCACTAGAACTCCGAAATGTGTATGTCTAGCTAGGGATCTTCCTTACCAAAAGTCGAAAAAATATTTTTCAATTTATTTCCAGGTCATGAATAAAACATTGAGAGACATTATTATTTTCCCAAAAAATTAATTCGCGAAAAATATTTTCCAAAAATCGTCACGGCCTTTTCCCGTGGGGTCGGAAAATCATGATCGGGATAACGGACCCAAGGCCATGGAACTTAGGCGTGGGCTAAACAAAAGCCCTACAATTATCGAGGCTGATGAAACTGGATCCTAGAGAACCCGGGAACGCAGTGGCGGAGGTGAATCCGGGGGACGTGAATGCAAGAGTTAATCTCGGGGAAGCGGCCCTCGGCCGCACGTTGAGGATTAATATCTGATGACTACCGCCACTTCCCCCATTTTGCTTCGATCACATCATCGATACTGGCAGCGAACTCTTCCCATTCATTCGTTTGATCCAAGCTCTATGGCTTAGCTCAGCTCCCTCCCTCTTTCGGGGCGTTGCGCGAGCGACTGTGCGGAGCGAGTTCCGAGAGGAGAGGCAGAAGAGACGATGCGCATCTCGAGGCGGGGCCACCCACGCAAAGCCGCTCGCTCCGTCCGGCGCCGCCGGTCTTAGGTCCGGGGAGGCCTGCAGCGACGGAGAGTGTGGGGGGATGATGATGGCGATCGGGATCGGATCGGGGGGAGCCTGCTCGCGGCGCTCCGCGGAGGAGCTGTGGCGGTCGAACGCCGGTGGCGGGTGGGCCACCGCCGCCGCCCTGCTCCTCGTGCTCCTCTGGCATTGCCGGGGGAGGCTGAGGCTCTTCTTTGGCTTCCTCTTCCGGTCTGCGCTCCCCTCCGCCTTCTCCTCCTCCTCCTCCTCCTCCGCCTCCGCCGCGTCTCCCCAGATCGGGTGAACTATTCCCGTTCCTCGTGCTGCTTTTGATGTTTTCCTTCTGAATTTCTTTCTGGGAGGAATTTGACGGGAAGTTTTCTGCTTCCGCAGCGGATTCTTGGAGACCGTGTCGGACGATGATTTGAGGTTTCTGATTCGGAATTTGGACGAGAGCAATTGCGATGAGGAGAGATGGGAGGATGTTGTCCAGAAAAGGAATAGCCTGGTCTCGTACTCCGCCAAGTGCTGTAGACCGAAGGTTTCTCCTGCTTCGATGTCATACTCTCCCATGCATTTCACGTGTTGTTCCGTTGGGTGGCGAGATTATTCAGCCCTGCTTGCATGTCGAGAGATGTTCTTAGGAAAGGAGAGGAGGAAATTGTACACCAATATGATGATGCTTAGGTGTCGCATATTCCCTCAGTACTTGCTTGCCATGCCATTAAAATCAGCACAACCGCCATTGTTATATCATCAATGCTTTACCTTTGGCTTCCATTTGAACCTTGGAGGTGGATGTTTGTTGCGATTAAGGGTGTTTGCAGTTAGCATTCCTTCGCCGCTATGGAATTTGGCTGTAAACACTGTTTCTGACCAGGTCTCCGTATTCTCTTTGCTCTTTAGTTCACGGAAATGGTCATATCAGAACTCGAGAGCAGCAGCTCCCGTGAGATTGTTCGAGTTAGGACAGCGAACTGTCATACTTTCTTACGTTAGTGAGCAACTCTTTGGTCAAACGGGGGAAGGTAATCATTTCATTAGTGGCCCGATGCATGGATAAATTGTGCATCCCAAATCTTTAAGGACCAGGAATTCGGATTTAGGCCTAATGGGTCTTGTTGGTGAAAGTTCAATCTGCATCGTTTAGAAACAAAAGGTATGTCAATTTAGTTTTGCTAAATGGAGAGGCGCTACGTCTTTTATCTTGAGACTCTTTCAAGGTGAGAGCCTGGCATGCTACCTAAGAAAATGTGGAACACATACGTTGCAACAATATAATTGGGAAAATGAGTCAAAAAAGTTAATAAATTTGGAAAGAAAAGGACACTGTAGATGTTCAAAATGGCTGAAGCAACCTTAAACCTAATGCCGAAGATATTATTGATACCTACAAAAAGGAGTGCTTTATTGGGTGTAAAGGGACAAGGAGTACCCCATTGAGTGGTTATGTATTAGGATGTATCATTATAATTCATAGTGCTTGATCATATTGTTTTACTTTTGACTGAATGATCTCATCATCAGAGTCAATCTCAGGAAGTGTGTCTGCTTCTTTAGAGGTGTAGTGACAATATCTTTGCTTTCATGAATTTCTTGAGCTGATTGTGAACAATCTCTTGCCTTTTTGTTTTTGGTTGCTTACAGGATGGCCCCTTGAAATACCTGAGTGTGACAGTATTCGAGAATTGCTCTCCTGAATTGCTGAGAGACTTTTACATGGATAATTTTTACAGGCAGCAATGGGACAAAACTGTTACTGAGCATGTCCAGTTGCAGGTGGATGTAAATAATGGAACTGAAATTGGTCAAACAATTAAAAAGTTTCCACTGTTGACAGCCAGAGAGTATGTATTGGCTTGGAGGCTGTGGGAGGACTCAGATGGAGCTTTCTACTGTTTTACGAAGGTAATTCACGCATCTCTATGTTCTGGTAACTCTCTGAATTGATGAGCTTTCTCTTTTGTCAATGATGGAATCTTTTGAATAAATTACTTGCATACAACTAGATTCTCTCTCTCTCTCTCTCTCTTTCATTCATGCTTGCCATACTTGTTGTATTGCCTGACAGGACCGTATGGTTAGGAGATCATATGGCAAGAGCTTTCGGTCCAACAGTCAGAATTTGAAACTAATACCACATGTCACTTGCCCTTTATTTCTGCACCAAAGTAATACTAAATTTCTTGCTAATTTCTGAAGGTTTATTCAGGAGTTCAGTCTTGAGAATACTTTTGATGGGATGACTGCCTATATTGGTTCATTGGTTCATTTCCATTTCAGAAATAAATTCATGTTTCAGCTCATTTGATGCCAAGGCAAAATGATTTGATTGTTTGGTGAGACTTGGATGATACAATATGTTTAGTTAATTGGCATAAGGCCTCATAACTTTTGACTTTGCTGCTTCATCTTCTTGAAACTGTAATTTGGTCAGCTGAAGATTATATCAGGAGTTTATCATTTTGATTCTCCGTGATTGTGACCATGGTGCTTATCATAGTTGATTCAGTAACAAACCACCAAAAGAAACGTTGTTAAAATTGTGGAACTCATTGGTAAGATCGGTCTAGAACAAGGCGGAGGGAGGCAACTACAAGGTGATTGAACAAATATTTTTGTCAAAGTACTATATTGCGGTTATAGCAAGTCATATATGTTAAAAAAAAAAAGAAAGACTGTCGAGTTTTGGGTGCATGTCCTTAAAGCTCAATTATCACATTTCACAATGAGTTTTCTTGAGAAGAGGTGTGCAAAGGAATACAATAAATTGGATCGGATTTTGCAGTTTTTTCTTCTGCAGTCCCTCGACGTGACATGAGCGTGAAAGGGATTCAAGAATCAGTTTTCTTTTTATAAGGGCTATAATCGTTATTTTGGTTGTTTGACCCATATTGTTGGGTGGATCTCCAAAGATATGAAAGAAAGTTCTCCCTCGAAGCCGTATGTACATACGGATTTCATTGAATATGGCTTTCCATAGAATTCGATATGTATCCGTGAGATCAAGTATGGAATTCTGTTTACTCACTTGAAATTGAGTATCCGTTTCCCTCCCTTTCCTGCTCAGATTGGAAATCCTGGCAAGGAAAGCTTTTCATCAATATGTATTCTAGCAAGGAAAGCTTTTGACTTTTCTGAAGTTTGATATGGACAAGACTACTCCTTCCTTTAGAGGCTTCTCTAAGGAGGACTCAAGACTTTGTGCGAGAGGGAAGGGAGGAGTATCTTCTTACTGGCTTACTTGCCTTTATCTTTATTTGGGCTTACCAAGGAGTTATGGGTTCAACTCCAGACTGTGCTCTATATTTTGCTATCCTAAGTGCAAAGCGTGTCATCACATCAGTTCCACGACTTTTATAACGAGGCTGCAATTATCCCCAGGTGTCGCTACTTTTTGAAGGCTCTAGAAACATTAAGTAATGTCTCAACTCTGGGTGCTATAACAGGTCCGAAAGATCTTTCAAATCGGTGGTTTGTTGTAGATAGGGACTGGTTTGATGATGTGCACCTAGAGGCTAGAGGAGAGTTGATACTCCAATTTCCTTGCTGCCGGCTAGGAAAGTTATATGACCATATCAAGTTGTGGTGACTAATATTTTGGTCTTCTCAATTACCCTGCAATATGCTAGAGTAATTGAGATTTTAAGAATCATACATGTGATCAGGAATAGGTATCTATGGTCTTCTTATGTTGAACTTACTATTGATGAGAAGACTTTGTATTTGACGATAAAGGCCTTGTTCATTTATCTCCTTCAACCATTACCAGGAATGTCAACATCCCTCAGCACCACAGCAGCGGAAGTATGTTCGTGTTAAGTACTTTAGATCAGGATGGAGAATCAGGAAAAGTATGTTCTCAAACTTCTTGTTCTAGCGATATTTCTTTTCCTTGATAATAGATTCTGTTTGAAGCTTCATTGACTGGGACAATAACTCAAACCCTTAGTGGGTGTTTGATTGTTTGGTGTGGCTTGTGCACTGAACTTTCTGCCTCTTGTTAACTTTTAAGAGTTGGAAATCAGTTTTCCATTTTATGTTGAAATTCTCAAATATGTTTAAAAGAATTATTACTCCATTAAAACTAAAATAATCTATTATTCTTAGCAAGAAATTCATGAGGGGCTTTTGGAATGTCTTTTGGTTTAAATTTTGCTTTTAGCCTTAGGCAATTTCACTCTTATATGATATTGCCTACCTGAAATCCTTATGACAGATAGATATTGACATTTGAAGTTATTCGAAGTCGTGTAGATTCTTTTCAATTATATTTTAAAAATTAAAGTAGATAATCATTTTTCTGTGAAAAAGCCCAACGGCAGCTTTTAACTTTTAGAAGTTGAGACAAACATGCATTGCATGTCGACTACCTTATATCAGCAGGCTTATGGGCTTTTGCTTCATTCATGAATCTCTTTCCCCCCTGCTTTGCAGTTCCTGGCAGGAATGCCTCTGAGATTGGAATGTTCCATCAAGAAGATGCTGGTTTAAATGTGGAAATGGCAAAGCTGGCTTTCGCGAAGGGGATATGGAGTTACGTGTGCAGGATGGACAGTGCATTACGCAAATACTCATTGAGTCATCTGCAACATGGCTCATCTCTCAGTGCTGTCACTTTTATCCAGAAGGTCTGACAAAGAGATTAATTTGCTAACTTTTGTTTTCTAGGTCGTGGTTAGTTTCACCATAACCTGATTACCTGCTCATACATGACAAACAGAAATAGGGGTACTTCTGATTTTACGGTGGTCACTAGATTCATTGACCTCCTTGGTTCCAAGAAATGAGCTTATGCTACTCTATCCTTTACCTATTTTCTCGTTTCATCTGCAAGCAAAGTCTACCGAAATTTTCTACAGGGTGGCTGATATGTGCTTTTCTCCCACTCCTAGGTGCCTTGTGAACTACAAATGTCAAGCAGCGCTAACTCTTCGTCTGTGGCTGCAGCACCTTCAGTTCGTGTTGAAACAATCAGTGAAAAGAAGAAACTATTGAGAAGACCATCTAAGAAAGCACTTGCCAATGGTTTTCTTCTTCTAGGAGGTATCATTTGCCTGACTCGTGGCCACTCTACGCTTGGAGCTAAAGTAGCCGTCGGCTACGTGTTGACAAAACTGACTAAGCGCGGTGCTTCTTCCAGTCAAAGACTGCAGAACTGAGGTACCGTGACCTAAGAAGTTGCTGGAACTGTATTGAAGGTCTAATGAGCAAAGTACATTTCGTTACAACACTAGGCTGATCTATTGGTACGACGACCACCAATTGGATGGTGTAGAAGAGGTGAAAAAGAGAGGTGCATGGGTTAGATTACACAGAGCAGAAAGAGAAAGAGATCCTTATTAAAGTTTTCGTTGTGTTTGGTCAAATGTATGTAGTTACCTGGAGCAAGACTTACCAAACCCACACAACAGAATTGTCAGCTTTTATGCACAAATAGCCCATTCTAAAACTGCATTGTCTGCACTGCAAATAATCCTTGATGATGTGTAAATCATATGATACGGCGTTCTAATGTTGTAATCCTTTATTTAGTCTTTAACATTTTAGATGTTATGATATCTGTATGCTACTTTCCAGATGATAATAGCGTGGTGGAGCAACAGCGAGAAGCAGTTGGAGTCGTCTTTGTACTCTTCTTGTGGGACAAATAGTATGAGATGGAAGTGTCCGCTGGGTTTGAGGAGTATATCAGTGGCAATCGATCATGAAGTCCCTCCCCATGGAAAATTTGCGGGATTGTGCATCTGCTTCTCTTGGAAGAACATATTTCTGGTTTGAAATTGCAATTTTCTCTGTGATCACCTTTCCGTTTTCTCAGGTTCTACGACAAGCCTTCCTGTGATGGCAGAGTTTGCATCGATCAAATTTAGAAGCAAGTCTCATGTTCCGGATGACAGAGAGCGAAATTCTCAGGTCCTATAACAAGCCCTCCAGCGATGGCGAAGTTCACATAGGTCAAATTTTGGAAGTAAGTCTCATGTTCCCAACTGGCATGCGGCCATCACATAGGTCAAATTTTGGAAGCAAGTCTCATGTTCCCAACTGGCATGCGGCCAAATTCCCAACTTTTTTTGTGGCCCTCGCGAAAGTCAACAACATCTCCTGTTGCTGGCTGCTGCGAGGAAAACCGAGGTAAACATTCGTGTCGGTTTATGAGTGATCGTGGCCCTACTCTGATGAGTTGATCTTGTTTGAATAGAGTAGATTTGTCATTTTACACGTCATACATATCAATTCACAGCATGCTCCAAACGACTTGGCTTAAGCGAAAAGAAAGCATGTTGTACTCATCTTCAATTTTAAGTTCACTGAAAACGAAATTTATGCTTTATGACTTGACTTTCGTGTTGGGTTGTTGTTGAACGACTAGAGAATGAGGACTAAATTCATAATTCGTTCTTTGAATTGGGTTATTTTATTCCTACGTCCTAATTGGAGAAAAAGACCTTGATGGATGGGTTACAATTTTTGGATTAATTAATAATACATTTGGGTGTTATTCATATTTGTAATCTGCTATTTGCAATCTGCCAATCATAAAATATCTAGAGGAAAATATGTTTTTTTTAATTATGAAGTATCATCATTTTTTCAAAGAAGTATTCAAGTGACAATTAGGAATTGACGAAATAGAAATCATAATAAAAGGACAATAAGACTAATTGAATGCCGAATTTTTAGTTGGAATTAAATCCTCAAAATAACTGTTCTTATATTGTAAGATGTAATTTTAAAGGTCGGGATTACGTATTCTAAACTTCGATTCCATATCTTTGCGAGACAAACAAGGCCTTTAAGGTGATGCAGTCTCATAAAATGTGTTGCCAAATATATGTGTTACGTACTATACGACTCTTTTGTTTACTAAGATTGTGCTACAATACCATTACATGTATACCAAATAGACCAGTTTAACAACGATGATACAGAAGCTTCGCGGTATTTAAGTTCGAGATTGATTTATAAATGTGACACGACACTTGTCAGTCCAACTAACCAAGAAAACATCGGTGCAATCAAGATAGAGTTTTGTATGGCACGGACTTTCAATGAACTTACAAGATCCCTCTCGTTAATGTGTAATTGAGTTTGTTGATAGCCAAGAAGAAAATGTGTTATTGAGTTGCTGTTTGAAAATGGAAATGTGTGAATACTTGCAAATGCATTATGCGTCCAAGCATAAATTTGAGCAAGATTATCAAGCGATCAACGGATTGCTAATGTGTATATACTATAATACACACGTTAGATAAGAATGCAGCGCATGAAATACTTGGATGGATCGGGTCGTTATATGAAAAAAAAAACATATCGTCATGAATGGATTAACACGTGAGATGATTACCACTAATTTCAATCAACCTGATGACCTGATGTGTAGCATATCGGATCTTTGTGATATTGAAGACGAACATATCTATAGATACAAGGGTGTCTATGGTTCCGTTTGGTCCTGAACCGAACTATTTGGGTGTGTATTGACTTTAAACCCAACTGCGGTTCGGTACGGTTTTTTGGTTTTCTTTTTTATAAATTTTTTTTTGATCAGTCTTACTCTATCTCTCACTCACGATATACACTCAGACTTGCGCCTCGCCTCTTACAGGGCGTGGGCGTCGAAATCCACATTTTAAACTACGCGGCCCCACTCCTATCCCATCTAAAGGTAGAGATTCGAATTTCCCACCTTCCCCTTTTCAAGTGAAAAGGGTGGTCATTGGGGCAAATCTCCAGTGGTTTCTTTTTTGTAAAATTAAGAAGAAGTTTAGCCAAAAAGGAGAGAAAATGTGTAAATTGTAATATTAAGAAGATGGACGGATATCAATTCGGTTTGGTAACACCTAAACTATCCAAACTGGACGAGAAATGGCTATCTTGTCCTTACCCTAACCAAAACTCGAATCAAACCCAAAATGGACAAAATTTGGGTTGAATTTCGATTTTGGTTCCGACGCCCCTGGTCAATAATATGCATAAAGGGTGGGATCATTGACTCATCGCTCCCGTGAAGAGAAAAAGGAGGAGACCAAAACAAGATTTGCGGACATGGCCGCCGCTGGATTTTTTGGTTTTTTTTTTGGTCTTCTTTTGACTTCTGTCACGTGGATAGAAAAAGGAGGAGTGGAGGCTAAAGATAGCAGGTGCGGACGGTCTTACTTGTGCGGCTACTCCGTGAGGAGGCAAATTTGGGAGCTCGACCCTGAGGCCGGAGCCGCCGTGGCGGCAGCTCCATGTCAAGCCCCTTGGGGACCGCCTCTTGCGCATGCAGGTACATAACACATACCGAGCACCCGAACACCCACACACGTATGCTCGTTCTCATTCGGAGCCGGTCCATTATATTGTTTGAGCTTGCGCGCGCTGGAAAATCAAGTCGCGGTCTGTAGGGCTCGAGAGACACGTACTGAAGTACAAGCGCCGCCTTACGGGAGGGCTATACGCGCCAACCTAACAAATCGTTGAACCCGCAAGGCTAATGTCGGGAGGGTCAAGGCCCAGACATTACTTTGGGCAAGATGGTCAAGTGAATGACCAATTGAATCCGATTGCTCGTCCATTGGTCTAGGCAGACTTTTCCGCAACCAATTATTGACTAATACAATTATGCACATAGTATAATCCCACACGTTGAATCATGCTGGACTAGGCAGATCAAGCCGCCACCAATTATCGACTAATACAATTATGTGCATAGTATAATCCACATGATTAGCTTGGTTGACAACAAGACGGAGATGATGTTGGCGGAATCGGTAATATGAGACGATAGTGTGCAAGAGAGGGGTTTTAACTAAATTATAAGTGTTGACAAGGAACGATGATTATACTACGAGTTTTCAGAACTCATAATTGCCAATTCCATTACCAGATGCGAGATTTTTTGCGAGATCTCGTAATTTGGATGGTCATGTAACTTTTTCTCATCTATAAGATTGTTAATATAAATCGATAATAACATCATTCTTATATATTGTTATAGTAATGCCGAGCTTCTGTCACATACTTTTGAGAACGGTTTACATCCGTCCGTATCCCACATCGTGTAATTTTCATCCCGTTCATACTAACGGAGGAAATGAGCCCATGCCCACGGGTCAGAAGGAAATAAAGGACCTGAACTGCACATGACTTGAGTAGCACCATTGCGCGAAGTTTTTTCAGCACTTCATCGATCTATCTCGGGTGTACCATTCTCTCATTCCTCACCATGGAACAGTCATTACCGGCCATGCTGTTCGGTGTGTCCTAATGAGACTACATGAATATGTCAATCCCGCTAAGTTACGTGTGTGATTTATGTTAGAGAAGTCTCCCATCGGACAAGTGGTGGGGGTGTGGAGTAATTAATGTGTTCGAATTGGCTATAACTCATTAGCTTAAGCGTTTGATTAAAACTGGATTCCCTGGATATGCTAATGAGTTTGGACTTTGGCTTCGTCTTGGCAATCTCTCTAAGTGAGAACTGCTCCCAACAACTGCGCGCTCCCGAAAAATCTGCCACGAGTTGTGGCCTTGAGTAAAATGAATAAAATTAAAGGTTTGAGCAGCCAGAAGGTTCGGATTAAACAGTGTGATACGCCAACCATTCAAACTGTGCATGCAACTGGAAAAAACAGAAAGAACTGCGCACGCAAGAGGCTTTTGTAGTCTTTTGGATGATGAGAGCACTCTTCCTTCTATTTTGAATAACATAAAGAAAGAGGAAGAAGATAGCGACCCAAGACGCGAGTATATAAATAGAGGTCCCCTCTCTTCTCCACAAGCCCACAAAGAGGTATCTGTCCCTCTGTGTGAATGGGAGAGAGAGCTTGACTCTTTTCTCCATCAACTCCCACACATCTCTGACCATCGACAGAGGTATCTGTCTCTCTGTGTAATCGGTTCATGCTCTCGCTATGCCAAAATAAGATCGACGCGCCATAAGTTTCGATATCTTGAATGCACAATGCATGCTGATGGTGACGTAATCTTGGAAAACAAACAGAGTACATGGATGCATAATGACCTTGTTCATTGAGGAGTTTTGATCTGTAGCAACTCATTCATCGTTTTCTGTCGTGGGTTGTTTTTCTTTTTTCATTTGCATTAGGAAGGACAGAACGCGAGGACACAAATACCGGTCACAATTTGTTCAGTTGAAGGAAGAGGTAAAACGAGAAGATTAGAATGTGGAGGCTGAAGATAGCAACAGGAGTGGACGGTCCCTACTTGTCCAGCACCAATAACTACGTGGGGAGGCAGATTTGGGAGTTCGACCCTGAGGCCGGCACCGCCGAGGAGCGCGCCGAGGTCGAGGCCGCTCGCCAGCACTTCTACAACCACCGCCAACACGTCAAGCCCTCCCGTGACCTCCTCTGGCGCATGCAGGTATGTAACATACGCCACGCACCTAAACCCGCAGACTCTGTCGTTCTCATTCGGAGTCGGCCAGTTTCTTGTTTGTGTGTGGGCGCGTGAAAGAATTTTCACGCAACTAAACACGCGGCGCTGGCACGCAAAGTGGTACCATGCATCGCATGCACGAACGCACGTATCGAACTCAACATGGGTACCTAAAATCAATTTTCAATCACGTTAGCTAACCATGTATTTAGATTCCGCGACGGAGATTCCGTGCTATCCAGTTGCTGTCGGTCCTTCGCGTTTCAAGCGGAAGATCCGTGGACCAAAAATCTCTCTCGGGTCAAAAAAATTCAACCCCACCTTCCTCCGACTTCACCACATTCCCTCTCTTCTTGGTTTTGTCGTTTCGTCTTCTTTCCTTTGCAAACAATCTCGCTCTTGCTTCAATCCCCCGAGCCCACCAGAAGGTGAAATTCTTTAACTGTGCTGTGAAAACGAGCTCATCAGTGTAACCTTACCAGAAATGCTAGATTTTACGCATCATATGGGGGAAGTAAGTAATCATCTCGATCTCGGGACTTGGGGTTTGTAGATTACTAAGTCTTATCTTTTTTTGCTGCCCTTGCTAGCGGACAAGGACGGATTGTTTTTAGTGAAAGCTGTTTACAAAATGATAAATGATGTGATAAACATGCTTTTGGAGGGATTGAATTGTCTTAAACATACAAATATCGCTTTCATCACGTTAAAACTTTGGTATATCATTTTTGAACTGTTCTGAGAGAAGTTTGAATCCCCGTTATAATTTTCTTTGCTATTGTTCAGCACCCCATTACTGTTGTTGTTTGACATAAAATTTAAAACTTTAACGTGAGGTAATACCAAGTGATGGGCAAGCTTAAGCTGACGCATGGTGCATGATTTCTGAGCAGTTCCTGAGGGAGAAGCAGTTCAAGCAGACAGTCCCGCCGGTGAGGGTGGAGGACGGCGAGGAGATCACCTATGACAAGGCGTCCACCGCGCTGAGGCGGGCCGTCCACTTCTTCTCCGCCCTGCAGGCCAGCGACGGCCACTGGCCCGCCGAGAGCTCCGGCAATCTCTTCTTCCTTCCTCCCCTGGTCATGTGCGTCTACATCACCGGCCACCTCTCCACCGTCTTTCCCGCTGAGCACCGCAAAGAGATTCTCCGCTACATATACAACCACCAGGTACTCTTTTCTCGCAAAAAGAAAGACACCCAGATGGAGAAAATAGCGGAGGAACTTTGAAAGACTTTGACTTGAAACTGCGCGCTCGTGTTTTACATTAATTTTATTGCAGAATAAAGATGGTGGGTGGGGCTTGCACATTGAGGGTCACAGCACCATGTTCTGCACGGTCCTGAGCTACATATGCATGCGCATTCTCGGGGAAGGGCCCGATGGTGGCCTACACAATGCTTGTAGTCGGGCCAGGAAGTGGATTCTTGACCACGGCGGGGTCACCTACACACCGTCCTGGGGAAAGACTTGGCTCTCGGTACTCTCTCACTCTTCCTTCATTAATCGATAAAAAGTTTTTCTCAAGAGTTCTGTGTGTTTGAGTGATTCCTAATGTGACATTGTGCTTGTGCTTGTGTGTTGTCTTGTCATGCACGCTCTGTAGATTCTCGGCATTTTCGATTGGTCTGGATGCAACCCAATGCCCCCTGAGTTCTGGATCTTGCCCTCATTCCTCCCCATGCATCCAGGTTTGTTTTCGCAGATTATCTGGATCTTGTCCTTGATGGTGATCTATTATTAGTCCTGTATATATAATTTTCGACAGGTGTTGGGCTAGTTTTCAAATTGAAAGCCCGTGGCAAATTTGCTGCATCAGAAAGAATATGAAATTGGCTTTTTATTGAAGTGGCCACCCTTCTAGAGTTTCCTTCGACAGATAGAAAGTTTCAACTTCTGTTTCGTGTATTTGTGTTACTCCTTAGTTTCATTGACATGTCTGACTTGTCCCGTTTTGAACAATGCAGCTAAGATGTGGTGCTACTGCCGGTTGACTTACATGCCCATGTCGTACTTGTACGGGAAAAGATTCGTCGGCCCGATTACGCCTCTTATTCAACAGTTGAGAGAAGAACTTCATACTCAACCCTACGACACGATTTGCTGGAGAAAAGTCCGCCATCTTTGTGCCAAGGCAAGTATAACTAGCTGGTCCAAAATATCGATCCAGAAGCAGATAGTTTGCAAGTCAGCAAATTTTTAACAAAATGATTCGAATGGTTGTTGCAGGAGGATCTCTACTATCCCCATCCTTTAGTGCAGGATCTGATCTGGGATAGTCTTTACATATTTACAGAGCCATTTCTCAACCGTTGGCCTTTTAACAAACTTAGAGAAAAGGCTCTTCAGGTGACGATGAAGCACATTCACTACGAAGATGAGAACAGTCGATATATCACAATTGGAAATGTAGAAAAGGTAATGAATACATAGATTTAAGGAGGAGAGAGAGATACATGAATCGCAAAATTCACACATAATGGGAAACACCACTGAGAATACATCTTTTGCTTTGGACTTGAACAGGTGTTATGCATGCTTGCTTGCTGGGTAGAAGACCCAGACGGTGACTCTTTCAAGAAACATCTCGCTAGGATACCGGATTACCTTTGGGTTGCTGAAGATGGAATGAAGATGCAGGTCAGTAGTAGTGTTACCGAACCATAACAGAATCGGCTCATAAATTGAACCGATAAATACTTATGGTGTATATTTGAAAGATGGATGTATTCTTATAATAATGAGAAGAATCATTTACTAAAGTGAGACCATCTAGAGGAATGCTTAGTTTGGTGGTTGGCTCATTAATCTGTAGGGTTTTGGTAGCCAAGAGTGGGATACGGCCCTCGTCATCCAAGGTTTGCTTGCCAGTAATATGACTGAGGAGATAGCACCGGTATTAGCTAGAGGACACGACTTCATTAAAAAATCTCAGGTCTGATTTTTGATTGTTGTGAGCATTTGCTTGTCTGCACACATCTTCCTAGTTTCTTTTGCTTCCTCATATAAACGGAACTGCATCGATCTGTTTACAACATTCCAGGTCAAGGAAAATCCTTCTGGTGACTTCAGAAGCATGCACCGTCATATTTCTAAAGGATCTTGGACATTTTCGGATCAAGATCACGGTTGGCAAGTCTCTGATTGCACTGCAGAAGGTCTGAAGGTAATACTCCAATGAACATTCACTGCATCTGCAGGTTCAATCCAAATTTAAATTGCTCACTTTCTCGCTGAATCTCTTTTTGTTCAGTGTTGTTTGCTTTTCTCGATGATGCCACCTGAAATTGTTGGTGAGAAGATGGAGCCAGAGAGATTGTACGATGCAGTCAACGTCTTACTTTATCTACAAGTGAGTATACCATCGTTTTTCTTTCATGAGCAAGACTTGAGAAAATCTTTGAACCAGACAAGAAATATTGGCTAGACTTTGTTTGCTCCATGCATCCCAAAATCATGTTGCTTTTTAAGTCTTTCTTTGAGTTTCCTAATTTTTCCAGATGTCCAAGTCTGATTCTAAATTATAATATCATCACATCAACCGTGGATGTCACTTGTTCCAGAGTAAAAATGGCGGAATGCCAGCATGGGAGCGTGCAGGAGCTCCAGATTGGCTAGAAGTAAGTACTGACTAATTTTGTAGGAATTCCTTGATAGTCCTCACAGACTAAGACGTGTCTCTTTGTTCATAAATTACTAGATCCGGACATTCTTTCTCATCATTTGTCACTTGCAGGTCCTAAATCCGACAGAGTTCTTTGCAGACATTGTTGTCGAGCATGAATATGTTGAGTGCACATCCTCAGCCATCAATGCTTTAGTTGTGTTCAGGAAGCTGTATCCCGGTCATAGGAAGAAGGAGATCGAGGAATTTATATCAAATGCCGTACAGTATCTGGAGGACACGCAAATGCCGGATGGCTCGTGGTATGTTCCCTTTCCATTAAGTATTTCTGAAGAATTCGGATAAAACTAACTGATTGAGCAATTCTTGCAGGTATGGCAACTGGGGAGTTTGTTTTACATACGGCTCGTGGTTTGCGCTTAAAGGACTAGTAGCTGCTGGCAAGACATACAGCAATTGTGCGGCTATGCGCAAAGGAGTAGCTTTTCTTCTACGAGCACAGTTGCAGGATGGCGGGTGGGGAGAGAGCTATCTTTCTTGCCCAACCAAGGTAAATTCGAGTGGGACATTCTACAGCATGTTCGGATTTAGCTGTTTTAGTTGCACGCCCGGCAACATAGAAATCTAGACTTTTCTAATTGTCGAATCCCTGGATGTAGAAATACGTACCACTTGAAGGAAACAGATCAAATCTGGTGCAAACCGCTTGGGCTATGATGGGTCTGATTCATGCCGGGCAGGTAAGTGAGCGATTTTGTTGTTTGGGTCTCAATCGCATTATGTGAAGTTTCTGACTTTGATGTTTCATCTACCATCAGGCGGAGAGGGATCCGACTCCCCTGCATCGTGCTGCGAAGCTGCTAATCAATTCCCAAATGGAAGATGGTGATTATCCCCAACAGGTTTGTACCTTTCTATAACTTGATCTCATATAGCGTTTGTATCTCAGGAAATAGAAGAGTTCACGCCACCAGTATCCTTGGAAAGTATTTCCTGTGCGCTAATCTATACAACTAGGAGAACATAGAAGATGATTATTGTCAATGCATATCATCTTACAAACAAACTGTTTAATTACTTGAAAAATGGTCAGGAACTAGTGCGAATAAGAAAAACTGAATAGGAGAGAGAGAATTCGAATGGTATGAATTGCCTCACAACAAAAACACATGAACTAAGCATGAATTTTGGCCACTTTTATTCTTAATAGTATAATTTTGCGGTGCAGGAAATCACAGGGGTTTACATGAGGAATTGCATGTTACACTATGGCGCTAACAGGAATACATACCCATTGTGGGCTATGGCAGAGTATTGTAGCCGGGTTTCTTTACCGTCAAAAGGCCTCTGACGAAACAAGGCATATCATCACAGCTTCCATATTGAGAAAATATACATTTTACAAGCACAACAGAAATAAAAACCCATGTTTGTTGTTTTTCTTGTATCATGAATACGGATCCGAAGGACTTGCAGTCCTAGAACAGAGGATCCAAATTAAGATGATGGTTTAACCTTAAGTCATTTTAATATGATCCAAAGTATTCTGGAAACAAATGCAAATGAACAAATACAAGTTTATTTCTTACCTTACCAAAAAAAAAAAAAACAAATACAAGTATATACACATGTATTTACACCTTATGTGGGTGGAAGCATCGGAGCTTTATATTATTTTTCCTACTCCTTTCTTTTGGTGTGGAGCAAAAATCGTTTGTCATTTTCTCTTTTTAATAGAACAGGACCGATACAAGATTCATGGACATATGTTCATTTCAATTTTAGCAAATATAGCTTTTCTGATCTGTATAAGATTCTACGATGACTGTTCTTAGATCCATTAGCACACGCAAATATAGACGATGTTGTACTTTCTTTATCCTAACGAGTCAATTTAGAGATTGAGTTTCTCTTAATATATAGATAGAGAGAGAGTCATCTTTATTGTCTCACCTGTTTTGTCATCTTCTTTGAACTTTTCACTTGGAGAGGAAGAGGGAATGAGATTTGCACATTATTCTCAATATGAATGCTACAAACACTAGTGTTTGCATTGATCTGCCAAAGATCGGTGGTTTTCTCCGACACATCAAAGTCTTCGCATGTCCCAAGCAGTGTCTCGAAAGGGGTATTAGATTTCAGCACCGTTTATGTCATCTCCAGGAGAAAGGTTTAACACTTATCGTCCAGCCCCTCATGCCTCCCCACTTCTTTGACCAAATACAGACCCCCAGAGAAAATAGCCTGCTCTGAAAGGTACTTGCAGAACACTTTAAAAGGTTCATTTCTCGGGCTTGGGTCCTACCGAGGCTTGGGCACTGGGGACTTGGGTCTGGCCTATATAGACCGGGGCCAGGTCGCTAGGGAGGCGGCACAGACAATGAGTTCACGGGCTCAGCTTCGGTGGATCCAAAATCAGTGCCCATGCTCGTGTCAGGGAATTGGGGATCTGAGCTTGATACTCCGATGCCCGCGCCAAGCTCCTCGGCCACTTATGCGCAAGCCACTAACTTCCGAAATTATATATATCTATTTAGACATTTTCCTTACTAAAAGGCGGATACGTTTTTCAGTTCATTTTTATATCACAGATAAATACCAAAAAATGTTATCATTTTCTTAAAAAAATACTTTCCCAAAAATATTTTTCGAAATTCATCACAACCTTCGCCTACCACCTCCATTTCACCATTTTGTTTAAGTCATATCATCGATACTAACACACGCTCTGCGGAGGAGCTATGGCGGTCGAACTCTAGTGGCGGGTGGGCCACCGCTGTTGCTCTGCTCCTAGTCCTCCTCTGGCATGGCCGGAGGGGGCTGAGGCTCTCTTCTTTTGCTTCCTCTTCTGGTCTACGCTCCCCTCCACTTCCTCCTCCTCCTCTTCCATCGTGTCTCCCCAAATTAGGTGAGCTGTTCTCGTTCCTCGTGCTGGCACCGACTCTTGTGTTGTTTTCTTCTGAATTTCTTTTGGAGGAATTTGACTGGAAGTTTTATGCTTCCGCGGCGGATTGTTGGAGATTTGAGGTTTCTCCTGCTTTGATGTCATACTCTCCCATGCATTTCACGTGTTGAGATTATTCAGTCCTGCTTGCATGCCGAGAAATGTTCTTAGGAAAGGAAAGGAAATGAGGAAATTGTTCACCAGTATGATGATGCTTAGGCGTCGCATGTTGGCCACGAAAATGGCACGCCTGGGATCATCATAATCAGAAATCGAAACACGATAATGGAGAAATTGTTGATTCGTGTACCTGATTTGGAATCCATCGAACTTGACGCGGAATTTGCGACGGTTTCTGAATACGAACTCAAGTGCTTCTCCCCTATCCCCTTCGTTAGTACACTGGCCTAATGAGATTGTCACTCACGAGAGGAAAGTTCTCTCTAAATCTGTATGTAAGTCAAATTGTGTATCATCAGGTTAGGAGAGGGACTTGAGCGCTATTTATAGAGTTTTCGACCACGGGTAATGTCATTACGGTCCGGGCCGTACTTGACCCACACTAGCCAGCCCCATATTAGACTTATTAAGAACCCATATAGCTTACTTTTATTAGACCAAACTAATTCAGTTAATTTCAATTAATGAAGTCTACATTAAGAAATTCTTATATTCTCCCACTTGGGTGATACTAATTAAAAGAGAATTGTGTGCGCATCCTTATATTGGTCTAGAGATTATTCTTAATAGTCAATCCGATCCTATAAAGTCTCAAACACTGAATCATGGCGGTAACTGTATGTACTCACGCAGAGCCTTCCATGGTCATGAATGCTTTCAACTTTACTGATATGGATTCAATATGGTAGTGTGTCAAATGGATAATACCTTATAATGAGTGATACTTCATGTGTTGTCCACTTTGTTAGTCCAAATTCTCTCTCCTTAAGTGTCACAAAATCTAGTGTGTCACCAGAGAATATCCTTCGTGGTTCCAACGAACCTTCATATGTCTTACCTTGATAGTTAACTGTACTTTATGTGTAACAAGATATATCGTTAAGGCTAATACCAAGAATGCCCCATAGCCTGTACTCAAAGTTTACACAATGTCTTGAGATTTTCAACTAATATATGTACTCAACTTAATAAATCTATATTCACAAATGCCTCATTGAATGCAAAAGAGTTGATACATATTTCAATATTACAAAATGTAACAAATTAGATACAAATTTCGTAAGAGCAACATAAAACTAAACAGCTCTGACTAATTAACAGTATCCCATAATACTCTTAAGCCCATGTTAATGACATATCGATCAAATACATAAAGGCGAAAGCCTTTAGTTAGCGGATATGCAATCATATCATCTGTTGAAATGTGCTCCACTGCAATGTCACCATCCTGAACTTTTTCTTTTATAGTCAAGTACTGGACTTCCATATGCTTAAACCCCTTGAGACTTCTGTTGTTATTAACAAACAACACCGCAGAGTTATTATCACAACACAACTGTATGGGCCTATCCATAAAATCAAATACGGTCAACTCCTTAATAAGGTTCCGGAGCCAAATTGCTTAAGTAGCGGCCGAAAAGCATGCTACAAACTCCGCTTGCATGGTAGAGGATGTCATTGATTTCTGTTTCTCACTTTTCTATGATACTGCACCTCCTGCTAACTTAAAGATAGAACCTGTTGTCGATTTTTTTTTTCATCCCGACAGCCAGTAAAGTCTGAATCCGAATACCCAACTAGCTGTAGGTCTTGAACATATTTGTAAATCATCATATAGTCTTTTATCCTCTTTAAGTACCTTAAAACCTTCTTTGCGGCAACCCAATGATCGTGTCCTAGATTTGATTGATATCTACCTAGAAGTCCTATTGCAAAAGCAATATCTAGTCTAGTACATACTTGAGCATACATAATACTCCCAAGTGCACTAACATAAGGTACATTCTTCATTTGGGCTTTCTCAAAATTTGAATGAGGACATTGTGACAGACTCAACTTATCACCTTTACTAACAGGAGCAATACTTGGCTTGCATTGCTGCATGTTGAATCTTTCTAAAATACGATCAACATATGCCCTATGAGATAAACCCAATAGTCGACGAGAATGATTCCTATGAATTTCAATGCCAAGGACAAAATATGCCTCACCAAGGTCCTTCATATCAAAGTTCTTTGACAACATCTGCTTTGTCTCATGTAGTAAACCAAGGTCATTGCTCGTAAGCAGTATATCATCCACATAGAGTATAAGGAAAATGAATTTTCTCCCACTGACCTTGCAGTATATACACTGATCTACTTTGTTCTCAACAAAACCAAATAAAACGATAACACTATGAAGCTTCAAGTACCATTGTCTAGAAGCTTGCTTGAGACCATAAATAGACTTTTTCAGTCTACATACAAGCGTACCTGAATCATCTGCCGCAAAGCCTTCGGGTTGCATCATATAGACTTCTTCATTAAGGTTTCTATTGAGAAAGGTAGTTTTAACATCCATCTGGTGTAACTCCATATCGAAATGAGCTATCAATGCCATAATCACTCTGAAAGAATCCTTAGAAGAGACTGGAGAAAAAGTTGCTTTGTAGTCTACTCCTTCTCTCTAAGTGAAACCCTTATCTACCAGTTTGGCTTTAAACTTCTCAATGTTTCCTTTGGAGTCCCTTTTAATCTTATACACCCATTTGCAATCAATGGGTTTATGACCTTCAGGTAATTCAATAAGTTCCCAAACTCCATTATGTTTCATGGATTGTATTTCATCAATCATTGCATCCAACCACAGTTCTGACTGAGGACAAGAAACAGCTTCCGCATAAATCACTGAATTAGCCATAGAATCGATATCGTAGTCTTGCTCTCCTATATAAACTAAATAGTCCGGTGGTATAGCTGATCGTCTCTCCCTAATGAATCTCCTTACTGGAGCAACAACAGCCTCATCTTGCACCTGAGAGCTTTAAGGAACTTCATTAGGAGCTGTCTCGACAATAGGATCTTGAGTCTCAATAGGTTCAGTCTGTGATGTGGAAGTCTCCACAATTATCTGTATGGGAGGAGATAAAGATACAACATTACCTACTGTACTATTATCCTCAATAGTCTGTGAGCAGCTACTTTCTTCGGCCACATCAAACTCCAGAAACTTGACTGTCTATGATTCCGCAATTCTTGTGCTTCCATTGGGATTATAGAACCGATATCTCTTCGAATGATCCGGGTAAGATACAAAGTAACATCTAGTGGTTCTAGAGTCCAACTTACTTAATGTTGGATTATATAACTTTACTTTTGCAGGACATCCTCAAACCTTAAGATGGTTTAAGCTAGGCTTATGTCCAGTCCATAACTCAAAAGGAGTCAATGGAACAACTTTAGTAGGTACACGATTCAGAATGTACAAAGCTACTTTCAAAACTTCACCCCACAGAAAAACAGATAAATTTGTCCTACTTATCATACTTCTCACCATTGCTATAAGGGTACAATTGCGCCTTTCGGCTACACCATTTTGCTTAGGACTTCCAAGCATAGTAAACTGAGCCACTATTCCAGAATCCTCTAAGTGTTTGGCAAATGGCCCCTTAAGTTGTCCGGCATCGCCATGTTTGATATAATACTATCCACCTCGGTCAGATCTAACAATCTTTATGACCTTTCCCAACTGTTTCTCAACTTCAGTTCGAAAAATCTTGAACTTATTAAGAGACTCAGACTTTTCTTTAATTAAGTACAAATAGCCATATCGAGAATAGTCATCAATAAGTGTAATGAAATAAAAATTTCTACACAAGATTGTTGTATAGGATCCACTTATATTAGTGTGAATGGCCTCTAATAGGTCAGAATTTTGGACTGCAGTTTTCTTCCTTATCTTAGTCATTTTACCTCTACAATAGTCTACACATGTCTCTAGGTCATCTTTAAGAGCAGACAGGATGTTAGTCTTTATCAGCCTTTTTACTCTATCCTTAGAGATATGACCAAACCGTTTATGCCATAATGCATAAGACTGTTCCTAAGGTAGTGGTCTTTTGGAAACAACCTTTTCAGCTGTATAAGCGACGTATATGTTATTGGGAGATAAACACAATCTGTACAATTCGTTGGACATATAACAGCACCCAACCTTATTTGAATTAAGAAATAAAGAAATAACATTGTTCTTGATTTCAAAAGAGTAGCCATACATGTCCAAACACGATACGAAAACTAAGTTCCGTATAAAAGAAAGTACATAAAAAGTGTCTTTCAACATTAATATAAAACTAGAGTCTAGAATCAAGATTACATCTCCCACAAATACAACATCAGCTTTCTCATTATTTCCCACTGTGAGTCTTGACTCGTCTTGATTTGGCTTCCTCCGGTTTATGAATCCCTATATGGTAAATGCAATATGATTAGTTGCACCGCTATCGAGCCACCAAGAACTGGATAGTGCTTCTGATAGGTTGGATTCACAAACAAATGCCAAAGAATCATTACCTGTAGGCTCACGTTTGGACAACCAAACTTTAAACTTTCCACAGTTCTTCTTTATGTGACCTTTCTTTTTACAAAAGAAACAGCGGTCGCCATCCCTTTTGAAGGATGTTTTCTTTGGACTCATATTGTCAAATTGACCGGTAGTATCATGAGTACCTTTATGAGTACGATTTCTGGACTTTTTATCCTTCCTTTTGTGGGAATTAGAAACATATAAGGTTAGATGCCCTTTTTCTTTTTTAAGTTTCTCTTCCTCTGCCACCACCCTTACTATCAAGTCATTAACTGATCAAGTTTCATCTTGGGAATTATAATTTATCTTTATAATCCCAAAATCAGGTGGAAGGGTGTTCAAGGCTTGATACACAATACAAGCATTAGGAATGAAAACATTAAGAGCTTGAAGCTTCGTCTTTAGGTCTACCATCCTAAGGACATAATTTCTAACCCCAGCAGTATAATCATACTTCATATTGAAGAGCTTTTGAAGAAGTGTACCAACCTCAGCATTAGATGAAATGCAGTTTCTAACTTCTAAGGCTGCCATCATTTCCTTAGCAGTACAGTCACCTGGCAAACCACTTTTCAAGTGTTCTTGAATAGATTTCTTCATTGTCAATAAGCAAATCCGATTGCTCTTTTCCCGGGCAGCATAGTCCGTTTTCTTAGCTTCAGTACTGGTGGCTATGATATCTGCCGGCTTATCCTTTATAAGAGCAATGTGAACATCCGCCAGCTCCATTCTAAATAGGAAATCCTCTTTCCATTTCTTAAAGTTCAACCCAGTAAGGACCTCAATTGAAATGGAATTGCCGTTTACAGAAAAGGTAACTGAAAAATAAACAAACAATACAATCAGCATCATGTGAATACTTATACAGAGAATTACATACATCATCACATAATCACCTTTGGGCAAAAAATATGACATGCAGTTGTACACTCTTCATATGACAGTGGTCATGAGAACATATTCTAATCTTTCGTGAAATCACCACCTTTGGGTGTATGAACCACTAAAATCAGTTATTTCTTAAGCACATGCTATATATGTACCCCTCCATGAACTAATACAAGAGCACCTTCTTTGGGAGTATGATCACGCAATAGAACAGGAGACATCCCACCACAATATGAGATTGATATTTCTTAAACCCAGTTAAGTGTGCTACTTTGGTGGTTACAACCCAATTAAATCCTTGAAAATCTCTCATACTAAGGATATGAGCTTTATGTATAACATTTACTATATACATGTAATGCTAGACGTAAAGATAGGGATGTATGTCTCTAAAATTACATGTCATGCTAATTATATTGTTCCATTCATTGATAGATAATAAATTACACTCTACACAGTCCTTATGTGGTGATATACATGTGAGCTATCATATGTATTTCTGAAACCATAGAGAAATACAAGAAAATACGCAAAAATACCCTAAAAATACGAGTATATAGGGTTCTATATGTATTTTCACATCTGTAAAAGCTTCAAACATGAAAAATAAATATACCACAATGTAGAGCATCTCGATATGAGCGCGTCGATATCAAGATCGTCCAAAACGGACGTCGGACGTGCCCTCACGTGTCGCCAGAAGGTGCGGCGCATGTGTGCATATTCAGCCGGTCAAATCGGTTAGAACAACCGGTTCGATCGGTTGACCGATCCAATCGGTCAACGGTCAACGGACCGGTTCGACCGATTGACCGGACGAGTTAATGGTCGGGTCAGGTCAACATTTCGGTCGGGGTCAACATTTGGGTCGGGTCAAATATCGGGTCGGGATCTAGGTCGGGTCAAATACCGGGTCGAGATCCAGGTCGGGTCAACCGGATCCGCGCCTCGCTGAGGTCAGCATGCGGTTACAAACAAACGCGCCGGTTCGGCACGGCCGCGCGTGGCCTTCACGCGCCGCCGCGCCTAGGGCGCGTGTAGGCACGTCCGGCCTCCTCTGGCGACGTGCCGCCTATCATTCTTCTCGTTTTGATGAGTAGATTCCAAATATGTAATAAAATTTAACTTTTATCAGACAAAAAATTTCAAAATTGGGCAAAAACCTCTCGGACAAAACGAAAACGGTTCTAATTAGCATGTTTCAGTTCTAATCTATGGCAGGCTCTGATACCACATGTTGGCCACGAAAATGGCACGCCCAGGATTACCATAATCAGAAATCGAAACACGATAATGGAGAAATTGTTGATTCGCGTACCTGGTTTGGAATCCATCGAACTTGACGCGGAATTTGCGACGGTTTCTGAACACGAACTCAAGTGCTTCTCCCTTATTCCCTTCGTTAGTACACTAGCCTAATGAGATTGCCACTCACGAGAAGAAAGTTTTTTCTAAATTCGTATGTGAGTCAAATTGTGCATCATTAGGTTAGGAGAGGGACTTGAGTGCTATTTATAGAGTTTTCGACCACGGGCCCTCTCATTACGGTTCGGGCCGTACTCGACCTACACTAGCCAGCCCCATATTAGACTTATTAAGAACCCATATATCTTATCTTTATTAGACCAAACTAATTTAGTTAATTTCAATTAATGAAACCCACATTAGGAAATTCTTATATCGCATATTCCCACAGTACTTGTTTCATGTCACTAGCATGTAGTAGCCTTCGGTATTGTACATGCGCCGAAACATCAGTGGCTTGGCCGTGCGAAAATCGACACGACCGCTGTTGTTATATCATTGATGCTTTACCTTTGGCTTCCATTTGAACCTTGGAGATAGATGTTTGTTCCGATTAAGGGTGTCTACAGTTAGCATTCCTTCACCGCTATGGAATTTGGCTGTAAACACTCTTTCTCACCGAGTCTCCACATTCTCATTGCTCTTTAGTTCTCTGAATTGGTCATATGAGAACTCTTAAGCAGCAGCTCGTGTAAAATTGTTCAAGTTAGGAGAGCAAACTGTCATACTTTCTTACGTTAGCGAGCAACTTCTTGGTCAAGCAAGGGAAGGCAATCATTCCATCAGTTGTCCGATGCATGGCGAAATTGTGCATCCCAAATATTTAAGTACTGGCAAGTCGGATTTAGACCTAATGGGTCTTCTTGGTGAAAGTTCAACCTCAATCGTTTAGGAACAAAAGGCACGTGAATTTAGTTTTGCTAATTGGAGAGGTGCTACGTCTTTTATCTTGAGAGTCTTTCAAGGTGAGAGCCTAGCGTGCTACCTAAGAAAATGTGGAATACATACGCTGCAACAATGTAATTGGGAAAATGAGCAAAAAAAGTTCATAAATTTGAAGAGAAAAGGACACTATAGTTCCTTACCAAAAAAAAAAAAAAGAACACTATAGTGTTGACACCTACGCGGGGAGGTTGCGACATATACCTAATCAAAGTGGCTGAAGCAACCTTAAAAAGGAGTTGTCGTAGGAGGTCAATCAATGGTCGCAACTGACTGTTGTCTCAGAATTGGTTTCACTTGTGTTTCATGCTTCCCCATCCTCTCGGTGTCCAGCGAACTTACTGTACATGAGGGATTGACTTGCTGGAAAAGAGGTATGAATGCACAGCAGAAAGAACTCTTCAGGATCCACACAGCTTCTATAAGAAGCCCTTCTCTGTGACCTGTTTAATATATATAGCTCAAGCTGCTCAACCAATGCATCTATCACTTCACTCATTCCTTCTTGCCCTCCTTTAGCCAATCAGTACCCAATTTATACTCATAAAATGGGACATTCGCATCTTAATTGTCCACAACTCCATTGTTCTTGTCTTGTTTTGGTTGCCCTTTGTTGGGCAGAACTGCGGCAACGATTCACCAAGAACCAAGTCAATCCAGGATCAATATCTCTCCCGAAACTAAACCGACCGAAATCAACTTAATTCCAACAACAACCCATAATATTTTAGCAATATAACCGCACAATAATAAGGAAACAAATGCAACAATCGACACCAATATTTAACGTGGAAACCCAAAGAGGGAAAAACCAAGGACCGCCCTCAAAACCTTCCACTAATCACTGAGAATAGTAGGATACACTAAGTTCTTCTCTAGTCACATACTAGAGGCACAACATCAACATTACAACATCATTTTCATCACCGCGAAGGTGGATTTACATAAAATGAGGAGACAAACCCTAACCACGATTGAAGAATTTGGAGGAGATTCTCAACGAACGAAACCGATCAACTCGTAGCTCTCGGTCTCATGAACAACATGTTGAAATTTGATCCAATTCCGACAACGTTCGGCCTTCGAAATCGGACTGCGAAAATGCGCCCCTTTCTTCCTCTTCTCCCCTGCACTCTTGGTGAGTCTCGGTGGGACTCACTTTTGCTTTTTCTCTCTCTTCTTCTTGGGCACACGCACAAAGCTGCCCTTTTCTTTTTGTTCTTTTCTATTTTGACTTTTGTTTCTTTTCTTTTTATTTACTTTATGCAAGCTGGGCCCCACATAAGGTGGACTCAGTCAACAAATCTCCCCCTCCACCTCATGTGGGAAGATCCATCATGCCCGCTTTGCTTCTATAGGAGTCAAGTTTCGTCACGGGCAAGGCTTTGGTCATCATATCAGAACCATTGTCATCGGTGCGAACTTTCTCGAGTTGAAAGAGCTTCTCTTCTAATTTTTCTCGGACCCAATGATACTCCACATCAATATGCTTCGATCTTGAATGCAGTACCAGATTTTTGCTAAGAAAGATAGCACTTATGGTATCACAATATAGAACGGTCTTCTCTTGCTTTAAGCCCAACTCTTGTAGGAATTTCTACATCCACAAAAGTTCTTTACCTCATTCGGTAATTGCGATATATTCCGCTTCAGTTGTAGACAAAGTAACACACTTTTGCAATCTTGGCTGCCATGAAACCACTCCTCCTGCAAAAATCATCATGTAACCCGATGTGGACTTTCGAGAGTCAACATCACCGGCATAGTCCGCATCTGAATGGCCACTGAACTCAGGCTTTCCATTTCCATAACATAAGCAGAATTTGGAAGTGCCTTTAAGATACCTGAAAATTCATTTAACAGCAGCCCAATGCTCTTTATCGGGATTTGACAGAAACCTACTCACAACACCAACTGCATGGGCAATGTCTGGTCTTGTACAAACCATTACATACATCAAATTACCCACGGCCAATGCATAAGAAATTTTCATCATCTCTTCCTTATCCTTTTCACTTGTAGGTCCCTGGTCACTACTCAATATAAAATGACCAGCAAGTGGAGTACTTACCGGTTTACATGTGCTCATATTAAATCTTTCCAACACTTTGTCAGTGTACTTCTCTTGAGATAGCCAAAGTTTCTTGTTCAACCTGTCACGAGTAATTTTCATGCCAAGGATTTGCTTTGTCGAACCTAAATCCCTCATTGCAAAAGCTATACTCAACTCATTTTTTAAACTCTTGATTTTCTTAGCATCATGTCTGACAATCAACATATCATCCACATAGAGCACGAGGATAAGAAAATCATTATCCGAAAATCTTTTCATAAAAACATAAGAATCAAAGTTGGTCTTACCATACCCGTGATCTTCCATGAATGATTCGAACTTCATATACTATTGCCTTGGTGCTTGCTTGAGACCGTACACACTTTTTCTCAATTTACATACATGATGCTCTTTGCCTTCAACTATAAAACCCTCCGGTTGCTCCATATATATTTCTTCCTCTAGGTTTCCATGAAGAAAAGCGGTCTTTACATCAAGTTGGTCAATTTCTAAATTCAAGGTGGCGGCCAATCCAAGAACAACTCGAATAGAAGGCATTTTTACAACCGGTGAAAATATTTCTTCAAAGTCGATTCCTTTCTTTTGACGAAAACCTTTCACGACAAGCCTAGCCTTATATCGTGGTTGCAAACTACTTTCTTCCGTCTTCAACTTGTACACCCACTTATTTGTGAGTGTTCTTTTGCCTTTAGGTAACTTCACCAATTCAAATGTGTAGTTCTCATGCAATGATTTAAGCTCCTCTTGCATGGCTTCATACCACTCGTTCTTCATACCACTCGTTTTTTTGATCACATGACATAGTCTCTACATAAGTCTCTGGCTCTCCTGCATCGGTGAGTAACACATACTCATGCGGCTGATATTTTTGTGAGGGCCTACGTTCTCTTTCAGATTTTGTAACTTGAGGTAAGACCTGCTGTTGTTGCTCAACTGGCTCCGCTGTCTCAACTGGCTGTTGTTGCTCAACTGTTTCACTCGTATCATCTAAAGGATCAACATTTTGTGAGGATTCACTATCTTCATGATTTCCGTGTACTTCTCTCCCGTGATTTCCACCTAATACGATTAGAGGACTTGGGCTGAAACTAACATAATGTTGAGCTGCATTCTTTGGCCTTCCTAGCTTGTCAATGTCTTTAATGGTTTGATGCTCAAAGAATACCACATCTCGACTTCTAATTATTTTCTTTGCAACTGGATCCCATAATCTGTAGCCAAACTCTTCATTTCCATAACCCAAGAAGATACACTGTTTAGACTTGTCATCAAGCTTTGACCTTTCATCTCTTGGAACATGCACAAATGCCCGACAACCGAACACTTTCAGGTAATTATACGAGACATCTTTCCCACTCCAAACTCTTTGTGGAACATCCCTCTTAAGAGGAACTGATGGAGAAAGATTTATCAAGTCTATTGCTTTTCTCATCGCTTCACCCCAAAATGACTTAGGCAATTTCGCATGAGAGAGCATACACCGAATCCGATCATTAATTGTCCGGTTTATTCTCTCCGCCACTCCATTTTGTTGTGGTATTTTTGGAACAGTCTTCTCAAGCTTGATGCCATAATCCCTGCCATAATGTTCATATGGGCCTCTATATTCACCACCATTGTCAGCTCGAAGACATTTCAACTTCTTCTCGGTTTTTCTTTCCACATCGACATGAAATTGTTTGAAAATTGCCAGCACCTGATCTTTAGATTTCAATGCAACAGCCCATACTTTTCTAGAACAATCATCAATAAATGTCACAAAGTACAATGCACAGCCAAGTGTTCTAGCATCCATGCAACAAACATCAGTGCGAACTAAATTAAGTACATTTGATTTCGTATGTGGAGAGGGACTATGAAATGAGAATCTATGCTGCTTACCTTTAAGGCAATGAGCACATTCCTTCAGATTTTTCTCCTTCAATGGTAGAAGATTCTTTTTCACAAGAGTTTCAAGCCCCTTCTTGCTGAGATGACCGAGTCTCATATGCCATAGATCAACTGAGGAGTCCTCCACTACATTCACATCTTCCTTGACCAACTTAGCTTGCATGGTGTAAAAAGTGCATGTCTTCTTACCCTTAGCCACTATCATGGAACCCTTGGTCAATTTCCGTTTGCCGTCACCGAAGATATTGCAATAACTATCATCATTCAAGGCACCTGTGGAGATCAAGTGAAGTCGAATATCCGGAACATGTCTCACATTTGTCAAAAGTAAACTACATCCAACATCGGTCTCCATTTGAACGTCCCCATGCCGATAACCTTGGAAACACTACTATTTCCCATCTTAACACAACCAAAATCACCACTGCGATAGGAAGTAAAATAGTCATGCCGTGAGGTGATGTGAAATGAAGCTCCGGAATCAACAACCCAACCAGAGTCTTGGCATGTGAGGTTCACACAAGTGTCATCACAAATAAACACAATATCGCCGTCGGATGCCACTACCGTTGTAACTTCTTTTCTTCTTTTTTTCGATCTTTATTTCTATCATGAAATTTTTCTCTCTTTGGCAACTTATATTCTCTTGCATAATGTCCCATCTTGCCACAATTGTAGCACTTCACACTCCTCCTCGGCCTGGACTTCGATCTGCCTCTTGACTTGCCTCTTTTATCAAAATTTTGGAAATTTCTTGATTGATTTCTCCCCCTGTTTTCTGTGACAAGTGCCTCCGATTTAGAAGCATAATTCAAGCCTTTTCTTCTTGTTTCTTTATTGAATAGGCTTTCTTTGACTATGCTCGTAGAAAGCACACAAATGGAGCTGAGTTGTTTAATGCCACAACCAAAGTATCCCAACTATCAGGAAGAGTACCAAGCAATAGACATGCTTGCAATTCATCACCTAAGTTAATCTTAAGATTTGTCAATTGATTTACAACATTTTGAAATTTACTCAAGTATTCTAACATGCTACTTCCCTCCTTGTATCTCAAGTTCACAAGTCTTTTAACTAGAAAAGTTTTATTTTGTGGGGTTCTCCACTCATAGAGATCTTGCAATTACTTCCGCAAAGTGTCAGCTTTTGTTTCTTGAGCAACATGATGAAACACACTATCATCAATCCATTGTCGAATAAACCCAACTGTTTTCCGATTCATACGCTCCCATTCTTTGTCTTCCTTATCTCCTTTAGCCTCATCACCCTCAACGGGATCAAATAAATCTTTGCAATATAACATGTCTTCCATCCGAGGCTTCTAAATGTTGTAATTCGAGACATTTAACTTAAACATGGTGCCACTAGTTTCCTCCATTCAATACTAGAGTATCAATGAAAGCTCTGATATCACTTTGTTGGGGAGAACTGCAGCAACGGTTCACCAAGAACCAAGCCAATTCAGGATCAATATCTCTCCCGAAACTAAACCGACCGAAATCAACTTAATTCCAACAACAACCCACAATATTCTAGCAATATAACCACACAATAATAAGGAAACAAATGCAACAATCGACACCAATATTTAACGTGGAAACCCAAAGCGGGAAAAACCAAGGACCGCCCTCAAAACCTTCCACTAATCACTGAGAATAGTAGGATACACTAAGTTCTTCTCTAGTCACATACTAGAGGCACAACATCAACATTACAACATCATTTTCATCACCACGAAGGTGGATTTACATAAAATGAGGAGAAAAACCCTAACCACGATTAAAGAGTTCAGAGGAGATTCTCAACGAACGAAACCGATCAACTCATAGCTCTCGGTCTCACGAACAACATACTGAAATTTGAGCCAATTCTGACAACGTTTGGCCTTCGAAATCGGACCGCGAAGATGCGCCCTTTCTTCCTCTTCTCCCCTGAACTCTCGGTGAGTCTCGGTGGGACTCACTTTTGCTTTTTCTCTCTCTTCTTCTTGAGCACACGCACGAAGCTGCCCTTTTCTTTTTGTTTTTTTCTATTTTGACTTTGGTTTCTTTTCTTTTTATTTGCTTTATGCAAACTGAGCCCCACATAAGGTGGATTAGTCAACACCCTTCTCCTACTATGCTTCAGTATAGTCATTTCTGCTATTGACGATATAGATAGGCGTGCATTGCTTGCATTCAAGGCCAAAACAACTAGCGATCCTTTCGGGTCGCTTAACTCGTGGAACAATAGCACTGACTTCTGTCGATGGTATGGGGTTAAGTGCAGTTGTCGACACCACAAACTCACGGAAGTGGACCTCAGTTCCAGAGAACTCTCGCAATCCATCTCACCTCACATTGGCAACCTCAGCTTCTTGAGAGTACTGAATCTCCACAACAATAGCTTCGGCCTTGAAATTCCTCCACAAATTGGCCGGCTACATTGGCTCCAATTCTTGTATTTATCCGATAATTCACGGACAGGCGAGATTCCCAGGAATATATCAAGTTGCTCAAACCTTGTATTCTTCGTCCTCTTGTACAACCAATTGGTTGGAGGAATTCCAGTGGAGCTAGGCTCATTGTCAAAGCTTTATTTTGTCGCCTTTTCTCAGAACCAATTAACTGGCAGCATCCCTTCATCCATAGGCAACTTATCATATTTGGAGGTGTTTTTTCGTAGCGAAAATGGTTTGAGTGGGATCATTCCACGTTCTCTAGGTCGACTGACCAAGCTAAATAAGATTGTCTTGTCAATGAACGGGCTTTCAGGTACCATTCCACCTTCGGTCTTCAACTTGTCTTCGCTGATTGCATTCGAGGTAGGTATGAACTAGATCCATGGCAATCTTCCTGAAGGTATAGGATTCACTCTCCCAAACCTTCAACTTTTGTACATTTATGACAGCTATTTCTCTGGATCAATTCCTTTGTCGATATCCAATGCCACTAATCTAAGAGGGCTCCAACTTGGAGCCAATGAGCTCTCCAGGAAAGTCCCTTCATTCGCGAATCTCCATAACCTTGAGTGGGTTTTCTTAGGCCCCAACTATCTCGGGAGTAAAGGGTTCGATGTAGATGAACTGAGCTTCCTCTGCTCTCTAACAAATGCCTCTTACTTAAGGCAATTGGGGATGATTGGAAATAGATTTGGTGGGACACTTCCCGTATGCATCAGTAATTCCTCCACTACTGTTACATACCTGGGAGTAGGCATGAATTTGATATCGGGTGAGATCCCAAGAGAGATTGGTAATCTTGTGAACTTGCAGACATTAGTAATAGCGGACAGCCTTCTTTTAGGTCCTATCCCGTCAAATTTAGGAAACCTTTCAAATCTTGCATTTTATACTTGTCAGGAAACTACCTATCTGGCAAAATCCCATCCTCTTTGCAAAATCTACGGCATTTGATCTATTTATATCTTTACAGAAATAACTTCGAAGGATTGATTCCTTCATACCTAGTCAAGTATTAGAGCTTGACAAAACTAGATCTTTCTAGTAACAATTTTAGTGGCAAAAGGACACTATTGATGCCATAACTTGTGTACGGAGATTACTTTAGTGCCATAACTTTTTTTCGGATCACTTTGGTGCCAAAATCGGAGAAAAAAGATCACTTTAGTGACTTCGGCAAAAAAAAGTGCCACGTCAGATTTCCGGCGAGCCACGTCAGATTTCCAATGAGCCATGCCAGCATTGGAAATTAATAAAAAAAAGAGCCACATCAGATTTCCGGCGGCCATGTCAGCATTGGCACTAAAGTGATCGTTTTTCAAAAATGTTGGCACCAAAGTGAAAAAAAAAAAAGTTATGGCACCAAAGTGATCTCCGTACATAAGTTATGGCACTTGTGGTGTACTTTTGCCCAATTTTAGTGGTCCAGTTATATTCCCCATGGATGGGAACCTCATCTATTTGGAATTGTCTCAGAATCGTCCGAGTGGAGTCCTTTCGATGGAAATTGGGAACTTGAAACATTTAGCTACTTTGGATGTCTCGAGAAATATTTTGGATGGTGAAATCCTGAGCAGTCTAGGCAATTGTGATGGACTGATAGTACTAAGAATACGAGATAACCTCTTCCATGGATCCATTCCACAATCAATTAGCTCATTAAGAAGCATTGAGGAATTAGATCTTTCCAAGAACAATTTCTGTGATGAAATTCCTAATTAAGTTCTTAGAGGTATTTCAGTATTTGAAAAAGCTGAATTTATCTTATAATCATTTGGAAGGCGCCCTACCAAGTCAAGGAGTTTTTAGGAATGTGAGTGTAACTTTTGTCATTGGAAATGAAAAGCTCTGTGGAGCAGTGCCTGAATTTGAGCTCCCTAAGTGCGTCTCTCGAAACTCCAAAAGTAGAGGAGGAGCCCATAAGTTGAAACTCACTATTGCCAACCTTTTTGGTCTTCTTGGAATAACTCTCGTTGTCACTTTCCTATATCTATGTTGGTTCAAGCAGAAAAAAAATAAGCCAATTTCAAGCTGCTTAGATGATCCATTGTTGAATTTGTCTTATGGAACTCTCCTAAAAGTGACGGATGGTTTTTCTTCGACTAATCTAATTGGGGATGGAAGTTTTGGATCTGTCTACGAGGGGCTGCTCCATGAGAATGGAAATGTCATTGCGGTGAAGGTGCTTCAAGAGCTTCAAAGCTGAGTGCGAGGCTTTAAAGCATATAAAACACCGAAATCTTCTGAAAGTCTTGACGGCATGCTTAGGCATTGATTATAATGGTGATGAATTTAAGGCTTTAGTTTATGACTTCATGGTCAATGGTAGCCTAAAAGAGTGGCTGCACCCAAATCCAGCTCCAAATGATGCAGATGGGCACTCAAAGAAATTAAGTCTCATCCAAAGGATAAACATTTCCATTGATGTTGCTTTTGCATTAGATTATCTCCACAATCAATGCGAAAGCCCAATTATTCATTGTGATCTAAAGTCAAGTAATGTCCTTCTAGATGCAGACATGGTTGGGCATATTGGTGACTTTGGATTGGCGAAGATTGTCCTTGAATCCACATATGACACTGGAGCAAATATGAGTTCTGCTGGTTTAAGAGGAACAGTTGGTTATGCCGCTCCCGGTAAAAACTCCCTATCCCCCCAACCTGAAGAAAGCTTAGACCTGTCATTATCAACTTGTCCTTATAGAGACTGGTGTTTTTTGTTTTATCATTTCTTCAAGAAACTGTTTTGTGAATTCAAATTTAATGTGTTTGACATTTCTTACACCATGACATGTGTAAACTGCAGAATACGTTAACGGAAGCCAGGTCTCAAGAGAAAGTGATGTCTATAGTCACGGCGTTCTTTTATTAGAGATGTTCACGGGATTAAGTCCCACTAGCGACATGTTCAGATATAATTGGAATCTTCACAATTATGTTGCTGAGGCTCTACCCCAATGAGCTATGGAGGTTATCGATCACGTGCTGCTTCACGAAAGAGAGAGCCACAGTTGTTCCCAAGATTCAGTTCACGAAAGAAGCCGCATATTTCAGGAATGTTTGGAAACAATATATCGTATTGGACTCGCTTGCTCTGTGGTGGAGCCTAGAAGACGCATGAGCATCGACAAAGTTGCAACCCAGCTGCAGTCGATCAGGAAGAAACTTTTTGCAGCTTCTTTACTTGAATAGACGAGACACGAATAGTTGACATCGAAAGTACCATGTTCTTCATTTCCTATAATGAATCTCTCTAGTGCTATTTGAGGATGAAAAAGGGAAGGACGAATGTGAGTCTCCTAATTTCCTTGTGAATCTAAGAGAGTACCGTCCCAACATTCCTACTTTAGAGAATTAGCCATCAATTCACACTTTCTAACTTTTTCTTTCGTCAGAATGACATTTCTTGACAAATTAATGGGATAAATAGCCAAAATTACGAGCCAAATTGACCTGTAATTACGGATTCAATATACACGAAATGGGACAAGTGCTCCTCTGAGCTCTGCAAGGCTCTGCTCTCTGTATGGCTCCACTGCAATTAGTGTGTCATCATGCTTTGCTGATTGAATCTGGTCTGTAGGTCCGCCAGAAAAATAATGATAAATATCATATACTTGAAAATTTTTAGTCCTGACCACAAGCAACGGTTTGCATCAGAGGTTGATTGTTAAAGCCTGAAGTTTTGGGATTTGATTACTCTTGTTGCCAACCGCTTATATAATTGCTGTTTTGTCTTCGTTTCCGACCTTTGAAGTCCATCAGCTAGTCCATTATCCAGAGGCGACGGAAACTTCACTTGTCGACATCACAATTGATATAATCCTTCGAATTAACTCTTCTACTTGCGAGGTCAACTAGTACAACAGAAAAGGCAAGAATTTGAATAAAATCCATGGCATTAGTAGCTAAAATAGCCAAATGGCTTGACATTTTTGATTATTCTAATCAACATTTTCCTTCCTTCTTTTTTTTTTTTTCAATTTTGGTTTTATTGATGCAACTTCCTCTAGACCGATTTGCTGTTCCAGTTTAGTATCATCTTACTAGGCTAGTTAGTAGTTAAAACTTAAGAGTATCCGATGTTCTGGCTGCTTTCTTTTCCTGCTCATACACAAGCATCTAGCTCAATCTTGTACTCCTCTCCGCAGGCAAACCTCACGAGCTGTGATATTCCCTGTTAAACGCAGATAAACAAATGATTCCGGCAATATATATTGTTGGACCTGTGTCCCAGTGCTGCTGTTGTTTTTCTTGTCGTTTTTAGTCTTTTCTATTTTGCTGTCAAGTTTGATTTGTTAGATAGTTACTTTGTTAGCTATTTTCTAGGAAGTGGAACAAGTCAGTTTTTAAGTCAGTTTTTGCACGTTAGTGTGCAGTTAAAAACAGGTTTCTATTAAGCTTGTTCTTGACAGTTTTTTTTTTTGGTTTAATGTTAATATTTTCAAGTTTTCTATTCCATCTCTCTCTACGAAATCAGAAAATTGTGAAGGCTGGTTTGTTTCATCTTCTTTAACAATCGGTATCAGAGCATATGTGGAATCTTAAGGGACTGTGAAGTGAGGGTAAGCGAGCCTGCAAAGACAAAGCTGATGGAGGCAGGATCAAGTGGATTCTCTGCAATGGCTGCTCCAGTCTTTACTGGGGAAAATTATCAAGCTTAGGCTGTCAAGATGACAGCATTCTTGGAGGGTCATGATTTGTGGGAGGCTGTGGAGAATGATTATGAAATTGCTCCACTTCCAAACAATTCGACCTTGAATCAGATAAAATTTCATAAAGAGAGAACCACAAGAAAGGCCAAGGCAAAGTCTTGCCTGTATGCCGCTGTCTCACCCCTTATTTTCACAAGGATCATGAGATGTGATTCTGCAAAGGCAATATGGGATTGCTTGAAGGATGAATACGAGGGAGATGAGAAGATAAGAAGCATGAAGGTGCTGAATCTCTTAAGGGAGTTTGAGAGACAGCAGATGAAGGATTCAGAGTTAGTGAAGGAATACTTTGATAGGCTGATTGGGATAGCTGAAAAGATCAGAGTTTTAGGGACTGACTTAAAGGATGAAAGGCTAGTTCAGAAGATCCTGGTGTCTCTTCCAGAGAAGTTTGAAGCCACCATAGCTTCTCTGGAAAATACAAGAGATTTAGTTGACATAAAGCTTGCAGAATTGTTAAGTGCCCTACAGGCACATGAGCAAAGACGACTGATGAGAAGAGAAGAGCCTGTAGAGGGTGCACTGCAAGCTAAATTGAAGTTCAATGATGGAGGCAAAGGGAAGAAATGGAATCAGTTAAAAGGAAATGTAGGTGGCTCCAAGTTTGTAGCGAAAGAAGAAAGTTCTAGTGGGTCTGGTAAATGGAAGAAGAACAAGAAGCCTTGTCAACACTGTGGTGGAACTACTCATCAGTCCTTTAGATGCTGGAGGAGGCCTGATGCTAAGTGCAGAAGATGTCACAAGATGGGTCACATGGAAGCATTCTGCAAAGAGAACAATCACTAGCAAACAGGAGAAGCACAGATAGCAGTGAATGAAACTGAGGAAGAATGCTTGTTTGTCGCTTCCTATTCTGGTTCTCCTATTGAGAATGATGCATGGCTAGTGGATAGTGGCTGTACCAATCATATGACTGGCAATTTGAAGTTGTTTAGGCGTATAGACAGGTCAGTTAGGTCCAAAGTCATAATTGGCAATGGACAGTATATCGAAGTGCAAGGAAAGGGTACAGTGGCTATTGAAGGAAATCAGGAGGTGAAGCTGATTAGTGATGTTCTCTTTGTGCCAAAAATTGACCAGAATCTGTTGAGTGTTGGTCAATTAGTTGAGAGGGGCTATAAGGTGAAGTTTGAAGGAAAGGAATGCCTTATTGATAATGCAAATAGCAAGGACGTGTTGAGAATGCCAATGAAGGACAAGTGCTTCTTGTTCAAGCCACATGAAATGCAAAAAATGGCTTTGAAGTGCAAAGAAGAAAATGCAGAGCTATGGCATAAAGGCTTGGACATGTTCACTGGAAGAACATGCTGTTTATGCAGAGGAATAGCTTGGCAGATGATTTGCCAAGTTTGGAGAAGGAATTTCCACAGTGTAGAACTTGTCTTCTTGGCAGGCAAGCCAGATTTCCTTTCAAAGGAAGAGGCTGGAGAGCATGTGAGAAGTTGCGATTAGTCCACATAGACTTATATGGACCTATGTCAAAGTCGTCTCTCAATGGTAGCAGGTATTTCATTACTTTCATAGATGACATGACTAGGATGAGCTGAATTTACTTTCTGCAAACCAAGTCTGAAGTTTCTGATGTGTTGGTGAAGTTCAAAGCCTTAGTTGAGAATCAAAGTGGGAAGAAAATCAAAATGCTCAGGTCTAATAATGGTTCTAAGTATACAGCTCACAAGTTTAAGTTAAATTGTGAGAAAGTAGGCATTATGCAGCAGTTCACTGCCCCCTATTCACCTCAATAGAATGGGGTCAGTGAGAGGAAAAACAAAAGCATTATGGAAATGGCCAGATGTATGATGTAGGAGAAGATGTTACCTAAGAAGTTTTGGGCTGAGGCAGCTAGTACTGCAATGTTCTTGTTGAACAGATTGCCCACAAAGGCCTTAGAGAGGTCAACACCTTTTGAAGCCTGGTATGGTGTTAAACCTTATATAAAGAATTTAAAAGCTTTTGGGTGTTTGTGTTATACGCATGTTCCTTAGGTCAAGAGGGACAAGCTGGATCAAAGAACTAAGCCTGGAGTTTTCATTGGATACAGTCTACATTCAAAGGCTTATAGGATTTTTCAGCCTATGACAGGGAAGGTGATTGTGAGTAGAGATGTTGTTTTTCTAGAGGAAGATGAGTGGGATTGGATGGAAGAAAAGAATGCAGAAGAGAAGAAATCTGCAGAACAACAACTTGCAACAACTGTACAGGTTGATGAAGTTGTGAATGGATTGGAAGATACTATGGATGATATGCCAATAAGAGGGACAAGGTCACTTGCTGAAGTTTATGAAAGAAGCAATGTGGCAGTGCTTGAACCAGCTAATTTTGTGGAAGCTAAGGAGGATCAGAAGTGGATTGCAGCAACGCAGGAGGAGTTCACAATGTTTTAGAAAAACCATACATGGGAGCTTATTGACAGAGCATCTAACAAGAATGTGATTGGGGTTAAGTGGGTGTTCAGAACAAAACTTATTCCTGATGGTTCTGTCAATAAACACAAAGCTAGACTAGTTGTGAAAGGCTATGCTCAGATATGGGGAGTAGATTATTTTGAAACTTTTGCGCTTGTTGCAAGACTTGATACAATCAGGCTACTATTAGCTATTGCAGCAGAGAAGGGGTGACCTATATTTCAGCTAGATGTCAAGTTTGCATTTCTGAATGGAGAGCTCAAAGAGGAGATTTTTGTTGAACAACCTGAAGGCTTCAGTGTCAAAGGGCAAGAAGAGAAGGTATATAGATTGAGGAAAGCTCTATATGGACTGAAGCAGGCTCTAAGAGCTTGGTATGGAAAGATAGACAGATATTTGCAGGATTTTGGCTTTGTAAGAAGCTTGAGTGAGTTCACTCTTTATGTCAAGAAGGTGAATCACAGTGTTGTAATTTTGTCACTCTATGTAGATGATTTGTTGGTGACAGAGAATGATGTGAAACTGATAGAGAGGGTGAAGCAAGGTCTATTTGCAGCTTTTGAGATGTCAGACTTGGGAAAGATGGTTTATTTCCTAGGTTTGGAAATAAAACAAACTTCACATGAGATTTTCATCTGCCAAAAGAATTACATGAAGAAAATTTTGAAGAAGTTTCAGATCTAAGATTGTAGAAGTGTCAGCACTCCTATGACTACTAAGGAGAAGTTACAAAAGAATGATGGAACAGAAGCGGTAGATGCTTCAATGTATAGAAGCTTAATTGGATGTCTCATGTATCTCACAGCAACTAGACCGGATATTTTATTTGCTGTAAGTGTTTTATCCAGGTTCATGAGTAGTCCTAGTCAGTTACATTTGGTCGCTGAAAAAAACGGTCTTGAGATACATCAAAGGAACATTGTTCTTTGGTGTGAAGTTTAGGAAAGGCCAGAAGTTTAAGTTGCAGGGTTTTTCTGATAGTGAATGGGTTGGCTCAATAGATGACATGAAGAGTACATCTGGGTACTGCTTCACTCTTGGTTCTACTTGTTTCTCCTGGTGTTCCAAAGAGCAGGAGATTGTAGCTTAGTCCATTGCAGAGGCTGAGTTTATAGCAGCTACTGCAGCTGCAAATCAAGTTTTGTGGCTGAAGAAGATAATGAAGGATTTGTGGTTGAGTTCTTGTGATTGCATTGAAGTTTATGTGGACAATCAGGCTGCTTTAGCAATATCACAGAATCCAGTATTCCATGGCAAAACCAAGCTTTTTAAAATCAAATTCTTCTTTCTGCGTGAAGTGCAACAAAGTGGTGAAGTTAAGTTGGTTTATTGTAGATCAAAAGATCAGCTTGCAGACATGTTCACAAAGCCACTTCAAGTTGAAAGATTTGAGCTGTTAAGGGAGAAAATTGGAGTTTGCAGCAGCAACTGATCCAAGGAGGAGTTTGTTGGAGCTGTGTCCAAGTGCTGCTGTTGTTTTTCTTGTCGTTTTTAGTCTTTTCTATTTTGCTGTCAAGTTTGATTTGCTAGACAGTTACTTTGTTAGCTATTTTCTAGGAAGTGGAACAAGTCAGTTTTTAACTCAGTTTTTGCACGTTAGTATGCAGTTAAAAACAGGTTCCTATTAAGCTTGTTCTTGACAGTTTTTTTTTTTGGTTTAATGTTAATATTTTCAAGTCTTCTATTCCATCTCTTTCTGCGAAATCAGAAAATTGTGAAGGCTGGTTTGTTTCATCTTCTTTAACATATATGAATAAGGGTACTAAGAAGATTTCTAAACAGTATTATTTGTTTGAGTTGAGACAGCATATATGGAAAAGCAGTAAAATCCAGAGAAAAGACTAGACGCTATAGAAAAACAATCTCCGAGTTCTGGAAGATAACAGAGGTTGGAAGTAGAGTGAAACCAATCCCATTTTATGGGTACACTCCCCAGTTAACAGCACATTGTTCAAATACAATATTGTTAACACCCATTTCACGTGTTCTTCTTTATAATGAAAATCACAGTTTTGGCATAATTTTACCTTCAGTTTCTCGATTTGATTCTGCAGAGATTGCTGGAACTCGGTTTCCCCAACAATATCTGCTAAAAGAGCTTTTTGTTCCTTTTCCAAGGTCTTAACATCCACTGCCCTTAGCTCTTCCTGCATCGTACTGCAGCAAACAAAGATGCTGAGTCTTGACTACAACTAAGTACAATCAATACTAAGTCAAAGTGATTAGAAATTAGAAATCACACTCGTGCCAAAAGGCGAAATTAACTGATCAAGATGGAAGCATTAATACCAAATCAAAGCCAAAACCCCCTAGAGGTATCAGTTTAGGCGATTAGGCATGTCATTTGAATCAAGCTGCTCCATGGCAGTTTTCTGCTAGATTATAAAATTGAAATGGAACGTGCTTCATTCGGACCACGAGTTGGCATGCTCTATTTTCGGGTGCTTATCTCCCAAGATGAGCATTGTAGTGCATATTATCTCATATCCGCCCTAAGCTTTGACAATTAGTGAAAATCATTTTAACCAGAGAAGTGAAATCAACATATTGTGAAATTTAGATATGGACTACTTAACTGCAGAATTTTCAGTAGCTAGCTAAGCCTTTGTTCTTTTGATCTCGTCAAGTTTCGCTGTCGCAGAATACACACTGAAGATCAGTTCCTTGCTCGCTTCATTCTTCTGTCAGTTCAAGCATTAAATTTAAGTAACTACTCTGTTCAATGAACATAATTCTTTTTGTTTTTAGTTTTTTGTCTGTAAGTACCTCGATATCAGTAAGCAGGTGATTGGAAAGTTTGCCTCTTGCTGCAGTGGTATCAGCATTAGATATCAAAAGTAAACCACAATGGAAGTTTTTGTAACACATAACCTCACGGTGCACAGTACAGGGAGCATGGCTCGGAATTGTATCTGCTTACTGGCTCTTTCATGTAGGTGATAAATTTTCCAGGTGTAGATCCTGCCTTAAGTTGAAACATCAGATTATGATGACCAGATAAAGCAACAAAAGAAATTTGACCAGATAAATTTTCCAGGTGTAGATCTTGCCTTAAGGGTGTCTGCAGTTAGCATTCCTTCACCGCTATGGAATTTGGCTGTAAACACTCTTTCTCACCAAGTCTCCATATTCTCATTGCTCTTTAGTTCACTGAATTGGTCATATGAGAACTCTTAAGCAGTAGCTCATGTAAAATTGTTCAAGTTAGGAGAGCAAACTGTCATACTTTCTTACGCTAGCGAGCAGCTCCTTAGTCAAGCAAGGGAAGGCAATCATTCCATCAGTTGTCCGATGCATGGCGAAATTGTGCATCCCAAATATTTAAGTATCGGCAATTCGGATTTAGACCTAATGGGTCTTCTTGGTGAAAGTTCGACCTGCATCGTTTAGAAACAAAAGGCATGTCAATTTAGTTTTGCTAACTGGAGAGGTGCTACGTCTTTTATCTTGAGAGTCTTTCAAGGTGAGAGCCTGGCGTGCTACCTAAGAAAATGTGGAATACATACACTGCAACAATGTAATTGGGAAAATGAGCAAAAAAAGTTCATAAATTTGAAGAGGAAAGGGCACTATAGTGTTGACACCTACACGGGGAGGTCGCGACATATAGCTGTTCAAAGTGGCTGAAGCAACCTTAAAGCTAATGCCAAAGAAATTATTGATGCCTACGAAAAAGGAGTGCTTCATTGGGTGAAAAGGGACAAGAAGGAGTACTCCATCAAGTGGTTATACATTAGGATGTGTCATAATAATACGTAGCGCTTGATCATATTGTTTTACTTTTGACTGAATGATCTCATCATCAGAGTCGATCTCAGGAAGTGTGTCTCCTTCTTTATAGGTGTAGTGACTATCTTAGCTTTCATGAATTTCATGAGCTGATTGTGAACTATCTCTTGCCTTTTTGTTTTTGGTTGCTTATAGGATGGCCTCTTGAAATACCTGAGTGTGACAGTACGTATTTGAGACTTGCCCTCCTGAATTGCTGAGAGACTTTTACGTGGCCCCGTTTGGTTTAGCTTTGGGAAGGGGCTTTTGGCCTCAAAAGTCTCGAAAGCTCCTTCACAAAATACTAAACTGTTTAGTTCAGCTTTCGGCCTAGCATTGGCCAAATGATAGCATTTGGAATGCTGAAAGCCCAAAGCTGGTCTGGACTGGCTTTGGGCTTTCGGCATTTTCCTTCTCAAGCTACTCTTACTCAAACTTTAATATTCCAGCTTTGCCCCCTTGTTACTGTTCACCTTCTTCATTAAAGTGTGGCTGGTGAGGGTAGCCGATGACACCTAGACGGCGAAGGGCTGGCAAGGGGCCAGCGAGGTCGCCCAACCCAGGTTGACGTCGCTTGGGTCGCGAGCTAAGGTAGCCGTCGCCTAGGTCGCACGACCTTAGGCCTCGTTGCCTGAGGTCGAGTGACCCCCAGGAATGGCCGCCTGGGTTGTGTGACCCTTGCCGGGGGTCGCCCGAGGTTCAATGATGGCCCGCCTTGGTCGCGCGACTCTCGTCGGGGGTTGCCTAAGGTTGGGCGATGGCACTAGATTTGGCTCGCCGGCAGTCGCCCGACCTAGGGCGATAGCCTCTGACGCCAGATCTGGCTCGTCAGTGGCCGTAGCTAATGAAGGGTAACATTATTTTTTTTAATAAAAAAGGGTCCCAAAGCATTTTGGAAAAAAAAATTAGCCAAACACTACTTTAGCTAAAGTAGCTTCACAAAATTTTTTTTACGAAATGCCATTTAAATTTCCCCAAGGGGTTTTAAGTTAAAGGTATTTACATTCTCTAAAGGCCTTTTTCCAAAGTTGAACTAAATGGGCCCATGGATAATTTTTACAGGCAGCAATGGGGCAAAACTGTTACTGACCATGTCTAGTTGCAGGTGGATGTAAATAATGGAACTGAAATTGGTTGAACAATTAAAAAGTTTCCACTGTTGACAGCCAGAGAGTATGTATTGGCTTGGAGGCTGTGGGAGGACTTAGATGGAGCTTTCTACTGTTTTACGAAGGTAATTCACACATCTCTATGTTCTGGCAACTCTCTGAATTGACGAGCTTTCTCTTTTTGAATGATGGAATCTTTTTAATATATTGCTTGCATACAGCTAGATTCTCTCTCTCTCTCACTCATGCTCACCATGCTTGTTGTATTGCGTGACAGGACCGCATGGTTAGGAGATCATATGGCAGATGCTTTTGGTCCAACAGTCAGAACTTGAAACTAATGCCACGTCACTTCCCCTTTATTTCTGTACCAAAGTAAAAATAAATTTCTTCCTAATTTCTGAAGGTATACTGAAGAGTCCAGTCTTGAGAATATTTTTGATGGGATGCCTGCCTATATTGGTTCATTGGCTAATTTCCATTTCAGAAATAAATTCATGTTTCAGCTCATTTTATGCCAAGGAAAGACGATTTGATTGTTTGGTGAGACTTGGATGATACAATATGTTTAGTTAATTGGCATAAGGTGTCACGCCCCGAACCCCCGTCGAGCCCGCGACATCCCGCCTCCGATCGAATAGTTGCGACGTCCCAGGTTATCGCCAACCTCAACTAAACATCAGAGATTTAATCGCGCAAACAAAAACCATAAACATCCTGACAAATTAAACTGGGGAGAATTAGGAGAATATACATTTCCATTTCTTGTTCAACTAGTTCCACCATATATATAATAAAACAAATCTCTGTCTACCAGTGCACACTTTACTAAAACTACCAAAATCAAAAAGGAGTCAATGACCTGACGTTCAACCTCAAAAATGGTTTTCATCCGAGGCAAGCTTTCCTACTTCTACAAACACGGTCGTCGTGTATCTTGTCCAGGTCATCCCGTCACCCATTGGAAACTTAGCTACCTCATACTCCATATGCACTGGTACTCCAAAACATTCTGATGGTTGTGGTGGATTATTCACGGCTCAGGTCGGGGTTCTGAAATATTTGGTTGAAAATAACCGTGAGACACTTCTCACTAAGTACACCCCTAAACCCAATCTAGGCTATCACGTACCTTTAGACAATTACGCAATCACACACATACATTCACAAACGCTGAAACATCACTTCGCTGGCATATCAAATAATATTGCCAGGCCCAATCATGCGCACAATAGCATTCAAACTCAATCATGTCAGATGTACACATGCGTATGTATCATTCTCATCCCACTGTTTCTTCCATCCTCATTCTTCTTTCGTATTCCTCGTCAGTGACCCGCGTTGAAGTACACGCCTCAGGCACACTGCAACAATTCATTTTCCACAACACTCGCCAGTGACTCGTGTTGAAGTACACGTCTCAGGCACACTGCGATCATTCACCACATCCGGCCTGCGTACCCGTTCACGCCTCAGGCCCCAATCACAACCTGAGCATCACACGCTCCAAGCTCGATCCCAATTTAGCCAGCGTCAAATGCGACATGCCTACATGATTGGAACCCAAGCTTATGATGCCTCGGTCCAATCCCGGTCTCACCCGAGCTGATCGTGCCTCGGACCGATTTTCATTCTTGCTTTTTCAATCCTCAGCATGTGCCAAATGCAACAAACCTACGTGATCGCGGCCCGAGTTTATGATACTTGGCCCGATCCCAAACTCGCACTTTCGCACTTTCACGCACTTTCACACACTTTCCCACCATCATTTGCCACACCACAACATTTCCTTACTCATGCACACGCTCTACATGTATTTACTACACGCAACCGGCCCATCACACGTGGCCCGTGCATGCATCACTTCACACATAAAATACGCTCACTCAGCAATTCACATGGCCACTGTCAACAATTAATTCAATCTGGCTCACGCATGCACCAATATGCATAATTCTATTATATAATTACACAACTAAGCACCCGATTAAATCAACTCCATCCAGAATAATTCCAAACACGCCTAAAACACGTAAATTGCCAATTTCCTCTAACCAGATGGCATCGGGTTAATTTCGATCCTTTATGACACTTTCTCGCCATTAAATGCCAACTCTAAAAATCCAACTTGTGTCCCGAACAAATCATCACAGCCCCGTGAACAGTAAATTACAGCTTGTGAACAGTAATTCGCAGCTTATAACACACATATAACCATCACAATTGCGAGTAATTTTAGTCACAAGGACTCTCACAATTCAGCCACGACATCACACAACAATCCAACACATATACACCACAAATCAAGCCATAAACACATTATTCCGAACCACAAATTCCAGCATGTATAGTTCTTGTAGACAGCCCTTATTTACTCTCCAAATAACCCCCAAACCATCATAATTCCAGCCATAATTTCACCCAAGGTGAACTTGATAAATTCGTCCATGAAACAAACCCCAAAATTTGCCGAACACTAGTTCGTTAATATCGAAATCATTATTTTTCTTCCACCAAACGACGTCAAATCGATTTCGGTCCTTCACGGGACTTTTTCACCATAATTTCTTGGTTCTAAAAATCCAACTTGCGTCCTGATCGGCCCATCACGGCCCCATGAACAGTAGATCACAGCCACTATTATTTTCTAATTTCCAATAATTAATGCCCGAATTAAATCTCAAGGCTTGCCATAAAATTTTCACTACTAATTCATACAATTCCGCACCTAACTTTATACAGATTTCGCCCAAAATCGCCTGTCGATACCCGAAGTCCTAAATTGGGTTTAGAGCGTGACTTACCCGAGTTCTAGACTATCGCGGCTAGAACGGAAAGCGACAGCACTTAATCGGGGATGGCGGCGACGGTGTATGGCTCTCGGGTGGCGGCGATCGTCTTGGGTGGCGACGGCGCGGCTTACTCGGCTGTGGGTCTTGCCTCACGTGAGAGAGAGAGAGAGAGAGAGAGAGAGAGAGAGAGAGAGAGAGAGAGAGAGAGAGACGGCGGCTGGTGGTGGTGGCTTGTGGCTGGTACGGCGGCTTGAGGGCGGTTCGGACGGTGGTGGCGAGCGGCGGCGCCGGCGGTGGGCTTCCCGGTGGACGGCAAGGAGCTCACGGTGGAGGGGAAAGGGTTCACGGCCAAAACAAGAAGGGGGAAAAATTCATGATGGAGAGGGGAAGAGAAATGGAAGAGAGAGAAAGGGTCTTCTTGACCTAAATAGTGATTTTTGACCCAAAAATATCTAAGGCACAATTAACCAAAATGCCCCTTGCCCTAAAATTAATCCTTTATAAATCCTTAAGGGCAAAATCGTCATTTTCTCCATTTCTCGTCCAAATCGAGTTTTTCCAAAGGAATTGAGTGCACCAAAAATTGACACGTGTCACATGCAACGTCGTCCTAACGTTCCGGCGTGACTTCCTAATTTTCCGGTGTCCAATTTGGGCAAAAATTCCATAATTAAATTCTATTAAACGTAACTCGAGCGTTTCTCGAGCTAACGGGCGGCTTGCTGGGGAAATTCGCAGAATCGACTCATGACTGATACTGAATCGAGTCACATACAAGTCCGTTCGATACGTGACGACCTTGGTTGTCATTAAAATCGCAAAGATCAATCACTTGATCCGAGGGGTACGATCGTTCGGTATAATTTCATAATCATTCGTCAAGTCGTTTCGTGGTTCAATGGAATCACCCGCGATCCACTACTAGGACAATGGTGAACTGACCCCTAACTATCCTTAGATCAGCCAACAGTGGCTCAAAATATCACTTCCGCGATTTAATGGTCGAAATCCATTCACGATCGAATTTTCTTTAGTTGTGCGAATTTAATTCCCCTATTAGCCTTTCCCTAATGGTTAGCATTCCCAGGAATGATCAGTTTTGAGCGAGAATTTACTACGAGCACATCTCATAAAACTCAATTATTCAATAAATTCCAATTGGTGGAATTTCGGAATGTCACATAAGGCCTCATAACTTTTGACTTTGCTGCTTCATCTTCTGGAAACTGTAATTTGGTGAGCTGAAGATTATATCAGGAGTTTATCATTTTGATTCTCCGTGATTGTGACCATGGTGCTTATCATAGTTGATTCAGTAACAAACCACCAAAAGAAATGTCGTTAAAATTGTGGAACTCATTGGTAAGATTGGTCTAGAACAAGGCGGAGGGAGGCAACTATATGGTGATTGAACAAATATTTTTGTCAAAGTACTATGTTGCTGTTATAGCAAGTCATATATGTTAAAAGAAAAAGATAGACTGTCAAGTTTTGGGTGGATGTCCTTAAAGCTCGATTATCATATTTCACAATGAGTTTTCTTGAGGAGAGGGGTGCAAAAGAATACTGGGGGTATTCTGGCAAGAAAAGCTTTCAACTTTTCTGAAGTTTCATATGGACAAGACTACTCCTTCCTTTAGAGGCTTCTGTAAGGAGGACTCAAAACTTCGTGCGAGAGGGAAGAGAGGAGTGTCTTGTTACTGGCTTACTTGTCTTTATCTTGGCTTACTTGTCTTTATCTTTATTCGGGCTTACTAAGGAGTTATGGGTTCAACACCAGACTGTGCTCTATAAATTGCTATCCTAAGTGCAAAGCGTGTCGTCACATCAGTTCCACGACTTTTATAACGAGGCTGCAATTATCCCCAGGTGTCGCTACTTTTTGAAGGCTCTAGAGACATGAATATTAAGTGTGATGTCTCAACTCTGGGTGCTAAAACAGGTCCCAAAGATCTTTCAAGTTGGTGGTTTGTTGTAGATAGGGACTGGTTTGAGGATGTGCACCTAGAGCCTTGGGGAGGGTTGATACTCCAATTTCCTCGCAGCTGGCTAGGAAAGTTATGTGACCATATCAAGTTGCGGAGACTAATATATTGGTACTCTGAGAGATAGTCCACACACTTTACCCCGCAATATGCTGGGTTAATTGAGTTTTAAGAATCATTCATGTGATCAGGAATAGGTATCGATGGCCTTCTTATGTTGAACTTACTATTGATGAGAAGACTTTGTATTTGACCATAAAGGCCTTGTTCATTTATCTTCTTCGACTATCACCAGGAATGTCAACATCCCTCAGCACCGCAGCAGCAGAAGTATGTTCGTGTTAAGTACTTTAGATCAGGATGGATAATCAGGAAAAGTATGTTCTCAAACTTCTTGTTTTAGCGATACTTCTTTTCCTTGATACTAGACTCTGTTTGAAGCTTCATTGACTGGGACAATAACTCAAACCCTTAGTGGGCTTTTGATTGTTTGGTGTGGCTTTTGCACTGAACTTTCTGCCTCTTATTAACTTTTAGAGTTGGAAATCAGTTTTCCATTTTATGTTGAAAATCTCAAATATGTTTAAAAAATTATAACTCCATTAAAACTAAAATAATCTTTTATTCCTCGCTAGAAATTCACGAGGGGCTTTTGGAATGGCTTTTGGTTTAAATTTTTCTCTTAGCCTTAAGCAAGTTAACTCTCTTAAGATATTGTCTACCTGAAATCTTTATGACAGATAGATATTAACGTTTATTGTCATTCGAAGTCGTGTAGATTCTTTTCAATAATATTTTGACAAATTAAAATAGATAATAATTTTTCTGTGGGGAAGCCAAAGGCACCTTTTAACGTTTAGAAGTTGAGGCAAACATGCGTTGCATGTCGACTGCCTCAAGTCAGCAGGCTTATGGGCTTTTACTCCATTCATGAGTCTCTTTCCCCCCTGCTTCGCAGTACCTGGCAGGAATGCCTTTGAGATTAGAATGTTCCATCAAGAAGATGCTGGTTTAAATGTGGAAATGGCAAAGATGGCTTTTGCAAAGGCCATATGGAGTTACGTTTGCAAGATGGACAGTGCATTACGCAAATACTCATCGAGTAATCTGCAACATGGTTCATCTCTCAGTGCTGTCAGTTTAATCCAGAAGGTCTGACAAAGAGATTAATTTGCTAGCGCTTTAGTTTTTCTAAGGTCGTGGTTAGCTTCACCATAACCTGATTACCTGCTCATGCATGATAAACAGAAATAGGGGCACTTCTGATTTTATGTTGGTCACTAAATTCATTGACCTTCTTAGTTCCAAGAAATGAGCTTACGCTGCTCTACTCTTTCCATATTTTCTCGTTATATCTGCAAGCAAACTCTCCCGAAATTTTCTACATGGTGGCTGATATATGCTTTTCTCCCACTCCTAGGTACCTCGTGAACTACAAATGTCAAGCAGCGCTAACTCTTCACCTGTGGCTGCAGCACCTTCAGTTTGTGTTGAAACAATCTCTGAATAGAAAAAACTATTGAGAAGACCATCTAAGAAAGCACTTGCCGATGGTTTTCTTCTTCTTGGAGGCATCATTTGCCTGACTTGTGGCCACTCTACGCTTGGGGCTAAAGTAGCCGTCGGCTACGTGTTGACAAAACTGAGTAATCGTGGTGATTCTTCTGGTCAAAGGCTGCAGAACTGAGGTACCATGACCTAAGAAGTTGCTGGAACTGTATTGAAGGTCTAACGAGCAAAGTACATTTCGTTACAACACTGTTTTGATCTATTGGTACGACAACCACCGATTGGATGGTGTATAAGAGGTGAAAAAGAGAGGTGCATGGGTTAGAAAACACAGAGCAAAAAGAGAAAGAGATCCGTATTTAAGTTTCTTTGTGTTTGGTCAAATGTATGTTATTACCTGGAACAAGACTTACCAATTCCACACAACATAATTGTCAGCTTTTATACACAAACAGCCCATTCTGAAACTGCATTGTCTGTACCGCAAATAATCCTTGATGATGTGTAAATTTTATGATGCAGCATTCTAATATTCTTTTCCTTTATTTAGTCTTTAACATTTTAGATGTTATGATATCTGTGTACTACTTCCAGATGATAATAAGGTGGCGGAGCAACAACGAGAATCAGTTGGAGTGTCTTGTACTCTTCTCGTGGGACAAAGAGTATGAGATGGAAGCGTCCGCTAGATTTGAGAAGTGTATCATCCGCAATCAGTCATGAAGTCCCTCCCTGCGGAAAATATGTGGGATTGTGCAACTGCTTCTCTCGGAAGAACATGTTTCTGGTTTGAAATTGCAATTTGCTATGTGATCACCTTACTGTTTTCTCAGGTTCTATGACAGCCTCCTTGCGATGGCAGAGTTCGCATTGGTCAAATTTAGAAGTAAGTCTCATGTTCCCAACTGACATACAGCCAAATTCCCATTGATCTTGTTTGAAAAGAGTAGGTTTGGCATTTTTCGCGTCATACATATCAATTCACGGTATGCTCCAAACAACTTTGCTTAAGCGAAAAGAAAGCATGTTGCATTGATTTTCAATTTTGAGTTCACTGAAAACAAAATGAATGCTTCTTTGACTTAACCTCCGTGTGTTGATGTTGTTGAAGAATTAGAAATTGAGGACTATAGACATAATTCGTTCTTTAAGGTTATTTTTTTTCCTCCGTCCTAATTGGAGAAAAAGACCTTTGACTGATGGGTTACAATTTGAGATTAATTAATAATACATTTGGATGTTATTCGTATTTGTAATCTGCCAATCATAAAACTATCTAGAGGAAAATATGGTTTATTTTTAATTTTTAATTGTGAAGTGTCATAATTTCTTCAAAGAAGTATTCACGTGCCAATTAGGAACGACGAAATAGAAATCATAATAAAAGGACTATGAGAGTAATTGAATGCCGAATTTTTAGATGGAATTGAATCCTTGAGATAATTGTAGAGGTCGTGAGTACGTTCTTCTAAACTTAGATTCCATATCTTTGCGAAACAAATGAGGCCTTTAAGATGATGTAGTCTCATAAAATGTGTTGCCGAATATATGTTTTACGTACTATATGACTCTTTTTTTTTTAGTAAGATTGTGCTACAATACGGGAAAAGTGTTCAATAAGTCTTAAACCTTTTGGGGTGGTACCAATTCAGTTCTTTTAGCCAGATTTTGCTGATATGGATGTCGGCCGGCTGGAGACCGGTCAACGGCACTGACGTGGATAAAATTTAATAATATTTTAATATTTTTTTGAATTTTTTTTTCTTCTCCCTCTTCCTTCAGCCGTTTGCCGGAGCGGCAATTGGCTAGAGGCCAGAGGTCGGCGAGGTCGACCTTGTCGACCTCGGGCGAGCCACGCCGGCCACTGGCGAGGCTCGCTCTCACCGGCGACGGCGAAGGCACGCCTCGCCATGGTTGGGTGAGGCTTGACCTCACCGAATCTGGTGAGGTTGAGCCTCACTAGTGATTGGGCAAGGCTGGACCTCTAGCCTCCGGCCGGTCGCCGCTGCGACGAACGGCTGAAGGAAGAGGGAGAAGAAAAAAAAATTCAAAAAAATATTAAAATATTATTAAATTTTTTCCACGTCAATGCTGGTGACCGATCGCCGGCTAGCCGATGTCTACGTCAGCAAAATCAGGCCAAAAGGACTGAGTTGGCACTATATCAAAAGGTTTAAGACTTAATTACCACCAAAAATAGGTTTAGGACTAAATTGGCATTACCCCAAAAGGTTTAGGATTTATTCAACACTTTTCCCGCTATAATACCATTACATATATACCAGATAGACCGGTTTAACAACGCGATATGGAAGCTCTGCGGTATTTAAGTGCGAGATTGATTTATAAATATCACACGGCACTTGTCCGTCCAACTAACCAAGAAAACATCAGTGGAATCAAGATAAGAGTTCTGTATGGCACGTACTTTGAATGAACTTAAAAGATCCCTCGCCTTATTGGGTAACGGAGTTTGTTGATGGCCAAGAAGAAAATGTGTAATTGAGTAGGCGTTTGGAAAGGGAAATGTGTCAATACTTGCGAATACATCATGCATCCAAGCATAACTTTGAGCAAGATTATCAAGTGATCAACCGATTGCTAATGTATACATGGTATAATACACACGTTAAATAAGGAAAACGGAGGCTGATTACCTGCAGCGCATGAGATACTCGCATGAATCGGGTTGTTACATAAAAAATCATTGTCATAAATGGATTAATACGTGAGACGATTACCACTAATTTCAATCAACCCAATGACCTGAGGTGTAGTATGTCGGATTTTTGCGATATTGAAGACGAACATATCTGTAGCTAATAATATACATAAAGGGTGGGATAAGTGAGAACTCACTCGATAAACCGAGGATGGAGTTTTTCGCAGCAAAATCCTTGGCTCACCCGAAAAGATAAGAGTAACACACTAAGAAGCAATTTTGTGGTAATTAAGACCAAAACGTGATTTGCGGACATTGCTATTACTGGATTTTTTGTTTTTTTCTTTGTTTCTTTTGACGCATCTGTCTCGCGTGGATAGAAAAAGGAGTGGAGGCTGAAGATAGCAGGAGTGGACGGGTCCCTACATGTACAGCACCAACGACTACGTGGGGGAGGCAGATTTGGGAGTTCAACCGCGAGGCCAGCACCGCCGAGGAGCGCGCCGAGGTGGCGGCACCATGTCAAGCCCTGTGGCGACCTCCTCTTGCGCATGCAGGTACATGACACATGCCACGCACCTGAACACACGCACACGCTCGTTCTCATTCGGTGCCGGTCCATCATATCGTTAGTGCTTGTGCGCGAAAAATCAAGTCGCGGTCTGCAGAGCTCGAGAGAGACATAATGAAGCATAAGCGCCGCCTTACGGGGCTAAACGCACCCACCCAACAATCCGTTAAATCCGCAAGGTTAATTTCGGGAAGGTCAAGGCACAAACATTACTTTGGGCAAGATAGTCAAGTGAATGACCAATTGAATCCGATAGCTTTGTCCATTTGGACTAGGCAGATTAATCAGCAGTCAATTATTGACTTATACAATAATGTACATAATATAATCCATACGATGAACTGTACGGGACGTTAACTTGGTTGACAACAAGACAGAGATGACGGCGGCAGAATAGGTAACGTGAGACGACGGTGTGAGAGAGGGGTTTAACCAAATTATAAGTGTTGACAAGTAACATGATTATATCATGAGTTTTTAGCAATCATAAAAGTCAAATCAATCGCTGGATGCGAGATTTTTTGCGTGATCTTGTAATTTGGATGGTTATGCAACTTTTTCTCATCCATAAGATTATTAAAATTAATCGAAAATAACATCATTCTTATATAATATTAAAGTAATGCCTAGGTTTTGAGAAAATTGACGGTTTGCATCCGTTCATATCCCGCGTCGTGTAATTTTCATCCCGTTCATACTAACAGAGGAAAGGAGCCCATGCGTACTATTTTGTTGCAACCTAGGTTAGAGGGCAATATAGGACCCGAGTTGCACATGACTTGAGTGGCACTGTTGCGCAAAGCTTTTTCGGCACTCCATCGATGTGTCTTGGGTGTACCATTCTCCCATTCCTCGCGATGGAACAATCATCGCCGGCTGTGCTCTTCAGTGTGTCCTAATGAGACTACATGAATATGTTGATCCCATTAAGTTACACGTATGAGTTACATTATATAAGTCCCATATTGAATAAGTGGTGCAGTGTTAAACAATTAATGTATCATAGTTACTCATAATTTATTGACTTAAACTTTTGATTGAAGATGGATTCCATTGCATATGTTAATGGGTTCGAACTTAGATTTCCTCTTGGCAATCTTCTCGAGTGAAGATATGGACTTCTGCCTTGCGGCATCTGACAGGTTAAGCTTTTGAAATAGTTGACAATTATCCTACAAAATCTACATAGTATCAGAGTTAGTTGTGCATATTTCCTTAGTATTATAATAGTTAAATAATAAATCACGCATTAATCTAATAGCTTAAATTTTTAGAATAGTAGAGAATGATGCTGTAGACATGAGTATAAATAGAGGTTCCTCTTTTCTCCACAAGCCCACAAAGAGGTATCTGTCTTTCCCTCTGTAATTGGAGAGAGAGCTTGCCTCTTTTCTCATCAACTCTCACACATCTCTAAAAAACAAAAGAGGTATCTGTCTGTCTGTATAATCGGTTCATGCTCTCGCAATGCCAAAATAAGATCAACGCGCAATTAAGTTTCGATAACTTGAACGCACAATGATTGCTGATGGTGACATAATCTCGGAAAACAGAGCCCATGGATGTATAATGACCTTGTTGGTCGAGGAGTTTTGGTCTGTAGCAACTCATTCTTCATCTTCTGTTGTGGGTTATTTTTCTTTTTTCATTTGCATCAGGAAGGACAGAACGCGAGGACACAAATACAGAGTCACAATTTGTTCAGTTGAAGGAAGAGGTAAAAAGAGAAGATCAGAATGTGGAGGCTGAAGATAGCAACAGGAGTGGACGGTCCCTACTTGTACAGCACCAATAACTACGTGGGAAGGCAGATTTGGGAGTTTGACCCTGAGGCCGGCACCGCCGAGGAGCGCGCCGAGGTTGAGGCTGCTCGCCAGCACTTCTATGACCACCGCCACCGTGTCAAGCCCTCCCATGACCTCCTCTGGCGCATGCAGGTATGTAACATACGCCACGCACCTAAACATGCAGACGCACTCGTTCTCATTCAGAGTCGGCCAGTTTCTTGCTTGTGCGTGGGTGTGTGAAAGAACTGTCGTGTCCATATTTTCTTTTCTTTAAATTTGAGGACTAGCTGAGCCACAGGCACGCAAAGTGGTACCATCCATCGCATGCACGAATGCACGTATCGAACTCAACATTAATGCCTTGAAACAATTTTCGATTACGTCAGCTAATTATGTATTTAGTTTCCGAGACATAAATAGCGTGCTATCCAGTCGCTGTCGGGCCTCCACGTTTGAAGCAGAAGATCCGTGGCCAAAAAATCTCTTTTCGGCCAAAAAATTCAACCCCACCTTCCTCCTACTTCACAACGTTCCCTCCCTCTCTTCTTGGTTTTGTCTGTTTCCTCTTCTTTTCTTTTCAAACGATCTCGCTATTGCTTCAATCCCCCAAGCCCACCAAAAGGGGAGAAGAACGACAGAAGTATCAAAATTTATGTACGGCGCTCATTTTAATATCAAATTTTTATTTTGATTATTTCAGTGTCAAAATTTTTGAAAAACGATCACTTAAGTGCCAACTCCGATCAGTTTGATCGGAAATCCGATGTGGCAATTTTTATTAATTTTTGAAGTTGATGTGGCTTGCCAGAGGTCTAGTAAGTATATATAGTTAGCATGAACATATCAAAATGACGTAGTTTAGTATGTACACTTAGATTTTTTAAATATTTTTTATGATTTTTTTCTTATTTTCTTCTCTTTCTTCTTCTTCTACCTCCGGTGACTGGAGGCTGACCATTGGCCACGGCCAACCGCCTGGCCTTGCTTGGACGAGGCCGTCATTGCTCACCACAGGCAAGGGCAAGCCCCAGCGAGGGCTCCCCTCATCAGATCCGGCGAGACCGTTGTTGCCCAAGCCATGGCCACCTCATCGAATCTGACGAGGGGAGCCCTCGCTGGGGCTCCCTCTCATTGGGACTCGCTCTCGCCCAAGCAAGTTGAGGCTGACCCTTGCTAGATCCGGTGAGGCCGACCGTCTCCTAGGGGAAGGCGACGCCGGCCATGGTCTCGACGATAGCCGGCCATGGTCTCGGCGATAGCCGGCCTCGCTGGATCTGGCTAGGGGAGAATTCACCAAGGCTTGCCCTCACCCAGGCGAGGTGAGGCTGACCCTTGCCGGGGCTCTCTCGTCCTTGCCCAAGCGAGGGTTGGTGGGGCCTCACCTGTGGCAGGTGATGGCGGCCTCGTCCAGGCGAGGCCAGGTAGTTGGCCGTGGCCGGTCTCCGGTCACCGACAGTGACCGCATGTAGAAGAAAAGAAAGAGAAGAAAAAAGAAAAGAAGAAAAAAAATTCAGAAAAAATTTTTAAAAAATCCAAATACACACGTGGAAATGCCACGTATACTTATTTTTTTAAAAAAAATCCAACTTAGATTAAAATTTTAATTATAAGAGCCACGTATTAGTTTGGCCAAAATTTCTCGCCATTGACATTTAAGTGATCGATTTTTTTTCGATTTGGTACTTAAGTGAGCCGGCAAAAACTTTTGACACTAAAGTGAGCATCGTACATAAATTTTGACACTAAAGTATGCTGTGAAAATGAGCTCACCACCGTAGCCTTACGAGAAATGCTAGATTTTTACTCATTATACGGGGGAAGTAATCATTTCGATCGCGGGACTAGGGGTTTGTAGATTAATAACTCTTATCGTTTGCTGCCCTTATAGCGGTCAAGGACAGACAGGGTTTAGCGAAAGCTGTCTACAAAATGATAAATGATGTGATAAACACGCTTTTGGAGAGTTGAATTGTCCTAAACGTACAAATATCACTTTCATCACGTTAGGACTTTGGTATATCATTTTTGAACTGTTCTGAGAGTTGTTTGAATCCCCGTTATAATTTTCATTGTTATTGTTCAGCACACTATTACTGTTGTTGCTTGACATAAAATTTAAAACTTTTACGTGTGGTAATACCAAGTGATGGGCAATCTTAAGCTGACGCATGGTCCATGATTTCTGAGCAGTTCCTGAGGGAGAAACAGTTCAAGCAGACGATCCCGCCGGTGAGGGTGGAGGATGGCGAGGAGATCACCTACGACAAGGCGTCCACCGCGCTGAGGCGGGCCATCCACTTCTTCTCCGCCCTGCAGGCCAATGATGGCCACTGGCCTGCCGAGCTCTCCGGCGATCACTTCTTCCTCCCTCCCCTGGTCATGTGCGTCTACATCACCGGCCACCTCTCCACCGTCTTTCCCGCTGAGCACCGCAAAGAGATCCTCCGCTACATATACAACCACCAGGTACTTTTTTCTCGCAAAAAGAAAGACACCCAGAAGGAGAAACTAGCAGACGAACTTTGAAAGAGTTTGACTTGAAACTTCGCGTGTGTTTTGCATAAATTTTATTGCAGAATAAAGATGGTGGGTGGGGCTTGCACATTGAAGGTCACAGCATCATGTTCTGCACGGCCCTGAACTACATATGCATGCGCATTCTCGGGGAAGGGCCCGATGGTGGCCTACACAATGCCTGTACTCGGGCCCGGAAGTGGATTCTTGACCACGGCGGGGTCACCTACACACCCTCCTGGGGCAAGACTTGGCTCTCGGTACTCTCTCACTCTTCCCTCATTAATCGATAAAAAGTTTTTCTCCAAGAGTTCTGTGTGTTTGAGTGAATCGAAATGTGACATTGTGCTTGTGTGTTGTCTTGTCATGCACGCTCTGTAGATTCTTGGCATTTTCGATTGGTCTGGATGCAACCCAATGCCCCCTGAGTTCTGGATCTTGCCTTCTTTCCTCCCCATGCATCCAGGTTTGTTTTATCTTGATCTTGTCCTCGATGGTAATCTATTAGTAGTCCTGTATATTTAATTTTGGACAGGTATTAAGACAGGCGTTGGACTAGATTTCAAACGGCATTTTTGCTGCATCAACAAGAATATGGCATTGGCTTTTTATTGAAGTGGCCACCCTTACAGAGTTTCCTTTGACAGATAGAAAGTTTCAACTTCTGTTTCGTGTAATTGTGTTACATTTTAGTTTCATTGACATGTCTGAATTGTCCCGTTTTGAACAATGCAGCTAAGATGTGGTGCTACTGTCGGTTGACTTACATGCCCATGTCGTACTTGTACGGGAAAAGATTCGTCGGCCCGATCACGCCTCTTATTCAACAGTTGAGAGAAGAACTTCATACTCAACCCTACGACACGATTTGCTGGAGAAAAGTCCGCCATCTTTGTGCCAAGGCAAGTAGAACAAGCTGGTCCAAAATATTGATCCAGAATCAGATAGTTTGCAAGTCAGCAAATTTTTAACGAAATGATTCGAATGGTTGTTGTAGGAGGATCTCTACTATCCCCATCCTTTAATACAGGATCTGATCTGGGATAGTCTTTACATATTTACAGAGCCTTTTCTCAACCGTTGGCCGTTTAATAAACTTAGAGAAAAGGCTCTTCAGGTGACGATGAAGCACATTCACTACGAAGATGAGAACAGTCGATATATCACAATTGGATGTGTAGAAAAGGTAATGAATACATAGATTTCAGGAGGAGAGAGACATGAATCGCAAAATTCACACATCATGGGAAACATCACTGAGAATACATCTTTTGCTTTGGACTTGAACAGGCATTATGCATGCTTGCTTGCTGGGTAGAAGACCCAGACGGTGACTCTTTCAAGAAACATCTCGCTAGGATACCGGATTACCTTTGGGTTGCTGAAGATGGAATGAAGATGCAGGTCAGTAGTAGTGTCACCGAACCATAACAGAATCGGCTCTTGAATTGAACCGATAAATACTTATGGTGCATATTTGAAAGATGGATGTATTCTTATAATGATGAGAAGATTGATTAAGTAAAGTGAGACCATCTAGAGGAAAGCTTAGTTTAGCGGTTGGCTCATTAATCTGCAGGGTTTTGGTAGCCAAGAGTGGGATACGGCCCTCGTCATCCAAGCTTTGCTTGCCAGTAATATGACTGAGGAGATAGCACCGGTATTAGCTAGAGGACACGACTACATTAAAAAATCTCAGGTCTGATTTTTGATTGTTGCGAGCATCTGCTTGTCTCCACACGTCTTCCTAGTTTCCTTTGCTTCCTCACATAAAACGAACTGCATCGATCTGTTTACACGTTCCAGGTCAAGGAAAATCCTTCTGGTGACTTCAGAAGCATGCACCGTCATATTTCTAAAGGATCTTGGACACTTTCGGATCAAGATCACGGTTGGCAAGTCTCTGATTGCACTGCGGATGGTCTGAAGGTAATACTCCAATGATCCTTCACTGCATCCGCAGGTTCAATCCAAATTTAAATTGCTCACTTTCTCGCTGAATCTCTTTTTGTTCAGTGTTGTTTGCTTTTCTCGATGATGCCACCTGAAATTGTTGGTGAGAAGATGGAGCCAGAGAGATTATACGATGCCGTCAACGTCTTACTCTATCTACAAGTGAGTATACCATCGTTTTTCTTTCTTGAGCAAGACTTGAGAAAATCTTTGAGCAAGACAAGAAATATTGGCTAGACTTAGTTTGCTCCATGCATCGCAAAATCATGTTGCTTTTTAAGTCTTTCTTTGAGTTTCCTAATTTTTCCAGATGTCCAAGTCTGATTTTAAATTATAATATCATCACATCAACCATGGATGTCACTTGTTCCAGAGTAAAAATGGCGGATTGCCAGCATGGGAGCGTGCAGGAGCTCCGGATTGGCTCGAAGTAAGTAGTTACTAATTTTGTAGGAATTCCTTGATAGTCCTCACAGATAAGACATGTCTCTTTGTTCATAAATTACTAGATCCGGACATTCTTTCTCATCATTTGTCACTTGCAGGTCCTAAATCCGACAGAGTTCTTTGCAGACATTGTTGTCGAGCATGAACATGTTGAATGCACATCCTCAGCTATCAATGCTTTAGTTGTGTTCAGGAAGCTGTATCCTAGTCATAGGAAGAAGGAGATCGAGGAATTTATATCAAATGCCGTACAGTATCTGGAGGACACGCAAATGCCTGATGGCTCGTGGTATGTTCCCTTTCCATTAGGTATTTCTGAAGAATTCAGATAAATTAAGGAAGCAAGGAACCAATTGAGCAATTCTTGCAGGTATGGCTATTGGGGAGTTTGTTTTACATACGGCTCGTGGTTTGCGCTTAAAGGACTAGCAGCTGCTGGCAAGACATATAGTGACTGTGCAGCAATGCGCAAGGGAGTAGCTTTTCTTCTACGAGCACAGTTGCAGGATGGCGGGTGGGGAGAGAGCTATCTTTCTTGCCCGACCAAGGTAATTTCGAGAGGGACATTCTACAGCATGTTTGGCTTTAGCTGTTTTAGTTGCATGTCTGGCAACACGGAAATCTAGACTTTCCTAACTGTGGAAACAATCGATGTAGAAATACGTACCACTTGAAGGAAACAGATCAAATCTGGTGCAAACAGCTTGGGCTGTGATGGGTCTGATTCATGCGGGGCAGGTCAGTGAGTGATTTTGTTGCTTGGGTCTCAATCGCATTATTTGAAGTTTCTAACTTTGATTTCTGACTTTGATGTTTCATCTACCATCAGGCGGAGAGGGATCCGACGCCCCTGCACCGTGCTGCAAAGCTGTTGATCAATTCGCAAATGGAAGATGGTGATTATCCCCAACAGGTTTGTACCTTTCTATAACTTGATCTCATATAGCATTAATATCTCAAGAAATAGAAGAGTGAGCGCCACCAGTGTCCTTGGAAAGTATTTCCCGTGCCCTAATCTATACAACCAGGAGAACCTTGAAGATGATTATTGTCAATGCATATCATCTTACAAACAATCTGTTTAATTACTTGAAACATGGTCAGGAACTAGTGTGACTAAAAAAAACTGAATCGGAGAGAGAGAATTCGAATGGTTTGAATTGCCTTACAACAAAACAACATGAACTAAGAAAGAATTTTGACTGCGGTTATTCTTAATAGTATAATTTTGCGTTGCAGGAAATCACTGGGGTTTACATGAGGAATTGCATGTTACACTATGGCGCTTACAAGAATACATACCCATTGTGGGCTCTGGCAGAGTATTGTAGCCAGGTTCCCTTACCGTCAAAAAGCCTCTGAAGAAACAAGGCATATCATCACAGCTTCAATATTGAGAAAATGTCCAATTCACAAGCTCAACAGAAATAAAAACCCATGAATGTTGTTTTTCTTGTATCATGAATACAGATCTGAAGGACTTGCGGTCCAAGAATAGAGGATCCAAATTAAGATGATGGTGTAACCATTAGTCATTTTAATATGATCTAAAGTATTCTGGAAACAAATGCAAATGAACAAATACATGTTTATCCTTACCAAAAAAAACAATTACATGTTTATACACATGTATCTACACCTTATGTGGGTGGAAGCATCGGAGCTTTTATATCATTTTTCCTATTCCTTTTTTTTCTGGTGTCGAATAAAAATCGTTTGTCATTTTCCCCTTATAATAGAACAGGACCGACACAAGATTCATGGACATTTGGTCATTTCAATTTTAGCAAATATAGCTTTTCTGATCTGCATAAGATTCTAAGACGACTATTCTTAGATCCATTAGCACACGCATATATAGACGATATTGTTCTTTCTTTATCCTAATGAATCAATTTACAGATTGAATTTCTCTTATATATATATATATATATATATATATATATATATATATATAGAGAGAGAGAGAGAGAGAGAGAGAGAGAGAGAGAGAGAGAGAGAGAGAGAGAGAGAGAGAGAGAGAGATCTTTATTTTCTCACCTATTTTGTCATCTTCATTGAACTTGTCACTTGTAGAGGAAGAGGGAATGAGATTTGCACATCATTCTCAATATGAATGCTACAAACACTAGAGTTTACATTGATCTGCCAAAGATTGGTGGTTTTCTCCGACACATTAAAGCCTTCGCATGTCCCAAGCACTGTCTCGAAAGGGGTATTAGATTTCACCACCGTTTATGTCATCTCCAGGAGAAAGGTCTCTTCTGTGCGGAACACTTCCCGTCCAGCCTCTCATGCCTCCCCCTTCTTGACCACATACAGACCCTCAGAGAAAACAGCCTGCTCTGAAAGATATTTGCAGAACACTTTAAAAGGTTCATTTCTCTCCCCCAATCACTTCAGATATGCTTCAGCATTAAAAGAATGTTCATCGTAGTAGTATGATTCTCAATACAAGTGATAAGCATGTTCCACGAAAGATTAATCATTGAGGTACAAGTGAGATTCTCACATGATGACTTTCAACCTCTCTTTCCATGTTAAAATCATGCACGCCATAGTTGATGCCAAAAAAAGGAGCCTGAAGTTAGAACTGAAGCCAGCAATGGAGTTGCATAGTACAGGATACAAAGAAGCATACACAGCAAAACAGATGGTTCTGAGAAGACAAGTATGTATTTCACGTGAAAAGCGGGTCCTTGGTTAAACCGAACTAACTGCAGGAAATGGAGATGCATTGCTGGAGAGTTGAAGAAGCTAGGCATCTTGAAGAAGCACGATTTGCTCAGGCAGCTGCAATCTCAATTGTTAAAAAGAGAGCTAAGTGCAAAGCAGCCATTGAAGTACCAAAGCATCACAGAAATAGCAGAAATAGAAGCACAGAGGAGAGCCAATTCGGAAATGAAAGCCCTCAAAGATGCAGAGGACATGAAGGTCTTGGATTCATTAAATTACAGTGATGCAAGATGCAGGATGAACACTATCAAAGAGATTGAAGCTGTGACAAATTCCTTTGACAAGTCCTACAAGATTGGGGAGGGAGGGGGCCAGTCTTCAAGTGTTCCCTTGATCATATACCTGTTTCAGTTAAAGTTTTCATTCCAGATGCAGCTCAAGGAAGATCAAGTTTCAGCAAGAAGTGAGAGAGAAAAGAATGCAACCTTTTTTAAGCCTTGCACAGTTGACTTTGCAACTCACAAAGGTCACTGTTTATATCAATCGACAAACTGAGAATGTTAGGGAAGTGCCGCTAAGTGAATGGCAATCGAAGCAAATGTTGGACATCTAACTTCCGTAAAGTTAACAGATGAAATATGATTATATCTCCACATGTGTATCTGTCCCACTGCAAACAGATTGAGTTAGATCTTATAGAAATTGCATACCACCAATGAACCTATCAAAGTCGCTGGTGATAAAGCAAAGGGTATACAATTCAAGATTCTTCACACTCTTTATCTAGTGAGGCACAATTTTTCAGTTTGGATTCTGTTTATGAGATTCTTCTTTAGCACAATGACTTTTTTTATGAGGATTTGTCCGTTAAAAGAGAAACCAGAATTACGGTAACTTAAATTACATTATCGTTTTAATCTGTCCATTTGTCACGGTGAAGCCGGTGGAAGTACATAGCCGCATAAGACATCCCAACATGGTGCTCCTCTTAGGTGCCTGCCCTGGGCACGGGTGTCTAGTGCACAAGTTCATGGCCAACGGAAGCTTAGATGACCTTCTCAGGCGTGGCAAATCCCTGTTCTTTCTTGGCAACTTTGATTCCGAATTACTGCAGAGGTAGCCACAGGCCTTATGTTTCTCCATCAGACAAAACCGAAGCCTCTAGTCCACCGAGACCTTAAACCAAGAAACATCTTGCTCAGTTACTACTACTTCAGCGATGTTGGATTGGCAAGGCTAGTTTCTCCTTCGGTTGCAAAAGCGAGACTGAGTAACGAATGACATCAACTGTGGGAACCTTCTGCTATATTGATCCCAAATATCAACAAACTAGAATGCTTGTTGTAAAATCTGATGTATATTCTCTCGTAATCAATCACAAGAAATGACCAATAGGAAGCACTCGTAACATCAGCACGTCCATAGCAAAATGGGAACTTTTCAGAGATGTTAAACCCAAATGTCCCTAATAGGCCTGTTGAGGAGGCTTTGTGCATTGTGAAGCTGGCTTGCAGGGTGCAGAGTTCAAGACAAAAAGATCGGTCTGATCTTGGCAGGGTGGCTTTGCCAGAGGTTAACAAATTGAGAGATTTCGCTGAGGAGAACATACAAAACAGCTCATTATTAGGTGGCGCTGTACTCCCGTCCCCTCATCACTCTCACATTTCCAGTGCCAGGATAAAAACAAATTCTCTTCACTAAAATCTGGAAACTGACCCCAAACATCCACCTAAAAATTTTCCGCCACTAAGATCTTTGCTTAATGCACATTTCTAACATAATAAGAAGGCATGACTTGTTTTCCAAAATGTTGTGGCAGGAGGTGATAGGCGATCCTTTGCTCGTACATTCAGGAAGCTCAAGAAGCCACTCCAACACTTTCAGCCAAAGCAACTGGTTAGTCAGTGTATAACTTTGTTACTAGCATCTTGATCATACACACTATTTTAAATTTTCTGAATTTTTTATTCCTCTTTGTCAGGACAGTGCTTGCGGTTATTCCCAGCAGGTTTGGAACTTTCCGTAAGTTGTTCCCCTGCCTTTTATGTGTATGCAAATTGCCTGTACTGTAGAACATCGGACAAAAAGGACGAGTTTGATTACTTGGAGCCTAAGCAAAAACCCAAAAGTGGTACCTTACAATGAAATATATTATATCTTCAAAGCTTGTATGCCAATATACTGAATACTCAGTTATGCCTATATTGCAGGAGATCACTGAGTTTTCATGAAGTGTACGTCGCATTGTGTTGTCTACTGGGCAACGGTTGTGGGCTTCCTGGAGCATTGTAGGCAGGTTCCAGTCACATCAAGGACCCTTTGAGGACGCAGAGTACATAGTCTTGTGTATACTGTCACCATATATATCTGATGGACACAGATAGGAGAAGCTGTTTCTTTCTTTCATTCTGTCAGTTCAGACTAGTTCCAACACCAATTGTTTTTTTATGGTAAGCATTCCAATACCAATTGTTTGTGACTCCTATACCTTATATCAGAAGGACCTGTCTTTTATCTGCTGTTAGTTTATGAAAGACCCCAAACAACATGCTTTTGGTCAGTTTGGTTGGTTTTAAGGAGCATTAGATTAGATCACGGCGGTTGAGCTGCGAAAACTTCCCATAGGTTTCTTCTTTCTGTTAGACGCTGAGTGAAAGTTGCTGATATTTTGAAGAAGGCAGAGCTTGGATGATGATGATGAAGATGATGCAGATGCATCACTAAGTATTAAATGATTGTCTTTCCTGAAAAGCCCGCTTTATGAATACAAATCAGTAGATTAATTCACTGACCACAACCTAAGTATAAGTGCTCGACATGCAGTTAGCTCAAATTCTCTTTTATTTGTGAGATCATATCACAAATAACTTGTCTGTAGGATTATACTGACTTTTTATAATATGGTACACTCTCCATTATGTCAATATGCATATGAGGAAACGCTGAATAAGTTTACAAAAAGTGAATTGATTGTAACTTAAATTTCGACTTCATTCTTTTTTAATTGCAACGAAAATTTTCAAGCCCATATTGAATAAGGGTATTGAATGGCGATTTATAAAAACAAAAAGAGACACAAGATTTAACGAATCGGACTGAAATTGTGCGGCGATCCTAGCTTATAGGGACTAAGGAATGGATTTGTGTGTATGATTCTCTACACAATTGAGTATAAAAAAATCCATAGTTGGGTCACCCTTTATGTTGTAAATCGGCGACATAGAGGAAGTGGATCGTAATTTTTCAATTAAGTCGAGAGCTATAAAAATTTGACAGAGAAATAAAACAAAGAACAATAAAAGGACACAAGAAATTTATGCGATGCGGTCCAAATGTCGGAACTTATGTCTACGGGAAGAACCGACAAATAATCCCACTAATAAATCGGAGAATTACAGAGTTACAATTACCCACACACTCGAGTGTTTCCTAGTCCTAATATATACTCAATACCTACGGTGTTTAATAACTCAACTCAATGGACTCACTCTCGGCACAAATCTCTCCATCTCTTGAGAGCTCTCTCCTTCTCTTTTCGTCTCTGGAGGTCTCTCTGGAGTCTATCTATCTCTCTCCTTCCATCTCTTACTTTTATAGAAGTGGGGAGCAATTTCAAGAGAGAAGGAAGTCAAGAATGCGCCCATAATCTTTGAAGATAATCATAAGAAGGTGTGGGTCGCCGTCTTCAAACATCTTGTCCATGGTGGTTCAGCTTCTTCAATTAAGGCACATGGTAGCTTCACCCTTTCTTTCATTTTGTCGTTCTCGACTGAATGAAATAGCAAAGAAAAGAAACCAAAGGAAGTCAATGAACGAAGACAAAACAAGTCCACAACTTGTACTTTGGCTTTCATCTTCAACGTTCGTTTGTGATTGTGAGGCATGCAGGCACATGTGCACGCATTTAAAGAAGCGGGAAATTGATGGACTTGAAATGTTGAAAATATGTCTCGAGTTTAAGCCCGAATTGAAAATCTGAATATTCCGCATGAATATTCTGCGAACATATGAAAAAATAAAAAGGAAAGTAGATATCTGGATTTCAAGTTGCTGATTTGTTGAGTCCAACAAAAGTTCAAATAGATTACGGAAATCAATTTCGTATAAAGGTTGGTCAACAAAATAGGAAAGTGGACTGGTTTCCTTCTCTAGCTCAGCATGTGTCAATAAAGGAAACAACAGAAGTCCAACTTTTAGCATGGGACTCGGCAAAGGGCAGCATATATTGACTAATATATATATGCGCATAATGAAAGTCAGGGGATGCTTCTTCACGTAGACTTGAAGTGCCGAAGTCTTGGTGGCTGCTGTTGATGAATACGCGAAGATTCTTGAAGCGCCGTTTCTAAACGAGTGCTTGGTGTGGGTTATCTTCGAGGCTTTCTTATTCAAGAATTATATCCAAGAAGAATTAGTGTTCAAGCGCAAATCTTGTGTTAAGATTTGTGTACAATTCTTTTGTGAGATTGAGAGATTATTTCGTGAGGAATTGTGGGGCTAAACACTGCGTGAGTTATTGGGTGTAATTGGGGCTTGGGAAATACTGAGAGTATTTGCGTGACTCGAGTGTGGTTGTAATCTCCGTGGTATCGCTTGATCTATAGTGGAATTCCGTGCTGCTCTTCCCATAGACGTAGGTCACTACGACCGAACCACGTAAATCTGGTGTCCGATTTATTTCCTTATTCTGTCAATTTCATTGTTCGATTGCTTGGCTTCCGCAACAATTGGTATCAGAGCTTGGCTTGACTAAGTTAAAGCGAATCGATGGCGATAGAAGAAGGAAAAGTGAGAATCGACAGATTTGATGGGAAGGATTTTGGTTTCTGGAAGATGCAAATTGAGGATCAACTATATCAGATGAAACTGCACGTGCCCCTGTCTGGGGAGAAGCCAGAGACGATGAAGCAAGCTGATTGGGAATTGCTGGATAGACGAGCTTTGGGTGTTATTCGGCTGACGTTGGCTTGTAACGTTGCATTTAACATCGTGAATGAGAAGACCACTGCGGGTTTGATGAAAGCCCTGTCGGACATGTACGAGAAGCCCTCTGCGATCAACAAAGTCTACTTGATGCGACGTCTGTTTAATTTAAAGATGAGCGAAGGTGCGTCGGTTGCTGATCATATTAATGAATTCAATGTGATCGTGAGTCAATTGAGTTCAGTTGATATTGACTTTGAAGATGAGGTATGTACTTTGATTCTATTATCCTCATTGCCTGATAGCTGGAATACTACTGTTACTGCTGTTAGTAATTCCTCTGGGTCAACAAGTTTGACGATTGATGATGTTCGAGATTTAATTCTGAGCGAAGACATCCGTAGAAGAGAATCTGGCGAACATGTATCTGCTGCTTTAGTAGGTGAAAATAGAGGAAGAACTGGTACACGTGCTAGCAGAAGTAATATGAACTCGAATAGACGAAGTCAATCTAGAACTGGTGGTGTTGTCTGTTGGAGCTGTGGCAAGAGGGGGCATCTTCGAAGGGATTGCCTTAAGCTGAAGAACGAGAAGGGTAAAGGAATTAGAGTTGAATCTGCGGATGATATTGCAGCTATAGCTGATGGTAATTCGGATGATGCTGATTATGTCTTGTTTGTCACTAATAATTCGTCGTTTGGCGGATGGATTATGGATTCTGGTTGCTCTTTTCACGCTACACCAAATAGGAACTGGTTTACTACTTATCAGTGCACAGATAATAGTAAAGTGCAGTTGGGGAACAATTATGAATGCGATGTTATTGGTGTTGGTGATGTTAGAATCAGAATGCATGATGGTATCGTGTGGACATTGACTGGAGTGAAGCATGTTCCTGAGTTGAAGAAAAATCTGATTTCCTTGAGTGCCCTAGATTCAGCTGGGTGTCGGTATTCTTCAGAATGTGGAGGTCTGAAAGTTGTTCGAGGTGTCTTGGTGATAATGAAAGGAATCAAGCATAGTGGCCTGTATGAGCTTCAAGGTGAGACAGTGACGGAATTCGCTGCGGAGACGTCAGATGCATCGGTTCGAGAGTCTGAATTATGGCATATGCGTTTGGGGCACATTAGTGAGAGAAGCCTGAATGTTTTAAGTGAAAGAAATTTGCTATGTGGTTATGTGGCTAACGAACTGAATGTATGCAGGTGCTGTGATTTAGATCAACGGCGAAAAGTGCAGTTTAGTACGGTTGTCAGAGAAACCACGGATATTGCAGAATTAATTCACTTGGATATTTGCAGGTTGTCGCGATTTCCTTCGAGAAAGAGTGCCAGATTTATGTTAACAGTTGTTGATGACTACTCGAGGAAGACGTGGGTGTTTGTGCTTAGGCACAAGTTTGATGCTGTTGTCAGGATCAGGCAGTTAAAAGCTTTGATCGAAAAGGAGACTGGTAAAACGATCAAGCAGGTGCGGACTGACAATAGTATGGAGTTTTGCTCGAAGCTGTTAAATGAATTCTACATGAAAGAAGGCATAGTGAGACACCGCACTAGTGTCAATGAACCACAGCAGGTTGCAGAGTTGATGAGCAAAATATTACTAGAGACGGCCCATAAAATGCTCTCTAGTGCTGGTATGGCTAGAAGATTTCTAGCGGATGCGCTTAGTACGGCGAGCTGCCTGAAGAATAGATCCCCATCGACTGCGATTGAATGTCGGACTCCCGAAGAAGTGTGGTCAGGTAACGTTGCTGATTATTCTGTTCTTAGAATATTTGGTTGTCCATGTTATGTTCGAGTTAGTGATGGTATGCTCGATGGAAGGACAAGAAAGTGCATGTTCCTAGGTTATGCACAAGGTGAACGTGGCTATAAGTTGTGGTGCCCGGAATTAAATTCACTTGTTATCAGCAGAGATGTTATATTTGACGAGTCTCCAGTACTTCTAGCTAGGAGTATTAATAGTAGTGTTCATACGGATCTGAACAGTGTTCAGCTTGAGGTGGAGTTGCAACCAGAAACTCCTGAGGTAGCGGGCACTAGCGAAATAATCGACACGGATGGTACTTGTAGCGAGGTGGAGCCTACTGAGCCAACGGTTGCTGTAACTGCTGAACTTGACAAGGTGCGTATTCGATCTCCGAATAGATATGGATACAATGATGGTTTTGCTTTATCTGCGATTAAAGAGATTGTATCGGAAAATCCTTATGGAGCGGTTAAAGGTGCATGTGAAGTTGGTGTTCTGATGAGGTCCACAGCTATATCGAAGTTCAAGCACGGCTTGGACTTGAAAGACGTCTGTGGCGGTTGAGCCCATTGGGGCTGTGGGAGAGTAGTAGCGAAATTCGGATTCTATCAAAGTGATTGTAACTTGGCTCAAACATCGAGTCAAGGTGGAGATTGTTGAAAATATGTCTCGAGTTTAAGCCCGAATTGAAAATCTGAATATTCCGCATGAATATTCTGCGAACATATGAAAAAATAAAAAGGAAAGTAGATATCTGGATTTCAAGTTGCTGATTTGTTGAGTCCAACAAAAGTTCAAATAGATTACGGAAATCAATTTCGTATAAAGGTTGGTCAACAAAATAGGAAAGTGGACTGGTTTCCTTCTCTAGCTCAGCATGTGTCAATAAAGGAAACAACAGAAGTCCAACTTTTAGCATGGGACTCGGCAAAGGGCAGCATATATTGACTAATATATATATGCGCATAATGAAAGTCAGGGGATGCTTCTTCACGTAGACTTGAAGTGCCGAAGTCTTGGTGGCTGCTGTTGATGAATACGCGAAGATTCTTGAAGCGCCGTTTCTAAACGAGTGCTTGGTGTGGGTTATCTTCGAGGGTTTCTTATTCAAGAATTATATCCAAGAAGAATTAGTGTTCAAGCGCAAATCTTGTGTTAAGATTTGTGTACAATTCTTTTGCAAGATTGAGAGATTATTTCGTGAGGAATTGTGGGGCTAAACACTGCGTGAGTTATTGGGTGTAATTGGGGCTTGGGAAATACTGAGAGTATTTGCGTGACTCGAGTGTGGTTGTAATCTCCGTTGTATCGCTTGATCTATAGTGAAATTCCGTGCTGCTCTTCCCATGGACGTAGGTCACTACGACCGAACCACGTAAATCTGGTGTCCGATTTATTTCCTTATTCTGTCAATTTCATTGTTCGATTGCTTGGCTTCCGCAACATGAAAGACGCGCACATCTTTGACTTAAACAAATATACGCGTGTGCAGAGGAAGATCATGCTTTGCTTCCCGATTGTCAATTTTGCGCGAGACTTTGAGCACAAATGATCTACGAGTGTGTAGGGTCTCATATATGGGCTCAAACTCGATGCATAATTTAACACTTTATCTACTTATAATTGCACTTTTTCTTCATAAAAAAAGGATAAGTGTATTGAAAGTTTTTAAATTTATCGCGAAGGTACAATCGAGTTCTAGAACTTTAAGATAGTACAACCAAATTCTGAAATTTGTCAAACTGGTGCAGTAAATCCCTTTGTTACTCTGTCCAATTTAGCGAATAGAAATTGTTGATATAGCTTTAGTTATGACTTTCTTAAGACACATGGTACCGATGTGGTGCCCACCTAACGCCATATCAGGGAAAAAACTTGAAAATTTAAAAAGATATAAAATCAAAAGAAAAAGAGGATAAGAACTAACAAAAAAGGCTAAAACTTAAAAAAAAAAAATGACCATCGTGCTGTTCTACTTTGTCGGTGAGGGCCGGTGACCCTTGCTTGGCTACTAGCAAGGGCCAGCGAGCTCTCTTGCCCAGATTGGGGTGAGGGCTTGACAGCACTCCCCATGTTGTGCGGTGGTGGTGATGGTGGTCCCGTGAATCGGGAATTCTTACTAAACTAGAAATTCTTGACCTTTGTACACTTGGTTTTGATTATGAATTTTCTGGTTTTTATGGATTTATTTCTGGAATTTGGGGGTTGATGACATTGTGTGGGTTTCTCATCTTCGCTCATTAAAATACCTTGACATGAGGAGCACAGTTGTTGCCAGGCACGAGACCTCTTCGCGGTACTCAGCATGCTCCAATCTTTATGCATTTGAGCTTGTCTGGTTGAGCTTACCAATTTCCGTCTTTCTTCTAAGCATATCACCGATTCCACTTCTTTTATTGATCTTCGATACCTCGATGTTTCACTTAATCATTTTGAAGGTCCAATTCCAAGTACTCCGCTTCGAAACACAACTCCTTTGCAGCATCTTGATCTTTCATGGAACTCTTCAACTCGTCAATTTCAATGTGGTTTGACAAGTTTAGGCCCTCGTCTACGTCACATGGTGGTGGCGACACCATCGCCACCACCGTGCCACATGGGGAGTGTTTGATCTAGCAGAGGGCTCACAAGCCCTCGCCCTGATCTGGCGGAGGGCTCTCAAGCCCTCACTAGTTGCCTGGCGAGGATACCCTTGCCAACCCTTGTCAATTGCCGGGAAGGTTGTCGGCCCTTGCCGATCTTTGGCCTTGCCTATCACCAAGTGAGGGTCACTAGCCCTCATCGAGGAAGCTGGGGGCGACACCGCTAGTTTTGTCTTTTTCATTTTCTTCCCTCTTTAGCATTTTTTACTTTCTTATCTCACTTAATTTGGATTTGTGGGGGAAAAAAACAAGATCTGGGGGGAACATGACATGGTTTGGGCATTGGTTCACACTTGGTTCTGTAATAATAGCCGCCTAGCAAAGAGAAAGTAACAAAAAAGAGCTATGCCAGCTCTTTCCTTTAGCCAAATTAGATGTAGTTAACATATTTCGTTGTATCAATTTGACAAGATTAACACTCGATTGCACTATTGAAAATTTTTAGAACTCGATTGCACTTTCATGATAAGTTTTAAGATTTTCGATATACTTACCCATTACTATTTTTACACTAATCTGTAATGATTTTGACTATTCGATATAGCTGAAAATAGAACACTACAAGAGAAAAAGAACAAAGTTGAAAAGAAGAAGAAGCTATAAAATCGACGTAAGTGCCGGAATAGCAGTACCCGATTACATAATTCATTGCGTGGCCATGTACAAGAAACATGCATCTTTATCACCCCTAGAGTAAAGCCACGTACCTCCTAAGTAAGAGGTTAAACAGCTTTGTCTAAATGGCATCCCAGAGACACAAAGTAATAAGAGGATATTCCCTCCTCCTTGAAAAGACAAAGATAAATGGGGAATTAGGGAGACAGAGCATGCGGACACCGGCACGTTAAAATAAGGAACGCATCCATAGAGTCTACCCTCCCTGCAATGCAAACGGACAAGCTGTGGAGGCCCTGTCGATAGCTTCAACTACCCCTGATTTGGTGATATACTCTGGTAACAACACCTAGGATCCAAGGTAGGCCCCTGGTTTCCAGTCTTCTCGCACTCCTATGCCCTCTATTTTAACGTGGGAACTCATTGCTTTAATATACCCAAGTGAGATTATACCTAAGTCTTGATCATAATTACAGAATAATACTTTAAATTTCATCGAGGTCCGAAGAAATTCATGTTCGTTTCTTTATGCTAACTTGAAGATTCTTCCCTTAATTGACGCGATATCGAAAGATACGACGTTTGAAATCGATGTTAAGAAGAGCGTCGAGTAAGTGAAGATGACTTGACTTTGTGTAAGCTTAGTGATTTAAGTGATGAATGTCAAGATTTAGGCGGAACCGCGAAGACGAACCGCGCTACCTTCCCATCCCCACAGCACATCTGTCTCCTCGCCTGCTTTTGGAGACCTTCTTTGCCTTTGCCGACCTCTCTCGTGTTTAATAAATATGAAAAACACTGGGACGATTTAGCAGAAGAACAAAAGGGATTTTTCTATTAGTCTCAAATTCAATGATTAAACTTAGAAAAGAGTTTTGCGCAAATACGATGAATGAATGGTCGATACGGACACAAGGAATGACAGATAGCTACTCAATCAAATCCTCATTTTAATTTGATTTGCCCGTTCTTTTAACGTGGTCGTGTGAATCACGTTTACAGACTTTATAAGATGAAAGCGTACATACATGACTTTTAATAGAACTTCCGTCCCATCGCACCTTCCCTAAACTTGCGGGAAGATACTCGTTCATTTGGAGTATAACGTAGTATAGACATACAAAACATATTCCGTATCGTACTCTGGGAAAATTACTTTGATTTTCAATTTAGTTAGTTTTTTTTCGTCAAATTATCAACGAACAATTATTATTGATATATCCAAGTTATGATAGTGTACCGACATACTAACACATCGTAAATATAGTTTTCCTTTTAGAAAATCTTGTAATTTAAATGGTCCTGTTTTGTATGTAAGTCTTTCTGATTTATAATATAATTGGTATGCACAAATGATAACATTTTATATATATATTATCAAAGTAACGCCGAATTTTTGTCACGTACTTTGAGAATATTGATGGTATGTACTCGTTCGTATCCACAATCGTGTAATTTCTATCCCGTATAGTACTAACAGAGGAGATGAGCTCATGCCCCTCGGTCGGTACTAATTTGTTGCATCCCAGGTTAGAGGGGAATATATGACTCGGATTACACATGACTTGAAATACATGGGGAGTGAACAGATATATTTCATCGTTTCTTCAATGAAGTATTCATGTCACATTTGGAATCACGAAATCGAAATCATAATCACAGGACTGTGATAGCTATCAGATGCTGCGTTTTAATTGGAATTGAGACCTCAAGAATCTTATTCTTATACCGTAGGATGTACTTTCAAAAGGTCGTAATTACATTCTTTTGAATCTAGATTCCATTTCCCGTAAAACAAACGAGGCTTCTACGGTGATGCGATCTTACAAAATGTGTTGCCAAATACACGTGTTACGTACTATATGTTTTTTTTTTTGTTTCTATGAATGTGTTACAATACAATTACATGTATGTCAAACGGACTTTTAATGGGCTTAGACCAATGATAAGAGGTGCTAAGATGCCAATCAGGGAAAACGAAGATAAGGCTTGTGGCATGTATGCTATCCCACACACAAATGGCTTTCTAGGCTTTTATAAAATGGACTGCCTTTTAGTTATCAAGCCTCTCTTCGAATTTTAATTAGCACCTTAGAACTACTTTATAGTAGTAGAATTTTGACACACAGGTTCCAAATCATGGCAAGTGCAGAGCATACTACTAGGACTAATCAGCTCGCATACATTTGTTTAAAGAATCATACCAAGCAGAAATATAGAAGTGAAGATTTAGGGACTCATAATACACATAAGTTTTATTTCTCAAAGCTTTTCTGGGGAGTCAATTTTGCCTCCAAACCTTACAAGCATTGCCTTATGTAGGCACACAAGTAGACAAACAGCTAATTATTGGTGGAGTTCTAGAAGTCACCAATAATTTAACACTCTTCGACTGACTACAAAGACTTTTACAACTGATAGATTGACTACAAAGACTTTTACAATTGACAGACGACTGAAGACTCATAATACGCTATTGGACGATAGTTTTCCTTCTTGCTGCAGTGCTGCTACATAACTCCTATTACGCCATGCTTTTGGCACGTTAAGGAGGTACTTCTATTCGTCACGAATGGAAAAACTATCTCCGAATGGCCTACAAAGGTCCGATACATATATTTCACCCAAACGTCCCACAGATATCCAATTACTAGACAAACGGAGGTCTCTCTCAGATCATACTTCACGTGACAACGGTTTATAATTTTTTTTTATCTTTTTATTCAATCTAAGTTTTCGACTTGGAGTTGCCACTAGTCATTATTGGTAGGTTGACTAGAAATCTAATCGAGGTACGGGAGAAGTACCATGATTCTGCAAACCAAAGATATGGAAATTTATGATTTTTTCTCATTTTTTTTGGGTTTTCTGAGAATTTTTCTCGTGTTTATGAGATTTTCAGAAATTTTTGAATTTTGGAGAATTTTCTTGGAATTTCTAGAATTTCTGAGAATTTTGGATTTTCTGAAATTTTTTAAGGATTTTTGAATTATTTTTCAAAATTTTTAATTTGCTGCTCGAAATCGAATCGGGTTGAATCGATTCAGACCGGTCCAAGGGACTCGGACCGGCTAGCGCTCCGGCGAGTGACAATGCCAAAATGACGCCGTTCTTCCCCTATCTCTCTACAGCATTTCACCGAACAGGTGATAAGCATGAACCAAGTTTGAATGTTCTCAAGGCCACCGGTTTGGATCGATCTCCAACAACCTCTAGCAAGATTTTTTCCATTTCGATTGGTTCTAAGAAAATCCCTCATTATCTTCTATCAATCTAACCTAACCAATTCACCGCCGAATCATTGCCGGCCGGCAAAAACCAAGCCTAAAAAATGCTAATTCAAAACCAACTGATCCAATCTTTCTAACATTCAAACTTTAATTCTGATTGCCCTAGCCGTTTAAATCGATCAAAATCATCATCAAAAAATCAAGCAAGGTTAGAAACTACTAACTTGAGCAGCCATTAGCCGTAAGAGGCACTCTTGCAAGGTCTAGGAGCTCTAGCAAGGGTTTTCAATGGTGGGTGACTCGGTTTATGCATATTCATTAGTTTATAATGCAATCAAGCAACAAAAATGGGATCATAAACTTGTTTTAGGCATCAAGGAACTGAGAATCACTAAAGAAATCGCATGATTAACAATATCAAGCTCAATCCCATTTTCTGGGATTCTGGAAAACTGTGATGAAGATCATACTTTGCCTACTTCAATGGGGCTCAAATCTGAATTTTCGACTCAATCGACGACTGTGGAGTTGTTCTTTGATAGCTGGTCTTCAAGGTGGAGGTCGCCAACTTGTAGGGAAAGTGTAGGATGCGTTGGCCGACACCTGCTTTCAGGCCATGACGATCAACTTTGTAATAGGTCCTTTGGTGAGGAAATCCACTGTTGGGATCGATTTGCTGGTGCTTTTCCGATTGAAAAAGCGCCAATCACTCAGCCCTGGGAGTCTCGACTCACCCTCAAGCACGATCTCTCTCTCTCTCTCTCTTAGTAATTTCGTTAAACAATTTGTCCTCTTAGATAATGATTTCCTTTCTCTTTTCTACCCAAATCTTCACCCCAATCGACCTCCGAGTTCGTTATAAGGAATCTCCGATCCCAACTGGAGATTCTCCAACTGTTAAACTTGTTTATCACGTGTTCCATTAGTCAAGGTAAGGCGATGAAGAGGTGGCCCCAGGGAAGATATTTTCCCCTTTCCTGCGTGGGTAAACTAGCTGGTGGAGAAGATGACCAACCTGGGTCGGGTCAGGTTGATCCGATCGACCCGGCAGACCCAAGTTGCTCTATTTTTGTAAATTCGACCTGATTTTGATGCCAATTTTCAATTTGAACCCCAAAATTGGAATCTTCAGCACATTTTGCATCCAAATATGAGATTTGTACTAATTTTCATCACAATTAAACCCAAAATTCCTAAATTTTGAACTTAGGTTAATAGAGCTTATGTTCAATTCAGTATCCAGATGATTTGATTAAGCAAAATTGATGCTAAAATTGGATTACCCATGATCGATTAACCATAGAAATGGTGTTGCTTTTGTTCGACAAATTCGAATTGACCAAGATCCCCAATTTGGGCTTAAAATCCCCAATTTTCAATTGATTTTTGGGATTTTGCAATTATTTTGTTAAATTGTAAAATTGGACTGACCAATATGCAATTGAAGGTCCTTGAATCATTTATTGTAAAGACACTATGGACTAAAAATGACTAGAAATTACTAAATTGAATTTTTGGTTCAATTTTGGGTGTGAACTTGCCCAATTTTGGGAAAAACATATCCCCAATTGAAATTTTCCAAAATTGATGTTGTAATGACGAAATTGGATTTACAAGAAAACTAATGACTATTTTTTTATGGAATTTGTGAACTCCATTTGGTATTTTTCTTGATTTTTCACTCATTTTGGCCAAAAGAAAATAAAGAAAAATTCAGAAAAGTTTACTTTTGGTTTAGAAATAGGTTCCTAAGCATGGCCAAGGTTCCTAATCCTAATTTTGTGATTTTTTTTAGAAAATTTTAAAAATGAACCAAAAATTAGGTGTCAATAGTTGCTACAGTATCGAATGGTGACTACTACAGTGATGAATTGTACATTACTACAATCTTTTCTTGATAACGAGCCATTTTTTTCAAACATGCTTGGTACACTTTCACAGGTCGTACTTATGGATGGGCTCTTTATTGTCATCAACTGTCTCTATCCTTTTGTCGTCTATATTCTCTAAGGAGTTGTGATATCCACGATTCGGACCCCTAATCGACCAAGGGAGATGGCCAAGAAACAGGTATATGGATCGACCCGAGAGTTGGCCATAGGCCAAGTGATTTGGTTAGAACGGGCAACCAAATGATCGACTATGATTTGATCGAAGGATCGACCATGGTTCAATCGAAGGATCAACCATAGATCGACCTAGGAATGTGTAGTGGATCGACTCATCGTTCATGCAATCAATTAGAGTAATTCAATCATGGAACGACTGTTCAACCATAAGGGTCGGTCGTGGGACAATCACGTACCGAGTCGATCACTGGACGGTCATGGATCGATGCCACTCGGGCATGAGCCAATCGCGGGTGATTCCACTTGGTAATGTACCAGTCGCGAGCGACCATAAACCAGTTCCGTGCGATCGAACGTCAATCACGGATTGATTCCATGCGACTGCATGACAACTAAGGGTTGGTCATGGATCGTTAATGCTTAAACATGGATCGATCACAAATCGATCATGGATCATTGCGGTGAATCGAGATAGGCCATGGATCAAGTTAGGAACACTGTCGCTCGATCACGAGCTAGGCTTAGTGCCGATTGTGCGAGCCAGGCCCTGTGCCTTGTTGTATGTCAGGCCTTGTGCCCGATCGGCTAGGCAAAGGCCAGGCCTCGTGCCTGACCGAATGTCCATTCCTGTGCTTGGCAGTTATGCTAGACATTATGTGTGACCAGACCAGGCTCAGTGCCCGGTCATGTGCTCGATAAGCCAGGCTTAGCGGTTGGCACTACGCCTGTCTAGACCTAACTTGCACCTGGATTGTCCAATTAATTCGGTCTTGTGCCAATCAGCCTGGATGTTGGTCCGGCTAAGTTTGACTATTCTCAGGGGTACTCCAACCCTGAACCTTAGTTCAAATAAGATGGTCGATTGTGTATGGTCATGTAGAATACTTGAATACCTTGATTCGTTTACAAAATGTGGGATAAGATTTTAGAAGCCTAGTGTCCAATAGAAAGGCAATCCGTTGGCTTAGGCAATTTGTGTCAATAGTGTAACAGTCTGAATTTTCGATCCTTTTCCCGGGATTTAAGAAATGAAATTGATTAATGCACTTATAGTGAGATCTCACCCGGAAATGCGCATTCATGGGATGCTAACCTTATAGGTAAGGCCAGTACGGGATTGAGTTCGCACGACCAAAGAACTTGACCTTAGTTTGATCTTCGACCATATCGATTGACAAGGGAATGTTTTGAGTTAACCGAGACCGATCTATTTGATTGATCGTGTCCAAAGGGAACTAGTGACAGACCCTCGCAATTATATGACAATTGAGGTCGCCTTGGTTCGAGCAAACTTGATGTGGACATCGAACCCTATCGAGGAGAAGGTGCTAGGGACCCGTTAATCTATCCGCTAGGCCCGATCACTCGAGCGAGAGCGAAGGAATTCAAATAAGCTATCGGCATCATGGTTCAAGATATTTGGAATAAAGATAATCTGGATTCGAAACTTGAAGATTCTGAAACTCCTTGGCGTAACATGATTACTTTTGGTCCACCGAATTATGAAAGAGCTTATAATTAACGAATTCCGAATTGGCTCAAATTTGGATGGACGCTTGAAAACAGGCCGCTGATCAATACTCACTACTTTAGTAGTGATTAATGACGTTTTTTTAGTGATTTGGAGTCATTTAGATGAACTTTTAGGCCTTTTTCTATTTTTGGATGAATTTTTAATAATTAAGGTTATTTTTGTAATTTTAATCCTAATAAGATTAGGATTAGGGTTAGCACCCTATATAAGGTTGCTTATAGGTTTCTAAGAGGAGGCAGAATTTTATTTAGCAAAGTTTTCTTCTTGAGTTCTCTTGAGGACTAGATCTTATCAAGGCTCCCTTGTGGCGATCGAATTTAACTTATCGAGCAAGATAGCGAATTTTCTTGTCCGTGGCGTTATAGCGTGGATTGGTTGACACAGGTTCGTCAACAGGTCGCGTTCATACCGAGATTACCAATCACAGGTTCGATTGGAGGTCAAGGTCAGCAATTCATAACTCATAGATCTTTGTAGAACGATCATCTTCCGCACAGATCCATATCATCTGGTATCAGAGCTAGTTCTACAAGGTCTACTTATCCTACTTTTACTACTTTTCGTTATTAATCGAATTAGGATTCTAAATTCGTTCTTGCTGTGATTTCAATTTTGATTTAGGGTTTTCGGTCCTAGTTGTTTTTTTATTTATATATTGTACTTGAGTTCGTAAAAAAAATAAAAATAAATAAAAATAAATAAAAATAAAAATAAAAAAAGCAAAAGAAAGAAAAAAAAAGCAAAGAAAAAAGAGGCAAAAAAAAGAGCAAAAAAAGCAAAGTAAAAAAAAAGAAGCAAAGAAAAAAAAAGTTCAAGAGGACGACTCGTTTCTTTTTTTTATCATTGATATTGGACTGAATAGAAAAAAATATATTTCAATAGCAGAAATTGAATTTGAATCCGAATCTTGCAAAAATTTGCTGAATTGCTGAGTTGATCGGTATATTACTGAATTTGATCTTGTTTGATAGTTTATCGATTATTATGAGGAGCTTGTGAGACTAGATTCAAGTCTGAAAAAAGAGTTTTCTAGAAGGAAACGAGAGGTAAAAGGCAAGAGTGTGTGAGTTTAATTGAGGGAAGAAAAAGCCGAAATTGAGTTAAACACGAGAGGAGTGGCAAATACTTTGAGCAGAAAACGTGAGGGAGTGACTAGTGAGATTTTTTTTTATCTCTAACATTTTCTTGCAGGTTTAAAAAAATGTCAAGCTCAGGCCAAGGAAGTGTGAATCAAAGGGAGGATCGCACTCATCCAAGGGATGATGCGATTCTAGCAGGCATCTAGCAATTGAATTTACAAATTGACGCACTTAGCAACCGAGTTGCAAGATGTGAGACGAGACTTGAAGATGACTGAGAGCCACCATGAGGGAGGCCACAAAATCAGCGAGAGGAGCCTAGGACACAACCTAGATGGCAACAGCAATTTAATGAAGCATATGTGTCCGATACAGAAGATGATCGAGATGGCAAGTTTGAGAGGAGAAACGGACGCCGAGGATTTAGACATCGAGAAGACGATGAACTTGGCAACATCAAGATGAAGATTCCATCTTTCCAAGGAAAGAATGATCCTGATGCGTATCTAGAATGGGAGAAACGGATGGAGATGGTATTTGATTGCCAGCGATATTCGGAGCTCAAAAAGGTAAAAATTGCAGCTGTTGAATTCACTAATTATGCTATAATTTGGTGGGATCAACTTATGACTAGTAGGATATGCAATGGTGAAAGACCAATAGAAACGTGGGATGCGATGAAAGCAGTGATGAGGAGACGCTTTATACCTAGTCATTACCATAGAGACTTGTTCCATAAGCTGCAAAATCTTACACAAGGTAATAGGAGTGTGGAAGAATAACATAAAGAGATGGAAATTGCTATGATCCGTGTTAATGTGGTGGAAGATCGTGAGGCCACAATGTCACGATTTTTGTGTGGTTTGAGCCGAGATATAGCAAGGGTAGTAGAGTTGTAACACTACGTTGAATTGGAGGAATTAGTGGACAAAGCCATCAAAGTTGAACAGCAATTGAAGTTGGATCGAAATTACAAGAGTGGTGGAGGTTCAAGCTCGAATTGGAAGTCTAATTGGAAGAGAGACGAGAAGCCGAATTGGAAGGGAAACAATATCAAGACTGAAACTTTGAAGGAGAAGGAGAAGGAGAAGGATGGCAAAGTTGTTTCAAATCCGGCTTAAGGTAAAACTGAAAAACCTAACACTAAGACTCATGATATTAAATGCTTTAAGTGTTTGGGTAGGGGTCATATGGCAAATCAGTGCCCTAATAGGAGAGTAATGGTCATGACTGGACATAATGATGTTGATCTAGAAAGTGAGAGGGAGGAAGAGGAAGATGACATGCCACCATTAGAGGATTGTAGTGATGTTGAGATGCCAGTAAAGGGTGAATTGATGGTGGTTAGGCGTTCTTTTAGTGTTCAAGTCAAAGAGGAGGAGCATCACCAGCAACGCGATAACTTGTTCCATACAAGATGCTTGGTGAATGGTAAGATTTGTAGCTTGATTGTTGATGGAGGTAGTTGTACAAATGTAGCAAATTGTACCATGGTGGAGAAGTTGAGATTGAAGACTACAAAGCATCCAAGACCATATAGATTGCAGCGGTTGAATGATAGTAGTGCAGTAAAAGTATCGAAGCAAGTTCGAGTTCCATTTGAGATAGGACGATATAAGGATGAAGTGATGTGTGATGTTATACCTATGCAAGCAGGGCATCTTTTGCTTGGTAGGCCATGGCAGTATGATCAAAAGGTACATCATGACGGGTACACTAATCGATATTCATTGGTGATGAATCAGAAAACATACACATTGATGCCAATGACACCTACTGAGATGTATGAAGATCAATTGAAACTATAATGTGAGGCTGAGAGAGAGAAAAAGTGATAAAACTGAGCGCCTACGTGGAATCTCTGAGACACAAGTAAAAGGAGAGGAAGATAAGAGTAGAGTGGTAAAAACCAAGAGAGAAGGAGAGAGAAAAGAAAAGAGAGAAAAGAATTTTTATGCAAAATCGAGCGAAGTGAGGAGAGCTTTGTTTTTGGACCGATTGATATTTGTACTTTTGTACAAAGAGGCACTGTTTACTACTAACGAACTTGACCCAAATTTGCCAAGTTCTATCGTGTCTTTATTGAAGGAATTTGAAGATGTCTTTCCTGATAAACTTTTTGGAGGTTTACCACTGATTCGAGGCATAGAGCATCAAATCGATTTGATTCCTGGTGCACCATTGCCTAACCGACCCGTATATCGAAGCAATCCTGAAGAGACAAAGGAACTTCAGCAGCAAGTTAGCGAATTACTAAAGCAAGGATATGTGAGAGAGTCTCTTAGCTCATGTGCTGTTCCTGTTTTGTTGGTACCAAAGAAGGATGGGTCGTGGCGGATGCGTGTTGATTGTCGAGCAATTAATAACATAACGGTAAAGTATCAACATCCTATTCCTAGGTTAGATAACATGTTGGATGAATTGCATGGAGCTTGCATATTTACTAAAATTGATCTGAAAAGTGGTTATCATCAAATTAGAATGAAAGAGGGGGATAAATGGAAAACTGCATTTAAGACCAAGTACGGGTTATATGAGTGGTTAGTCATGCCATTCGGTTTAACTAACACACTTAGTACTTTCATGCGACTTATGAATCATGTTCTGCGTGCTTTTATTGGTCGATTTGTAGTTGTCTATTTTGATGATATCTTGATATATAGTCGAAACCTTGATGATCATATTGAGCACGTGCGAGCTGTTTTGCAGGTTTTAAGGGCTGAACAATTATATGCTAATCTAAAGAAGTGTTGTTTTGTAATTGACAAATTAGTATTTCTAGGCTTTGTTGTTGGTGCTGATGGAATACAGGTTGATGAAGAAAAGGTGAAAGCAATCCGTAAATGGCCAACACCTAAGACAGTAGGAGAGGAATTGGAGCCGTGTTGATGCAAGGAGGACGTCCCATAGCGTATTTCAGCGAGATGTTAAGCGGAGTGACATTGAATTATCCAACTTACGATAAGGAGATGTATGCTTTGGTGCGAACTTTGGAGAATTGGCAACATTACTTGTGGCCAAAGGAATTTGTGATCTACACCGACCACGAGACCATAAAGTACTTAAGAGGACAACAAAAGTTGAACAAAAGACATACCAAATGGATGGAGTTCATTGAGACTTTTCCATATGTAATGAAGTACAAAAAAGGTAAGGAAAATGTGGTAGCTGATGCACTTTCTCGAAGGTACGCAATTCTAACTACTCTAGGAGCAAAGTGTTTAGGTTTCGAGCATATCAAAGGTTTATACGTTGACGATGATGATTTTGGAAGAGTATTTGAAGCTTGTAAGCATGCTGCGTTTGAAAAGTTTTATAAGTATGATGGATATCTCTTTCGTGAAAATAAGTTGTGTTTGCCTAGATACTTTTTGCGCGAGTTGTTAGTGCGAGAAGCACATAGTGGTGGTTTAATGGGGCATTTTGGAATCAATAAGATTTATGAAGTGTTGTATGAACATTTTTTTTTTGCCACACATGAAAAGAGATGTCACATGAGTTTGCAAGAGATGTATCGCATGTAAGCAGGCTAAGTCTACGATTAAACCACATGGTTTGTATAACCTTTGTCTATTCCGATGCATCCTTGGTTGATATCTTTATGGATTTTGTGTTAGGTTGCCTAGGTCTAAGCATGGTAAGGATTCTATTTTTGTGGTGGTTGATCGATTTTCAAAGATGGCTCATTTTATACCTTGTCATAAATCTGAAGATGCATCTAATGTTGCTGAATTGTTCTTTCGTGAGGTTGTGCGTTTGTATGGCATGCCTAGGTCTATTGTTCCTGATCGAGATACTAAATTTCTAAGCTACTTTTGGAAGACATTGTGGAAGAAGTTAGGTACACAACTTTTATTCTTTACTACTTGTCATTCACAAACTGATGGTCAAACTGAAGTAGTTAATAGGACTTTAGGGACATTGTTGCGTGCTATCATTAAAAAAAACATTAAATCTTGGGAAGATTGTTTACCGTATGTTGAGTTTGCTTATAATAGGAGCGTGCATTCTGCTACTAAATTCACACCGTTTGAGGTTGTTTATAGTTTTAATCCCTTAACTCCGTTAGATTTAACCTCTTTACCTATTGCTGAGCGTGTTAATTTAGATGGTGCTAAAAAAGCTGAATTTGTGAAGACTTTACATTAGAAGACGCGGCTGAATATTGGGCTTAAGACAAAGCAGTATGCAAAGCAAGCCAACAAAGGGCGCAAGAAAGTAGTGCTTAAGCCCGGAGATTGGGTTTGGGTTCATATGCGCACAGAGCGTTTTCCCAAACAGCGACACTCTAAATTGCTACCGCGAGGGGATGGACCATTTATGACGCTGATTTTAGGGCAAATCCTTTGCCCGGGGGAGGGAATAATGTGGACATCGAACCCTATCGAGGAGAAGGTGCTAGGGACCCGTTAATTTATTCGCTAGGCTCGATCACTCGAGCGAGAGCGAAGGAATTCAAATACGCTATCGGCATCATGGTTCAAGATATTTGGAATGAAGATAATCTGGATTCGAAACTTCAAGATTCTGAAACTCCTTGGCGTAACATGATTACTTTTGGTCTAGCGAATTCTGAAAGAGCTTAGAATTGATGAACTCCGAATTGGCTCAAATTTGGATGGACGCTTGGAAACAGGCCGCTGATCAATACACACTACTTTAGTAGTGATTAATGACGTTTTTTAGTGATTTGGAGTCGTTGAACTTTTAGGCATTTTTCTATTTTTGGACGAATTTTTAATAATTAAGGTTATTTTTATAATTTTAATCCTAGTAGGATTAGGATTAGGGTTAGCACCCTATATAAGGTTGCTTATAGGTTTCTAAGAGGAGGTAGAATTTTATTTAGCAAAGTTTTCTTCTTGAGTTCTCTTGAGGACTAGATCTTATCAAGGCTCTCTTATGGCGATCGAATTTAACTTATCGAGCAAGATCGCGAATTTTCTTGTTCGTGGCGTTATAGTGTGGATTGGTTGACACAGGTTCGTCAACAGGTCGCGTTCATACCGAGATTACCAATCACAGGTTCGATTGGAGGTGAAGGTTAGCAATTCGTAGCTCATAAATTTTCGTAGAACGATCATCTTCCGCACAGATCCATATCAAAACTTAAACGTGATTTGACTTAGTGTCGGTCACGGGTCGAGAGCGTGTAATTCTACTGAGCCACCCATTAACAAGAGATAAGCTAAAGTTGCGATTGTTCAATTTTAATCATTTCTTGGAATTCGAGCTCGAGAATCGAGAATTTTGCGAGTCATAATTTTGGACGGATGATGACGTTTTTGGCTTGGCCAACCTTGGGGCCACCCATTTCTGCAAAAAAATGGATTTCGGTTCGGGACCGGAAAAATTACGGTTTTGCCCCTGTGGGCACCGAGGCTGGATTCGGAGGCCATTTGAGGTTATTTTTCATGGCCAATGTCATTTTGGGGTGGCCACGGGCATTTAGAGTGGTTTTGGCAAAAATTGGAATTTCGACAAAAATTGAAAAAATTATATTATTTTATTCCCGAAATTTGCAGTCAATTTTCAAGGGCTTAAAAAGTGAATTTCGCGAATCCGACGCCATATTATGTTGGCCACGCATATATGGAACACGTATGTGCGAAAATTGAAATTTCGCCCCGGAACCGGAAAATTACCATTTTGCCCCTGGACCCTGTATTGGGAATTCCGAATTTTGGATAATTTTGGGCAATAATTGAGGACTAAAATAAGTGAAAAAGAAATTGAAATTATTGAATTACAATTTTGCTCTTCAATTATTGAATAGAGACAAATAAGGGCCGTCGGATCAAAGGTAAAATGGGAAATCACGTAGGATCGCGACACGTGTCCCCCCACCAGCCCGCAAAGTTGACTGGTTTGATCTCTCTCTCTCCTCACCTCTCATTTTGGCCAGAACTCCCCTACGTCCAGCCCCCCCTCTCCCATTTTCTCTCTCTTTCTCTCTCTCTCACTCTCTTCATCTTCTTTTCCTCACATCACCGCCGGTGTTGCTGCTGTTGCTGCTGCTGTTCCGCCCGTTTTAGCTCGTTCTTCTCGCTTTTCTTAGGTAAGTGGCCTCCCCAAATGTCGCCTAGGATCTCGGGTATTGTTAGGCTTGTTTAGTGCTCGGTTTAGGGTGAATTTAGTGGCTGGTTTGCTCGGTGGTGTGTGTTGGCTGATTTCCAGTTAGGTTGCTGTTGCGTTGCTGGTTGAGGAAGTGTTCTTGATGAAAGTTGTTCCCAACATCTTGAAGTATAACATAGTTTAATTTGGAAATTTTTGGAAATCATTTGATGCCATTCGGAAGTCCATCTTTGGACCGAAATAAAACTGCCCGATTTACTGTTCATCGGACCTTCGGGTCTGTTCGAATTTTTATAAATTTTTCCAGGCCTATTTTCAAAATACTTCCTTCACAAACGTTGTTGGGGACATTCGTGGCTATAGCATATACAACTTTCAAAGCTTTTTAAGGTGATTTGGGTGTTGAAATAAATATATTTTGAGGACAAAATGGTCTGTTGGAGCGAGTTAATTTTTGTCTGACTTCAAGTGACCAAAAGAGGTGTTTCTAGTTGGAACTGAGTTTTGAGTTCTTCACAGAAAATATTCAGCAAGATGTTTTACGCAACGTGTCCAAATTTTAGAATTTTGAGAGTTTGTTTACTATTTATTTTGATGGGATTTCGGGCACTATTTAGGGTTCAGTTTAGGGGTTTATGTGGCTGTTTTGGGGGCTGAGATGAAGGCTGGTATTTGGTTGTCGTGGGCTGATTTGGGGACTGATTTGGCGAAGAAATTGGTGAGGATTTGTAGGCTCGATGATGGCTGTGATGTGTGGAGCGATCACAGTTAATTTGTATAATTGATTGGAATTATTGTGACTGTTTGGAGACTGAATTAGAGGCTGGATATTTGTTGGTTACAGACTGATTTGGCAATGAAAAATTGAGGTTTAGTAGATTTGGATAGGGTAGTGATATTGTGGATCGATCGGGATTCATTTGTGTGATTGAGTGGAATTGTTATGGCTTGATTGTGCTTAATTGATCAATTGTGTTGTTTGTGATTTGTTGGCTGGATCGGGATTATGTGTGGGGCTGAATATGGCATGGCTGTGTGCCGTGTGTATGTGGCCGCGAGGTGTGGCGGTATGGTAGTGTGAATGCGCATTGAATTCGCGTGTTAAATGTGTATGGTCGTGTGGTGTATTCGTATGACAAGAACGTGTGTTTGTGAAGTGTACGTGAGATGTGAATTGGTGCGTGGCTATGAATGCGTGTGAGGTGTGTATGTTTGATCGTGCGACTGTTGACCGTGTGTAAGTGTGGCTTGAGTGGAATGAGGGTATGGAAATGTGGAATTGGTTGGAAAGGATCTGTCTTGAGGCGTGTACGTTTACGCGGGACGATGCCGTCCCTGACGAGGTGACGATGCTCGGCCCGACGGGGTGACGATGCCTGACGTGGTCAGAAGACCGTTGACCTGATTCGTTTTACGCGGGCACGGTAGAAGGAAAGTGTGTGTAGGATTCCGTCCTGAGGCGTGTTCGTTTACGCGGGACGATGCCGTCCCTAACGAGGTGACGATGCCTGGCCCGACGGGGTGACGATACCTGACGAGGTCAGAAGACCGTTGGCTTGATGCGTTTTACGCGGGCGCGATAGTGGTGAAAAGGTTGAGAATGAGCAAGAATTGGTGGGACGAGTGAAATTAAGAAAGTGACGCGTGGTGTGAGTTGGTGTTCGAGTGTGGTTGTATCGCGTGGTGTAATGCTTGATTATGGGAAAACTGCTAGGCATGGTATGGGATGTGCCCAAGTGGGTTTTGCTCTATAATCGGGACACACGCGCGGCTGTAATGTATTTTTGTGGCATACTGGCTGTGTGGTTGACTAACGTGCAGGGACGTGTATGAGGAATTTCAGGTAGGGTCGCGTGTGATTGTTAGTTTGGTTGATAGATTGTGTGTTATGCGTGTTTTCGTTTGGCGGTGCGTGAGTGCCTACGTGGGGTTTGGGGTTGTACACTTATTGAGATTCGTCTCACGATTGTATAACCGTCATTTTCAAACCCCCAGCCATAAACCCTGAGAACTGCCTCCTCTTTTTGAAGTGTGAAGAGTTGCCCATGGTGCTCGGTGGATTCGCAGGCGATGCCCAAGAGGTTTCCGGAGGATTGAGCCAGATGAATTGAGGGCAGAATGGAAAAGGACGACCCTTAGATTTTTTCCTAGGGCATTTTAAGGGTTGTATAGCTTGGGTTACCCGATAGTGAAGTTAAGATAATCAAGCCCTTGATATTTTGTCATGACGGTGATTTCTGATGCTAGTTTGCTAAATATATTTGTAATACAATGTTTATGTATTTTGGTGTTGTATGAATATGTGGTTGCTGGATTGTTCTGTTGTTCTATCCCGTTGTCGTCATTATTTGTCCGAGGGTTTTTATATTCGCTTCCGCATGTGACTATGATGTTTGGGTTGGGTCAACGACGTTCTTGGGACGTCGCATCATTTCGACCGGGGCAAGGGATGTCGCGAGCTCGTAAGGGTTCGGGGCGTGACAAATAGTTTAGTGTTCTTGGAAGACAACAAGCAAGTCACATGCCTAGGGTTTAATGAGCAAGAAGACAAATTGACTTGATCCAAAGTCAAGCCAATGAACACCTTCATTTATAAGTTAACCCAATAATGAAGGTTTCTTACTAAAAGACCAATAATTAGGTATAAGCTTAGGTGTCCCACCTCGATAATGGAGGATAGTAATTCACCACTTCCATTAAAGCCAAGAACCATTCGGCCAAAGGACGTCCATGACCAAGGAGTGTTTCCCGATTGAAATTTTCCAAAATTGATGCTATAATGATGAAATTGGATTTACAAGAAAACAAATGACTATTTTTATGGAATTTTTTTAAACTCCATTTTGTATTTTTCTTCATTTTTCACTCATTTTGGCCAAAAGAAATCAAAGAAAAATTTAGAAAAATTTATTTTTGGTTTAGAAATAGGTTCCTAAGCATAGCCAAGGTTCCTAATCCTAATTTTGTGATTTTTTAGAAAATTTTAAAAATGCGCAAAAAATCAAGTGTTAATAGTTGCTACAGTGTCGAACAGTGACTGCTACAGTGATGAATAGTACATTGCTATAGTCTTTTCCCAACAACGAGCCATTTTTTTCAAACACGCTTGGTACACCTTTATAGGTCGTACTTATAGATGGGCTCTTCATTGTCTTCAACAGTCTCTGTCCTTTTGTCGTTTGTATTCTCTAAGGAGTTGTGACATTCACAATTCGGATCCCTAATCGACCAGGGGAGATGGCCAAGAAATAGGTATATAGAACGACTTGAGGGTTGGCCATAGGCCAAGTGATTTGGTCAGAGCGGGCAACCAAAGGATCGACTATGGTTCGATCGAAGGATCGACCATGGATTGACCTAGGAATGTGTAGTGGATCGACTCATCATTCACGCAATCAATTAGAGTAGTTCGATCATGGAACGACTGTTCGACCATAAGGGTTGGTCGTAGGACAATCACATACCGAGCCGATCATTAAACGGTCATGGATCGATGCCACTCGGGCATAAGCCAATCGTGGGTGATTCCACTTGGTAATGCACCAATCGCGGGCAACCATAAACTGGTTTTGTGCGATCATACGTCGGTCACGGATTGATTTCACGCGACTACATAACAACCGAGGGTCGGCCATGGATCATTAATGCTTAAACATAGACCGATCGCGAATCGATCATGGATCATTGCGGTGAATCGAAATAGACCATGGATCAAGCCAAGAACACTGTTGATCGATCACGAGCCAAGCTTAGTGCTAGTCGAGTGAGCCAAGCCATGTGCCTTGCCATGTGTGCCAGGCCCCATGCCTGACTAAACGCACATTCCTGTGTCCAGAAGTTGTGGCATCGTGCCTGACCAGACCAGGCTCAGTGTTCGGTCATGTGCTCGACAGGCCAGGCTCAGTGTTTGATCATGTGCTCGACAGGCCAGGCTCAGTGCTCGATACTGTGCCTATCCAGACTTGACTTGTGCCTGGACCGCCCAATTAATTTGGTATTATGTCAATAAGCCCGAATGTTGGTCCAACTAAGTTCGGCTATTCTTAGGGGTACTCCAACCCTAAACATCGATTCGAATAAGATAGTCAATCATGTATGGTCATGTAAACCCTCAATTACCTTGATTTGTTTACAAAATGCGGGGTAAGATTTTAGAAGCCTAGTACCCAATAGAAAGGCAATCCGTTGGCTTAGGCAATTTGTGCCAAGAGTGTAGTGTTCTTGGAAGACTAGAAGCAAGTTACACACTTAGGATTTAATGGACAAGAAGACAAATTAACTTGGTCCAAAGTCAAGCCAATGAACACATTCCTTTATAAGTTAACCCAATAATAGAGGTTTCTTGCTAGAAGACCAATAATTAAGGATAAGCTTAGGTGTCCCACCCCATCTCCATTAATGGACGATAGTGATTCACCATTTCCATTAATGGACAAGCTTGGAGACAAAGCCAAGAACCATTCGGCCATAGGGAATCCATGACCAAAGAGTATTCCATGCGCAAACAAGAAGAACAAGCCAATAATGGCAACTTGCTTAGAAAGCTTTAGGGCATTAATGAGCAATTAGGCAATCATAGCCCTATTTAGAGGCTTGGGGACCAAGTTTAGAGATACTTAGTTTAAATTAAAGCTTGCAAGAGAAGTTTAATTATGAGCAAAAATTTTCAAGGCAATGATCATCGTGATGTTAGACTTTTGAATCACCTTCATAATAACCTTGGAAAAATAGACAAAATAAAAGATTACAGAGAGAAAGGCTTATCTTGGTGAGCAAGTATTGGATAATATCAAATCCAAAGCCCATGATTACATCAAATCTAGGCATTGAATGAAAGAGGATAAGTCACCAAGCTTAAGTATCTATTACATCATTACACCTCATTAAATACATGATGATTCATGCATTAGGCGGTCAAATATGAAGAGGGCAAATGTTCACCTAGGGCTTAGGCATGCCACACCATCTATGTAGGCTTGCCGCCTCTTTTTGTTAGGTTAGCCAACTCATCAAGATAGACTTGCAACTTCAAGAAATTCTATTGGTTCAAATGGAAGGGTAATGATGAGAGGTTTGCCTATAAATAGAGGTTCCAATCCTTCATCTCTCACTTCACCACTCACTTTTCTATCCTTCTCTCCCTCACGCCACTCACTTTCTAGGCCGCCCCTGTTCTTTTGGTTGTGCCCTTACCCGCACCGTGTTTCTTAGTTTGCCACTAAGCCACCACCAACCACAATCTTGGAGAGTAGTAAGTAGACTTACTAAATCTTAGCTAGGATGTCGTATTACGTTGTTGGGTGAGTCATGTTCTTATTGTGCTTGTGTGGATTTTGTTGATTGTGAATGCTTGATATAGCTTTTATGCATTTTGTAAGGTTTGCTCATGTATTTAGCATGATGAGTGAAAGCACGTTCAAGCCATGAATGAGTCTCGCTTGGCTCAAATCGGCGTCGAGGCGTGTCGGAATGAGCCTTGCTTGGCGGGTCGGTAGTAAGGCGTATCGATCCAAACCTTGCTTGGTGTAGGTCGGCACAATGATCGATCGATTCGGATCACGAACTTGGTTCCATGCCTAGCATGACTTAAGATTTTGAGGATTTATGGCATGACGCTCACTTTGCGTGAAGTACTCAAGTTGATATGATACTTGTTGGCATGATCACACGAGGGAAAAGGATAGCCGTCACCCTTGATTGTGGACGTTACCTGATTAAATTCGGATGAATAGCTATCCCGCTTAATTAGGGGATGTTACCCGATTAAGTTCGAATGAAAAGCCGTCACCCTTGGATTAGGGGACGTTGCTTGGAGAATTTTCGAAAGAGCCGTACCAACGATTGAGATAATAAATCCCTTGTATGCATGTTTTTGATTGAGATGTTGTTGCTTGAGTAGAAAGGCATGTTGAGATCATCTCATGCACAAGAACAAGTGTGGTTGAAGCATCTTTGCTATTGATATGCTATCAATTGATGTGGCTATGACATGTGCTTTGTTCAATGGTGAGGCGTCCTCCTATCTAGAGTTTAGTGAGTTTTATTTACTGAATCCTCAACTCACTCCGTTATTTTTCAGATTTGTAGGCACAGAAGTCTCACACCAGTTTTGGGACTTGTAGACACGCTAGAGGAGATAGGAATTTCCCCAGTCTACGTGGATACATATAGTGTATTAAAAAGGAAAACAAAGCCCTTAAAAAGAAAAAGGGCATGTAAAAGTTTGGATTGTAAAATATATATATGTTATCATGTAAATACAATTTTACTCATGATGCTTGTCGTAACCCCGTTGTTTGTTTAACTATCTCGAGTTTATACTTCCGCTTGCTCGTAATGATAAAATAAAATTGAAGGGGACGTAATGCTATTAATGAGAAGATAAAAGAAATGGGAGGGCGACGTGTCTGGAACGTCGCATTAATAATCCCAAGGTGAGGATGTGACATCCAGTTTTGGTATCAAAGTAGGTTTCCCTTCTAGTAAGTGCAGTTCAAGACAACCTGTGACTACCTGATCTGATGAGGGCGAGGAGTGGCATCAGGGCCGTAAGACCTGATCAAGGAGCGATTTTAACAAAAGTGGCGCCGAGGCAATAAATACATGATCATTGAACGGCTTTTGACAGAGGTAGCGCCAGGGCAAAAAGTCTGATCATTGAGTGGCCTCTAGACAGAAATGGCGCTGGGGTATACACCTAATCATTGAGCGGCTTCTAAATAGAAGTAGTGCCAGGGTGACAAAGACATAATTATTTAGCGGCTTCTAAATAGAAGTGGCGACGAGGCCAAGACCTGATCATTGAGCCACTTCTAGCAGTCTTCTAGGATGGTGTAGGGTCGGTATTAGAGCGGGGTTATTACCTGGAATGATAAGGTGCGATAAAAGTCTTAGGATAGTTAGCCAGGAAAAGCACAGCGCATGTGATGCTTGAATTGTTTATCTTGGTTTATCTTTTTTGATGCTAGATTTTGACTACTGACCTATTATTATAGAAAAATTTTCTTAGAATTCCTATAGTTGCAATATGAGTGCTCAGGACCAGATCACGACCTCTAGAGGAAAGTCAAAATTGAACACCATGACCTTGAAGGAAAAGTCCAAGGAGAACCCCCAACTGGATGGGATTCTGCATGCTCTTGAGACCATTGGAGACTTAATGGAGGCAGCAGGCTCAACAATAAGCGGTCAATGGAAACGGGAATGGAAATGGTGATCGTACGATACATGAGTTAGTCGAACAATTTCTGAAGTTACGACCCTCAAAATTTGTCAGGACGGGAGATCCCGAAGACGCTAAATCATGGATCGATGAATTACAAAACATATATGTACTCTTAAGGTGCTCTAATGAAGAAAAAGTGACTTTGATGGTGTACTAGCTACAAGGTAATGCCAGTTACTAGTGGAAGGCAACAAAGAGAATAGTATTTCCTGATGATATTGCTATAACCTAGAATGCTTTTGTCTAGGCATTCAACGGAAAGTATTTTTTCGAATGTGCTCGAGACAAGAAAACGATGAAATTTCTGCAACTGCAACAAAAGAACATGACAGTAGATCAATATGAGGCAAAATTTGCCGAACTGGCAAGGTATGCCCCCAAATTGATCGAAGATCCTGTAGAAAGGACGAAGAGATTTCGAGATGGTTTGAAACCCGACATTCGAAGTCAAATAGTGTCGTTGAATCTCAAGGATTACAACAAGCTATATGAACGAGCCCAGCTAGTAGAGAAAGACTTCCTGAAACAAGCTGCCCCAGCAACTTAGCAAGGAAAGTCTTATTATCTAGCCACTCAATCCAACTAGCGTCATGGCAAGAGGCCGATGCAGGAAGGAAAGAGTCCCTTTGCTCCTAATAAGAAAAATAATAATCATAAGCAAATTCTTGTTCAAGGTGACGTATGCCGCATTTGCGAAAAACGACATGGAAATGCTCCGTGCCCAATGCCAACGGGAGCATGTTTTGGCTGTGGTCAACAAGACCACCATATAAGAGACTGCCCGCAATGACGGCAAGCGATGCAGCCACAGCAACCACAAGCGATGCAACGAGATGGAGTTCCATTGCATGATATTCGTTCTCCAACTCAAGGAAGAATTTATGCAATTACTCAAGAAGAAGCAGAAAACTCCAAGACTATTATTACGGAGACTTGATAAACCGGGTGATTGAAACTGTGTTGTACCATGTTGTCATAGTATTTATAGACTATATTTTGATGTACTTGAAAGGTCCAAGTGAGCATAAGCTATATTTAAGGATGGTGCTACAAACACTCCGAGCACACGCATATTATACCAAATTCAACAAATGTGAATTTTGGCTAAACAATGTAGTATCTCTAAGTCACGTAGTGACCGGCAAAGAATAATAATCAGAGGGGCATAATGGAAGTGCGGTGGATCTAGCAAAAGGGGGAAGCAGTGATAAATTGGTTAAGACCAACAACAGTGACTAATGGTTAGACAGAAAGAACCATCCATACATTAGAAGACATATTATGAGCTTGTGCCATTGATTTCAAGGGAAATTGGGACGAGCATTTACATTTTACCGCAAATCGGCCATGATCATTGCGGTGAATTGAGATAGGCCATAAATCAAGCTAGGAACATTGTCGCTCGATCACGAGCCAAACTTAGTGCCGATCGTGTGAGCCAGGCCTTGTGTCTTGCCATATGTCATGCCTCATGCCCGATCAGCTAGGCAAACGCCAGGCCCCATGCTTGACCAAACGTCCGTTCCTGTGCTCGGCAGTTGTACTAGACACTATGCTCGACTAGACCAGGCTCAGTGCCTGGTCATGTACTCGACAGGCCAGGCTCAGTGCTTGGCACTGCGCTCATCCAAACCTGACTTGCACCTGGACCGCCCAATTAATTCGGTCTTGTGCCAATCAGCTCGGATGTTGGTTTGGCTAAGTTCAGCTATTCTCAAGGATACTCCAACCTTGAACTTCGATTCGAATAAGATGGTCGATCGTGCATGGTCATGCAAACCCTCGAATACCTTGATTTGTTTACAAAATGGGGGATAAGATTTTAGAAGCCTAGTATCGAATAGAAAGGCAATCCGTTGGCTTAAACAATTTGTGCCAAGAGTTTAGTGTTCTTGGAAGACAACAAGCAAGTCACATGCCTAGGATTTAATGGGCAAGAAGACAAATTGACTTGATCCAAAGTCAAGCCAATGAACACCTTCATTTATAAGTTAACCCAATAATAAAGGTTTCTTGCTAGAAGACTAATAATTAGGAATAAGCTTAGGTGTCCTACCCCAATAATGGAGGATAGTGATTCACCACCTCCATTAAAGCCAAGAACCATTTGGCTAAAGGGAGTCCACGACCAACGAGTGTTCCACGTGCAAATAAGAAGAATAAACTAATAATGGCAACTTGCTTATAAAGTTTTAAGGCATTAATGTAACGACCCGGTCCGACGAGGGCAGGGAGTGGTCGCCGGGGTCCGAGGACCTGGACAAGGAGCGGCTTCCGGCAGGCTTCTAGGATGGCAAGGGGGGGCATATCTCTTGTCCCACATCGCCTAGGGAGGGAGATCTTGATGAGTTTATAAGGCTTAGCCCTTAACCCTTGTGTAACGCGTTTCACACAAGCTTCCGCTGTGCTGAGAATAAAGCCTTGAGGGGTGGGTCTGGCCTGTGGGCTTGCGCCCCAAAGAGGACAATATTGGGCTTGGGAGAGGAAGGGCCAGAGAGCGCCTCTGCCCAAGACAACGCGTTTTAAAACCGTGAGGATTTAGTGTCCAAAGCGGATAATATTACACAAGGAGTAGCGCAGTGAAAGTGTGGTGGGGCCAAGGTCCTTACAAATGGTATCAGAACCGACTCCCGACCACATGTGGGAGCATAGCGAGGACGCTATGCTCGAAGGAGGGGAGAATGTAACGATTCGGTCCGACGAGGGCAGGGAGTGATCGACGGCGTCTGAGAACCTAGACAAGGAGCGGCTTCCGACAGGCTTCTAGGATGGCAAGGGGGCATATCTCTTGTCCCACATCGCCTAGGGAGGGAGATCTTGATGAGTTTATAAGGCTTAGCCCCTAACCTTTGTGTAACGCGTTTCACACAAGCTTCCGCTGTGCTGAGAACAAAGCCTTGAGGGGTGGGTCTGGCCTGTGGGCTTGCGCCCCAAAGAGGACAATATTGGGCTTGGGAGAGGAAGGGCCAGAGATCGACTCTGCCCAAGACAGCGCGTTTTAAAACCGTGAGGACTTAGTGTCCAAAGCAGACAATATTACACAATGAGTGGCACAGTGGAAGCGTGGTGGGGCTAAGGTCCATACAATTAATGAGCACTTAGGCAATCATAGCCTTATTTAGAGGCTTGGTGATCAAGTTTAGAGATACTTGATTTAAATTAAAGCTTGCAAGAGAAGTTTAATTATGAGCAAAGATTTTCAAGGCAATGATCATCATGACATTAGACTTTTGGATCACCTTCATAATAACCTTGGAAATATAAACAAAATAAAAGATTCTAGAGAGGAAGTCTTGTCTTGGTGAGCAAGTATTGGATAAGATCAAATCCAAAGCCCATGATTACACCAAATCTAGGCATTGAATGAAAGAGGATGAGTCACCAAGCTCAGGTGTCTCTTACATCATTACACTTCATTAAATACATGATGATTCATGCATTAGGTGGTCAAATACGAAGAGGACAAATGTCCACCTAGGGATTAGGCATGCCACACCATCTATGTAGGCTTGCCACCTCTTCTTGTTAGGTTAGCCAACTCATCAAGATAGGCTTGCCACTTCAAGGTATTTTATTGATCCAAATGGAAGGGTAATGATGAGAGGTTTGCCTATAAATAGAGGCACCAATCTTTCATTTCTCACTTCACACTCACTTTTTTCTCCCTCACGCCACTCACTATTTAGGCCGCTCTCTCTCCTCTTGGCCGCGCCTTATCCGTGCCTGTGCACATGCAACACCATGTTGCTCAGTTCGCTATTAAGCCACCACCAACCACGATCTTAGAGGTTAGTAAGCAGACTTATTAAACCTTGGCTAGGATGTCGTGTTACGTTATTGGGTGAGTCATGTTCTTGTTGTGCTTACATGGATTCCGTTGATTGTGAACGCTTGATATAGCTTGTCACGCATGTTTATGCATTTTGTAAGATTTGCCCATGTATTTAGCATGATGAGTGAAAGCACATTCGGGCCATGAACGAGTCTCACTTGGTTCGGATCGGCGTTGAGGCGTGTCGGAACGAGCCTTGCTTGGCGGGTCGGTATTGAGGCATACCGATCCCAGTCTTGCTTGGTGTAGGTCGGCGCCATGACCGGTCGGTTCGGATCACGAACTTGGTTTCATGCCTAACATGACTTAAGATTTTGAGGGTTTATGGCATAATGCTCAATTCGTGTGAAGTACTCAAGTTGATATAATACTTGTTAGCATGGTCACACGAGGGAAAAGAATAGCCGTCGCCCTTAATTGGAGACGTTGCCCGATTAAGTTCAGTTGACTAGCAGTCACCCTTGATTAGGGGACGTTGCCCGATTTGAGAAAATAAAAGAAACGGAACGGCGACGCGCTTGGAACGTCACATTAATAACCCCGAGGTGAGGCCGTGACATGAGTCTTTTAACTTCTACGACTTCTAAGGGTACATCTTCACGAAGATCTAAGGAATTTTGTCTTTTTTGTGGAGACTCATAAGAAATTGCTGGAGCGTCTGTAGAACTTGAAGCAACATCAGCGGAACATGATGGAATGCTTGGCTGGGAAAAGTTCCCTAATTGCAATGACAGACTACTTTTGTCAAGACCTAAACTGAGTGTAAGTTATAACTCATTGTAGTCATATAGGTCTTGCGATAATGGTCCTCTCCATGGATCCTGTGATTGAGGCGCTTGGGATGAGGATGAGATCTCTTAAGATGAGGATGTGGCAGTAATATCTATATTAACTTGCATATATATGCCATAATATTGTCCTAATGCTATATCAATCACTATCTGATACTTGTGATAAGCTAAATGATCCCAAAATGCATTGCTAGAATCTGGTGGCCGTATCTCTGGTGGTATCACTTGGTTGTATTGGCTAGAAGTCTCTAGAACTCTCTATATTCCTATGGAAGTGCCGAGATTTTGCGTGAAATAGTTTTTAAGAACTTTTCTGAAATCGGCTGAGGCTTGTGTTTAGTTGCTCCTACATGAGCTGGGGTTTTGCTCACACCTCCATTTAGACGAATAAAAAACCATGACCTATGAAACAGTACTGTTGTATGCAACGGCGGATTGGGTCGACATGCTCTAAGTTGTTCCTGAAACATAGGTTTCCATGCTTCCAATAGTTTGAACCAATTAAGCATATTACCTAAATGCTTAAACTTCTTTTCTCTCGAGAGAATTCTGCCAATAATGGAAATTATTTTAATTGTCGGAAATTCAATGGCGATGGTATAAAGATTGAACAAATACCAATAAAACCACTTGAATTCTTCCGGGAATTCATCTTCAAGGTTGAGGGAGATAGGATGGATGAAAGGATAATCTGGATACAGTCCACTTGGTATGAGACTTAATCCTTCGTACCTATTGAAAATCAGCAGTTGATATTTTCATATTAGTGAAGGCAAATTTTCAAAAAATGGTGTTGTCTTGGATGTATGTAGGAACTTCTGGGGGTAATGCTTGCCAAGCCAAGAAGGTTTCATTTTGATGGGCTTGAATCTATCGAATGGATTTCGCGATACATACATGTTTCTGGATGTAATTAGTGCAGCAAGTTCTTTTAGCCGTGATAAAAAATTAGCAAGTATGTTCTTTTTTCCTGCTATACACCTAGTTTCAAAGGAATACTTTGAAAACCACTCCGCCCATTTGAAGAGTTGAGGATGAGGAATTTGCTTTTGTTTGAACTTCAACATCTTGGAGAATGAGGACATATCTAGTTCTACTAGAAAATGATGTCCAAGAAGATGAAATTCAAATTTCTTGATGTGATACCTCACTGCCAGTATTTCCTTGAAAGTAGAATGATAATGCATCTTGTTTTGAGTAAATCTTTCACTTTTCTGTCTACAAATTTTACGTTTCCCATTAATTTCTTCAAAAAGAACAACAGCCCAATATTTATCACTAGCATTTATCTGTAGAATTCTTTTCCTAGGAGAAGGGATTTGTAGGGGAGGAAGATGCCGCAAAACTTCTTTAAGGTGCCTAACTGGTTTAGTCTGCTGGGGTCCCCATGGGGGAGCATCCTTTTTTAGCATATGCTATAGTAGACTCACCAATTTAGTGATTTTGGAAACAAAGTCAATGAGATAATTAACTATCGCAAGGAATTGCTCAATTTGTCTGTAAGAAAGATTCTCATCAGGAAATCTCTGCAATTCTTTAGCAATATGCGAACAAAGGTAATATGACCCGTCACTTAGGATGCATTCTAAGAAATTCAATTTCTCGCTGGGAAATAATCATTTTTTCGGTACAGCATAATGTCATATTTCTAGATCAATTCAGCAAATTGGCCTAACAATTTACAATGGGAATCCTCATCAGGGCTGTAGAGGAGGATATCATCAATGTAAATATGGACATTAGCCAAAATAGGCTGGAAGATTCTGCACGTAGCTTTCTGGAATAATGAAGAAGCAGTTTTAAGACCAAATAGGATCACCGTCCACTAAAAGTGTTGATTGGGGATACTGTCACACCCCGAAACCTACTAAGATGGGGAATGACATGGCCGTCCTTTCGCCTAAAGTACGCAGCCTCAAACCACCCAAGAGTCCCAATGACATCACTTTCGTTCTAATGGCTGCTAAACAAAGAACCTAAAAGGTTGGGAAAAGAGGGGGGTGAGCAACCACAGCTCAGTAAACAGTGCATATCTCTTCTAAGCAAATCGAGCAACCACTATGTATGTATACATAAAGCCATACCAGAATTTCAGAAGCCAAACTCAAGATATCAAATACATATCAATTCAAATACGAGTTGTTTCATTTCATCAAAACTTTGTGCAAGTCCCAAATACACATTTAAATCCATCGTCACAATTCAAATTATCAATGGTCAAGTCCATTAATCAATCTCTATAAAAATCACGTCAATGATCCATTCCATTGACTAATCTCAAATCACACATCAATGGTCTATTCCATCGACGAATCTACTACTCAATATCAAACCATGGTCATGACATAAAGTCTTGTGACAAAGCTACCAAGATTCCCGCCTTGGCAAGGTCTCCACCTATAAAGCTGGTGGCTCGGCCTAGAAGGATATCCTAAACCCGGTATGCATACCCTAAAGCCCCTCATTGGGCTCACAGCCATATTGAGCATCAAACAATCATCATCCAATATTAGAATTTCAATCCACAATATATTTCACAAACCAAACAAATAACTTTCTCGCAACATGGCTTAACCTCCAAAAATACATTTCGTAGAACATTTCTTGAATAATTTCCGAAGTCATTTCATAAATCAGTTCGTAACGCAATATACAAATGTATCCTTTCATAATACATTTTTAAAAAAATGATTCTTAAATATCAAACTGGTAGTAATTGCCCAATCCAGAATTTTTATGCAACAAATATGCTCCAGTAACTCATACAATACTCAAATTCTTATCATTTTCAAAACATGATTTTATAAACTCAAAGAAGAAATAGCACCACTCACCTGGAATCCCCAAAAATTACATCACGGCTCTCATCCGAACCAAAGATCTTGTAATCCTATTAATTAAACGAGAATCGACGTCAACACCAAGTAAAACACCATTTCACTAACGACTAGAATAAACTAAGCTTAGACGCTAATCAAAACGTGTCACGCCCCGAACCCCAATGGGAACGCGCCATCCGCCTCTGGTCGATTCAAGCGACGTCCCAGGAATGTCGCTGACCTCAAAACGCCATCAGAGATTTACTACCACAGCGGATATCAACAAATAAACCCGGACAATTAAAACTGGGGAATCAATAAGGGAGAATGAACATATTCGTTCTCATTGCCAAACTTACACCATAATATTTACAATATCCATTATTATTATAAGCACCCCGAACCAGTATCTATTAACTTCCAAAATACAAAAAGGATCTGCATTATCCAAAAATGGGGCACTCTCAAATTATTGCCTCACTCCCAGAGCTAGTCCTTACGCCATCTCGGAGATGTCCACTCTAACTCACTGTCCTCGGCATCACCACATGAATCCTCCTCCGCTGTTTATTCACCCGACAGTTCCGAGTCGGCCTCAATAGAATCATGGCTCAAGCGGGGGCTCTGAAATTGTTGGTTGAAACAACCGTGAGACACTTCTCAGTAAGTACACCCCTAAACCCAACCTAGGCTATCACGTACCTCCAAACAATTTTACAAAACACACAAACATACACATTTGCACGCATTAGATCATCACATAGCAGGCACATCAGTCACTCTTGCCAGACTCAATCATGCGTTCAACCTGCACTCAATCACAATAATGTCGTATGCAAACATGCGCATGTTCAATTCTCATTCCACGTATCCATTCCGTTCTAATTTCCTCTTTCCCACATCACTCGCCAGTGACCAGCGTAAACGTACACGCCTCAGGTACACTGCGACTACTAATCACTTTCCACATCACTCGCTAGTGACCCGCGTAAACGTACACGCCTCAGGTACACTGCAACCACTCATCACTTCCCACATCACTCGCCAGTGACCCGCGTAAACGTACACGCCTCAGGTACACTGCGATCATTCCTTTTTCCACAATACTCTCGGGCCCGCGTATACAAACCCGCCTCAAGCCATGTTTCTTGCCCGCGTAAACGTACACGCCTCAGGCTCAACATCTACCACCTACTACACAACCCGTGTAGAAATTCACACCTCAGGCTGGCAGTCTTCCGGTAATACCGGGCATCGTCCCGCGTAAACATTCACGCCTCAGGACGGCACAACTTTCCACAATCTTTCATGCCATGCCACACATCCTTTCTTTCTTACTCATGCACACATTCAGCTTCCTCGTGCACATATTCAACACACAATTACCACAATCAATTTACCCGCTACCCACAGTCCACATACGCATTATTTAACTCATCATTTAAGCTCACTCATCATAGAACATGGTAACATCATTAATTAATTTAATCAACCTCACAAGTACACCCAACGAGCACATATAATCACCCAATTGCACAATCACATGCTCAATTTGTTCACCACCATTTATTTATAATTAACTAAACATCCAACATGTAAATTCTCATTTTTCTCCTACTAATTGGCGTCGGATTAATTCCGAACCTTCACGGAACTTTCTCCCCATCATTTCTAGGTTCCAAAAATTCAACTCGCGTCTCAATCGGACCCTCGTAGCCTCGGGAACAGTAATTTACAGCTAGTGAACAGTGTTTCAAGGCATATGAACAGTGTTTCGAGGCAAATGAACAGTAACTCGCAGCCCCAATTTTCTGAATTTCTTATAAATAATGTCCGAATTAATTTCCGATGCCCGCCATAAAATTTCTACTCCCTATTCATGCTATTCCGCACCTAATTTCATACTGATTTGTCCGAAAATCATCCGCGATACCCGAAATCCTAAATTAGGTTTAGATGCAACTTACTCGCGTTCTAGACTTCCGCAGCTAGAACGGAAAGCGGCGGCCCTCAATCGGGGATCACGGCGACAACGTACAACTCCCGGGTGGCGGCGATCGGCTTAAACGGCGACGACGCGGCTTGGGCGGCGATTTGGGGCTCACGGCCAAGAGAGAAAGAGAGGGAAATAGAGAGAGAAAGGGACGGCGGGAGGGGTGATGGTGGCGTACGGCGACGTGGACGGTGGCTTGAGGCGGTCTGGTGTGGTGGTGGCGAGCGGCGGTGCCGGCGGTGAGAGAGAGGGAGAGCACACGGTGGAGGGGGAAAATCTCACGGGGGAGGGGGAAGTTCACGGGAAAGGGAGGAGAAAGAAGAGAGGGAAGAGAGAGAAAGGGGGTCAAGGGTTTTAATATTAATTTTGACCACTTTTGGCAATTTACCAAATTGCCCTTCTCTCACACAACATTCCCAAGGGTAAAATGGTCCACTTCTCCGTTTCTTGCTCAAATAGAATTTTTCCGAAGGATTTGAGCGCACCAAAAATTCACACGTGACACGTGCAACGTCGTCCTAATATTCCGGTGTGATTTCCTAATTTTCCGGTGTCCAATTTGGGAAAAATTTCCATAATTAAATTCTATTAAACGCAACTCGAGCGTTTCTCGAGCTAACGGGCGGCTTACTGGGGAAATTCGCTAAATCGACTCATGACTGATACTAAATCGAGTCACGTGCAAGTCCATTTAGTGCGTGACGACCTCGGTTGTCATTAAAATCGCGAAGATCAATCACTTGATCCGAGGGGTACGATCGTTCGGTATAATTTCGGAATCATTCATCAAGTCGTTTCGTGGTCCAGCGGAATCACCCGCGATCCACTACTAGGACAATGATGAACTGGCCCCTAACTATCCTTGGATCGGCCAACAGAGGCTCAAAATATCACTTGTGCGATTTAATGGTCGAAATCCATTCACGATCGAATTTTCTTTAGTCACGCGAATTTAATTCCCCTATTAGCCTTTCCCTAATGGTTAGCATTCCCAGGAATGATCAGTTCCGGGCGAGAAATTTACTACGAGCACATCTCATAAAACTCAATTATTTAATAAATCCCAATTGGCGGAAATTTCGGAATGTCACAAAACGACTCAAACACGCCCACAAATTGCTCCTCTAAAGCGATAATCAAAATCGTCCGCAACGCGAAACTTGAACGCGAAACTTGATCGCGCCATAACTTTTTCCACCGAATCCCGTTTCAAGCGGGCCTATAGTCAAAAGAAAGCCCGTTTCGAGTATTACAAAAGCTCCAACTTGGCTGTCCCAAAATCGAGCCGAAAACTGATGAAAATCGGCCTAAAGCCTGCTGGTCGCGCACTGTTCACCATGTGCGACCAACTTCAAAAATTCATATTGGGCAAACCGTAGGTCCAAATCAAGATCCATAAAATCCCACGGCATCACAACACCACAAACTATCATTCCACATAAAATCGGACTTCGCCGTTCAGATAACACATAATTCCGAAATTCGTTCCGAACGAACCATACAAAATAGCTACTCAACAAATCCCACCACTCTACAACACCATAAACCATCATTCCACATAAAATCGCAGCTTAATAACTCCTCGATCGAGCCTCACAATTCAAAATCCATATTCCTTTAAATTTGTGCCCTAATTTCCGGAATCAATTTGATTAGACGAACAATTGGCTCGAATACTTATCAGGCATTGCGATTTATAGTTGATTTGGCTAGTTGGAGTGTCCGAGTCGGCTATGCGTGTCAATTTCTCTCTCCTCTCTTCTTTCCCTCTTTCCTTCTTCACGGTCGTGCGTCTTCTCCTACTCTCTTCGTTTACTTTGCTGGCTTCTGTGCTTCATTTATTGAATCAGAAATAAATTGGCTGGGCTTGGGCTTTTAAGAGAGATGATTGGGTTTTTATGGGCCCAAATATTACAATCTACCCTCCTACGAGAAATTTTGTCCTCGAAATTTGAATTTACCTAAACCTTCGATCAAATGAGGATAAGTTCACGTTAATATCTTTTACCAGATGATCGTTCATGACCATCATAAGCATGACTACCTCCTCCGCTTCTTCTAGCTGCCTCTTCACTGTCTCGTCCTTGACTTTGAGTGACCTCTTGGTCCTCTTCCTCTTTACAGCTTATTTTATTAAACAAAGAATCTAAAGCTTGGAAGCGAAATATCTGTCATCAATTGTCCTGTTTGTGAAGGAGTTTCGTATTTGGACTTGGTTGGCTCCTGGTCTTTGTTGAGATTATTTCCAATTACTATTTCCTCTTCGTGGAAATCCTTTCTTTCCAGCGAGTCACTTTCAAGATTCATAAGCGCATTTTCACTTTTCTCTATCTTTATCCTTTTCATTTCTTCCCTGACAGCCTCTTTTTTTTTTTCAAGAGTTTAAATCCTATCTTGCATCTTCTACAAATTTGAGATTTCTGGTACTGTAAAGTTTGTTCATCTAGGAACTTGACATGCCCATTTTCATGTAATTGATGTCCTTTCCGTATTCTTGTGCGTCCAGTAATCGAATTGTGGCTTGAGAGGTGTCATCCCACCTCTAAAAGACAATAGGATGGAAACATATGCAGATAGCCCACTCTTTAGTCCACCAATTTCACTCTCTCCAAGAACCCAACTTTTTCTTTCAGTTGTTCAATATCCCCATTCTTAATAGCACTTTCATCCCTCAAGCTTTGACAGACTTCACTCAACACCTGCACCTTATTTTCAAGTATAACTTCTCGAACGGAAGAAATTTGGAGATCAAATAAATAAAAAAAAAGTTACAGCCTCATTCCCCCTTTTCTAAAATTCAAACTCATTGCTCCTCTCTTGCAGCAATTCAAATTCTCTTCTTGAATCCTGTATTTCTCAATTTCATTATGTAATATGTTCGCTTTGAGCTCCATATTCTGTTTTATTTCCTTCATTTAGATAACTCACTTCTACTTCTTCTTCTTCTTCTTCTTCTTTTACATTTTCCCTACCCAATCTTGACTCTTCGTAGTTCAATGGCCGAGAACCATGAATGCTCAACTTTTTGGTCTCCTTTCAAAAGTTCCTTCGCCTCCTCTCTCAAAAATTGTTGCCAATCAAAATTTGGTGGTTTAGTTTATCATTGATGTCTCTCCCTCATTGAACTTTGTCCAACTCCTCAATTGAGTCAACCGTGAGTGACTTTTCTGCCCATTATGTCTCTAGTCTCTTCCTCAGCATATCAATCCCCTCCCTTAGATCGTTGTTAATCACTTGGAGGCCACAAAGCTCAGCAGCAAGAGCTTTTACTTCTTCAGCTTTCTCCTTCCAAAGCTCAATAAAATTAGAGAGAAATTACCAAGAGAATTCAGTTCTTGAATTATCGCAGAGTTTTCCTCTTCAAGGGCACGCTTCTGTTCCTCCGAATCTGTAATATTTTCCATCAAAGCTCGGTTTTCAACTAGTCTGTTGGAATTATCTTTCTGCAAAAGCTAGTAAACCATCTGCACATCAACCAATATCTCGTGCATCACTTTCGTATCAATCTCTAGTGCCTTTTGCTGTTGTTCTACCTTGCCTAGATCCGATTTGTTTTTTTTTTTGGCATCATAAATTGCTCGATCATAATTCTGAACTCCTGCTCAATGAAGCCTTTACTTGACCTGAGCTTGCTACACCCCAATCCAAGTCCTCCGAGAAACGCAATCAGCCAATGTTCTTAACTAGCAACTTTTTGCTCTTCATCCCTGCTCCTTGTCAGTGACTTCTGTAATAACCCTATTCTATCCAATGCTCCATCGGTAAGGACAGCTGAAACATGAACCTAGGCATTCATTGCCTAAGCCCCCCCTTTTTCTTTTGTGATGATGGTATAGGCACCATGCGGCTCAAAGGTAGACAAGCATCGTCGCTCGTCTGAAGTTCTTCTCCATTAGAACCAGTTCCTTCTATGTCTCCTTTTCCTTTTGGGTGTGTATTAGTCATGTGGGGAATGTTATTTTTCTACCTGAGTTTCCAGCTTTCAACTTTTTCTTTCCGATCAACATTTTCATGGCCATAAGAGTTCAAGTCCTTTGAGGGGTCCACAATTCACACAGGAATTGGCTGGTCTAGGATCAATAGAATGAACCGAATGCCTATCATCAGAGCGGACCAAAGTTCCAGATGTTGTCCAAACAGATTGATTGTTAGGTGTAGCACAAAGGATTTCACCGTATACTAGCAGCCCATTAGTGAGAAGGGGGATTGGATGTTGAGATTCATGTCCAGAAGAAGATGAGAGATCAGAATCTTCTCCTTGCCATTGGCGCCTCATGACATTTCCTTGGGTGTAGTTAGACTGGTTCTCTAAATCATCAATATCATTTTCTTCCACTTGAGGACTCCCTTCGTGCCTTTTGTAGCTAGTCATACACTGAGGCGAACATTGATTACCATCTTTCCTCTCGTACTCATTACAGGGACGGCACAATGGGAATGCACACTCATTACAAGCAACAAAGGCATCATCATTGGCTGTGAGTCAAACAGTATCACCACAAATCTGACATAGCAGGGCATTCAAGTGCTTCAGGTGCTTGGGCGCGTGGACAAGGTCATAGTGTATCCAAACCAACCTATTCCTCTTATAAGATCCAGCCACCATTCCTGCATTTGCTTCCATGAGATGATCTCAATCCTTTGTTTTTATCTGGTAGAAGTTCTTGAGAACTTTAACACACTTTACCATTTTTGTTGGAAGGTTCAGATCTTAAGACTTGTAACTTGGCCAAAAACTGGGAGTTTCTAATCCTTCAGTTAATAAGGTCACATGAGTCTTTGTTGATTTGCCCTCATTTCACAGAAAAACTTCAGGAGCTGAAATCAATGACTTCCGTTCCATCATTGAGGTGCACATGCCCATCCATACAAAAATCTCAGTATGACAATCCAAAAATAGCACTTATCTGTGTTGAGCAATTCTTGGTTCAATAGCTCCTTTGCCACTTCAAATAGTTTCCCCCGAGTAATTATCTTACACAAAAAAAATAAATTTTACAGATTGAATAATTTCCTCTTTTTTGGAATGCAGATAGTGAATCTCGAGGAATAGGAGCATAGCCACCAAATAAACTTCAAAACTTATCGACATCAACATCACCAACAAACTTTCCATTCTCTGCTGTTGCCACCTCACAGTTTCCATGATGCTTATTTTCCTTAATGTAATACTTCCAGAGCTCTACCTCTTTCTTGTATGCTAGAGTTGTACCCACTGAAAAGAAATATTTTTGAAGCAAGTGTCCAATATGAACACATCATAGTGATTTAAGGATGACCGATCAGATGCAATTTCTTTAACATGAATAACACACTCTCCCTTGCATGCAAACAAGTTGATGCAGTACTTTTACCCATTCAAAATTCCTGTTTCTGACTTGCACTCTCCTTTGATGGGTATAATGCATGGATTGAAGAAGGACAAGAACTTCTCTGTTTCTCGGCCTTGAACTTCCTCCCAAAACAGAATTTACCATATGAAACCCTTGGAATGCGAACTGAGTGAATATTCTTGATGCACCATATCTCTAAACCATCCTTCGTTTCTGCACCTTGGAATGCCAAATCAATGTCTTTAGACAAACAAGACAATTTCTCTCATCAAAGAACACTCCGTAAAATTACAAGAATTCTGTCGGAGTTGAGCAAGAAAAACAACAGCCGACTGCAACAGAGGAGCTTGATATCAGAAATTGAATCGAACGGAGAAATGCGTCTCTCCTTCATTGTTCTTTGCTTCTCTAATTCAAGTTCTTTCTTTGTCTCTTCACACCTTAAAGTCTCAGAGACTCATCCTGATTTTGCTTCATCAATTTCTTTTCTCAAGTTCTGCAATTGAAGCCTAGATTCATCGACCTTTCTCCATTCAATAGCACATATCTTAGAAAATGAAAAGCTCCTTAAAACTAGATCCTCAAAAGCCTGAAAGTCCAAGCGTATATGAACCGACACAAACTTTGAAGGAATGAAGGATACAGAGTTTCCTCCTCGGATTTGGTATCGGCACCTCCAAACTTGAAATCTTCTTAACCACTTTGGCTCTCTCATTCTTTGAGTCGGATTGATGATCATTTGGACCTAAAAAGAAACATATGCCCTAGTAACAAAAGACTAATGCAAGCTATAAACTAACACACAATCTCGCAACGTCCCATAAAAGCTACACCTAAATATCATAAGCTTAAGCTCTGATACCAACAAATGTCAAACCCCGAAACCTACTAAGATGGGGAATGACATGGCCGTCCTTTCGCCCAAAGGACGCAGCCTTAAACCACCCAAGAGTCCCAATGACATCACTCTCGTTCTAATGGCTGCTAAACAAAGAACCTGAAAGGTTGGGAAAAGAGGGGAGGTGAGAAACCACAGCTCAGTAAGCAATGCGTATCTCTTCTAAGCAAATCGAGCAACCACTATGCATGTATACATAAAGCCGTACCAGAATTTCAGAAGCCAAACTCAAGATATCAAATATATATCAATTCAAATACGAGTTGTTTCATTTCATCAAAACTTTGTACAAGTCCCAAATACACATTTAAATCCATTGTCACAATTCAAACTATTAATGGTCAAGTCCATTGATCAATCTCTATAAAAACCACGTCAATAGTTCATTCCATTGACTAATCTCAAATCACACATCAATGGTCTATTCCATCGACGAATCTACTGCTCAATATCAAACCATGGTCACGACATAAAGCCTTGTGACAAGGCTACCAAGATTCCCTCCTTGGCAAGGCCTCCACCTACAAAGCCGGTGGCTCGGCCTAGAAGGATATCCTAAACCCGGTATGCATACCCCAAAGCCCCTCATTGGGCTTACAGCCATATTGAGCATCAAAGAATCATCATCCAATATCAAAATTCCAATTCACAATATATTTCACAAACCAAACAAATAACTTTCTCGCAACACGGCTCAACCTCCAAAAATACATTTCGTAGAACATTTCTTGAATAATTTCCGAAGTCATTTCATAAACCAATTCGTAACGCAATATACAAATGTATCCTTTCATAATACATTTTTAAAAAAATGATTCTCAAATATCAAACTGGTAGTAATTGCCCGATCCAGAATTTTTATGCAACAAATATGCTCCAGTAACTTATACAATACTCAAATTCTTATCATTTTCAAAACATTATTTTATAAACTCAAAGAAAAGATAGCACCACTCACCTGAAATCCCCAAAAATCACACCACGGCTCTCATCCGAACCGAAGATCTCGTAATCCTATTAATTAAAAGAGAATCGACGTCAACACCAAGTAAAACACCATTTCACTAACAACTAGACTAAACTAAGCTTAGACGCTAATCAAAACGACTCAAACACGCCCACAAATTGCTCCTCTAAAGCGATTATCCAAATCGTCCGCAACGCGAAACTTAAATGCGAAACTTGATCGCGCCATAACTTTTTCCACCGAACCCCGTTTCAAGCGGACCTATAGTCAAAAGAAAGCCCGTTCTAAGTATTACAAAAGGCCCAACTTGGCTATCCCAAAATCGAGCCGAAAATCAACGAAAATTGGCCTAAAGCCCGCTGGTCGCGCACTGTTCACCATGTGCGGCCGACTTCAAAAATTCATATTGGGCAAACCGTAGGTCCAAATCAAGATCCGTAAAATTCCACGATATCACAACACCACAAACTATCAATTCTATAAAATACGCAGCTCTACGACTCAAAAATCAGACTTCGCCGTTCAGATAACACATAATTCCGAAATTCGTTCCGGACGAACCATACAAAATAGCTACTCGACAAATCCCACCACTCTACAACACCATAAACCATCATTCCACATAAAATCGCAGCTTAATAACTCCTTGATCGAGCTTCGCAATTCAAAATCGATATTCCTTTAAATTTGTGCCCCAATTTCCGAAATCAATTTGATTAGACGAACAATTGGCTCGAATACTTACCAAGCGTTGCGATTTTTAGTTGATTCGGCTAGTTGGAGTGTCCGAGTCGGCTATGCGTGTCAATTTCTCTCTCCTCTCTTCTTTCCCTCTTTCCTTCTTCACGGTTGTGCGTCTTCTCCTACTCTCTTCGTTTACTTTGCTGGCTTCTGCGCTTCATTTATTGAAGTAGAAATAAATTTGTAACATTTTGAATTTCGACCCATTTTCGGGATCAGTAAAATGTAAATTATTTCTCATTTAATTTTAGAAAGTCTCGCCCGAACCTGATCAATCACGGGATACTAACCTTATGGGAAAGGCTAAATAGGAATAGGTACGTGGACTGAGGACCGATCGCGAGTTGTGCACGGACTTCGAAGAATGCCGAGGGAATATTTTGGACCAATGTGGGCCAATCTTAGGAAGGTGACAGTTTCGATTTGGCCAATGATATACGATCGAATTGCTGGTGATTCCGCACGACCGAGAGTACACATGGCGAACGATTCTCGAATTAACCTAAATGACCGAGACCTCCGATACTAGTGATAATTCCTCGCGCTCTCTCGAAAATCGAGGCCATTACGATTCGGACAACCCTAGGTCGATATGCGTAATACCTAAACTGCCGCCAGTTAGTGAGAGACTCTAGAATTTTAAAATAAGCAAATTTGATCGCGAGATTGGACCCGAACTTTGACGTCAAAATTTTGTGGACGTTTACGATTATTTTGCAAGACCAACGTCGTTTTGGTGTGGCCACACACATTTGGGGCTAATCTAGCTAAAAATTGGAATTTCGACGAAAATTGAGAAAAATTACGATTTTGCCCTTGTAGGTACCGGGGTTGGATTCGGAGGCCGTTTGAGGTCATTTTTCGCAGCCAAGGTCATTTTGGGGTGGCTACGCACATTTAGAGTGGTTTTGGATAAAAATTGGAATTTCGACAAAAATTGAAAAAATAATATTATTTTATTCCCAAAAACTTTGCAGTCGATTTTCAGGGGCTTAAAAAGTGAATTTCGCGAATCCGATGCTATATTATGTTGGCCACGCACATATGGAACGTGTATGTGCGAAAATTGAAATTTCGCCCCGGGATTGGAAAAATGACGATTTTGCCCCTAGGCCGGTATTAATTCCGAATTTTTTTGAGAAAATTTTGGGATAATTACCAGAGGATTATCAGCTGCATTATTGGACCAAAAGACCACTTTGCCCCTCATTTTTGGATAAGATTGAATTTAAACCGTTAGATTAGGGGTATTTTCATCAAAATTGCCGGATTTGCGACACGTGTCGCCCTAGGCTGTCTTTTTTTTACCAGCTTGGACTGTCTTCTCTCTCTTCTACCTCTCTCCTTCGGCAGATCAGTCCAGACCAGCAAACCAGCAGCTTCTTCCCCTTTTTTTTCTCTCTTGGTTTTGTCTTGCTGGAGCTCGTCGCCGACCACCGGAGCACCGCCACCGACCGCCGTGCCCCACCGTCAACCACCACAGTCCCCCAGCCCCAGCCTTGCCTTTGTCCAGCCCTTTCTCTCCCCCTTTCCCTCTCTTTTTCTCACTTTTTCTCTCCCGGTTAGCCTCGCCGCCGCTTCGGAGCCTCACCGGAGCTCCGATCGCCGCACCGTCGACACCCAGCCGTCCAGCTCGTCTGTATGTCACTGTTCATCGTCGGCCGTACAGTGTCCCCCCTTACGATCGGCACTGTAGCTGTCCGTACGGTTTTACTGTTCACCATCGCCGTACGCCGCCGCGGCTGTCACTGTCGTCTCGCCAGCCACCGCCCCTGCCCCGTCCGTACAGCCATGAACAGTACACCGTGAACAGTACCATGTGAACTGTAACAGCCTGAATTTCGATGTAATTTCCGGGATCAATAAAACTGATATTAATTCGCATTTCATTTTAGCCAATCTCGCCCAGAGCTAATCGCTCTCGGGATACTAACCAATGGGGCATAGCTAACTAGAAAACGGTACGTGGACCGGGGACCCTATTGTGAAACGAACACCGATCACGAGAGACGCTGAGGGAACATTCTGGGCCAACGTGGGCCGATCGTAGGAAAGGGTAGTGGATTGGGTTTGGCCGAGGCCAACAATGTATAATAGGGACGCAGGTGATTCTGCAAGATCGAAAGTACACGTGGCCAATCAGTCCTGAACCTAAATCGAACAATCGGGACCTCTGAAACTAGTGATGGTTTCTCATTCTCTCAATGATCGAGACCATTACGACACGGATAGCCCTAGGTCGATACGCGTAACTTCTAAACAGCCGCACGTTAGTGAGAGACCCTGAAATTGAAAGTTTAGCGAGTTTTATTCGCGAAATTGGGCTCGGATTTCGGTGTCGATTTTCGAAGGCTTAAGAGACCACTTTTGGAAATCTGACGTCATATTACGCTGGACACACACATTTGGAGTTAGTACAGATAGAAATTGAAATTTCGGTTCGGGGGTGAAAAATTACGATTTTGCCTATGTGGGTGCCGATGTTGGATTTTGAGGCCGTTTGAGGTTATTTTTCGAGGCCAACATCATTTTTGAGTGGCCACGCATACCGGGAGTCGTTACAGACAAAAACTGGAATTTCGACAAAAATTGGAAAAATAATATTATTTTATTCCCGGAACTTTGCAGTCGATTTTGAAGGGTTTAAGGAGTGAATTTCGCGATTCCGACATCGGATTACGTCTGCCATGGATATATGGGACCAGTATAGACAAAAATTGGAATTTCGGTTTCGGATCGGAAAATTACGAAAATGCCCTTAGGTCATTTTTAATTAATTCCGAAATTTGGATTTAATTTTGGGATTAACCAAGATTAGTTAAGGCTAAACCAGGTCTGGTCAACCATGGTTAAGGGCAAATGACCATTCTATCCTTGCTTTTATGGATTAGATCAAATTTGGACCTTTGGATTAGGGGCAAAAGTGTCCAAGGCTTTGGATTTTTGACACATGGCACCCTAGGCCTAGTTTTTTTTTACTAAGATAAGCATTTTCTCTCTCCTCTCCCACTCCCACGATTAGACTAGCAGCTCTTCAGAAAATTTTCCCCTTCTTCTTCTTTCGTTTCTGCCCTGTTTTGTGCATTTCTACTGGTTCTGATACTGTTCATGCCGGAACAGTACCAGACGGAGCTGGCCCCGCCGAGCCAACATCACCAGCAACCACTTCCACCTCTATGCAGCCACCACAGCCCAGGTTTTTGCCCAAAACAGCCTTGTTTCTCTCTTTTTCTCTTTCCCGGTCTGCAAACAGTAACGCCGGAGCTTCGCCGGAGCTCCGATCTCCGTTCCGTCGACACCCGGCCGTCTAGCACCTCCATACGTCGCCGTCCAGCACCGGCCGTATAGCGCCCCGTACGGTTACTGTTCACCGTCCTTACGGGGGCACTGTTCACGCTGGACCATACGGACGTCTCGGCCGTCGCCGGTGCGTCGCTGGCCACCGTTTTCCAGTCTGTTTCGTACAATTCCATACGGAAAGTACTGTTCACGGTACTGTTCACGCCATCCGTACAGTGCACTGTTCACCGTCCGTACGTCGCCGCCCTAGGAATTCTGCCGCTGGTTGCACTGTTCACCAGTGATCGGCCACCATTCTCTGTCGTCGTGACCTTGGATTAGGTGAGTAAAATTTCTAAACCCGGATTAGAACTAATAGTGCATTTTTCTGGATTGGTTTAGGTATTATCGGTACGTTTTAGACTGGCTTAGATAGTATCAGTGTGTATTCTAGACTGAGTTGAGGATTGACCGGTGAAGATTATTATCGGGAAAACTGTGGTAAATCATTGAGGATTTATTGAGGAGAGAATTTTGATTAATTGATCAATTTAGGAGCTCGTTGATGAAATTGCCGAGTATGCCCGGGTCAACTGATTGTATGTCAATTGTGCCTAATTGTAGTTGATTTCGTGCTGTTATGTCGTATGTGGTGTGGCTATTTTTGTGGAGTGCGACTGGCCATTGTTTGGTTTACAATGAATTACTGATTTGTGAAACGCATGTTAGGCCACACGGTATTAATTGGGCCAATTAAGTACGCATTGTGACAATGGGTGTCTGAATTTCATTGGTGCTCATGGTGCATTGCATTGCATAACATGGACACGCATTATGTATGCCTAGAGTGTGGCATGTTGTGAAATTGTGCGAGAATGCGTGTCTGCCATGAGTGTGTGATCACCTAAATTACCCTGAAGCATCATACGCTGGGTTCAGATAATAATGAGTTGTGTGATCACCCATGGACCTTCGGGTCGTGACCTTTGAGTTAATACCGTCCTCATGCATTTTGAAGTAGGACGATGCCTGGTACGTTCGGAAGGCGACCATCCTCATGCACTTTGAAGCAGGCTCTGGTTCGCAAGGAGAACAGTGTTGCGCCTCATGCACTTTGAAGCAGGCTAGAGACACTGGGCCAGATCGGTTGCTGCGCCTCATGCACTTTGAAGCAGGCTAGACGTACCGGGCCGTGAAAAATTGATGACTCGAGTCGTAATAATAATGAATTGGGCAAGTGTGCTAGTGTGGGCTGGTGGGCCAAAGAAATGCGCATGACATGTCAATAACATTTACATGCATAAATATGCATCGATTAGCATGCGAGTGGGTGAGAATTGGTGCATAAGCATGTGATTGGCACATATGTGAATATGAGTGCCACGTATGTACTGTGAATATTATATATCCAACTGTCTAACCTGCAGGGTCTAATAATGATTTGGTTATTGTTGATTGGTGATTTAAATATTTATTTTCCGGTCAGGAGATTGCATGTTAGCCTAGTCTAGGTTTAGGGGTTGAACTCATTGAGATTCGTCTCACGGTTGTGTAAACCGAAACATTTTCAGACCCCCAGCAGTAGGATGCCGAGGTCACCACCTCTTTTTGGAATACCACATTTTATCCAAATGTCGTCGAGCATGCACCCCGGTGGAGACAGAGTAGAATGGAGGAGTGGCTGTTTGGTTATTCCCAGCTGTTGGTGTTTCCTTTTTTGTTGTAGTGAACATTGTAAAAAGGTTTTCGTTAGTAATATCAGTATATATATATATATATATATATATATATATATTTTGAGGTGCTTGACTGTTATTTGGTTATTCTACCTTGATCTCATGTATTATATTGTATGGGTGTATATAATTAATTATATACGTTGCTTCCGCATGTGTTTGATTTCTGTATGGGCGTGGGTCGGCGACGCTTCCTGAGAGCGTTGCATCATAATCGACCGTAACGGAATGTTGTGTTCTAGTGGGATACGGGGCGTGACATGAACACTGCCATGAACAGTGATATGTTCCCTTTCCATTAAGTATTTCTGAAGAATTTGGATAAAACTAATTAATTGAGCAATTCTTGCAGGTATGGCAACTGGGGAGTTTGTTTTACATACGGCTCGTGGTTTGCGCTTAAAGGACTAGCAGCTGCTGGCAAGACAGCGATTGTGCGGCTACGCGCAAAGGAGTAGCTTTTCTTCTACGAGCACAGTTGCAGGATGGCGGGTGGGGAGAGAGCTATCTTTCTTGCCCAACCAAGGTAAATTCGAGTGGGACATTCTACAGCATGTTCGGATTTAGCTGTTTTAGTTGCACGCCCGGCAACATAGAAATCTAGACTTTTCTAATTGTCGAATCCCTGGATGTAGAAATACGTACCACTTGAAGGAAACAGATCAAATCTGGTGCAAACCGCTTGGGCTATGATGGGTCTGATTCATGCCGGGCAGGTAAGTGAGCGATTTTGTTGTTTGGGTCTCAATCGCATTATGTGAAGTTTCTGACTTTGATGTTTCGTCTACCATCAGGCGGAGAGGGATCCGACTCCCCTGCATCGTGCTGCGAAGCTGCTAATCAATTCCCAAATGGAAGATGGTGATTATCCCCAACAGGTTTGTACCTTTCTATAACTTGATCTCATATAGCGTTTGTATCTCAGGAAATAGAAGAGTTCACGCCACCAGTATCCTTGGAAAGTATTTCCTGTGCACTAATCTATACAACTAGGAGAACATAGAAGATGATTATTGTCAATGCATATCATCTTACAAAGAAACTGTTTAATTACTTGAAACATGGTCAGGAACTAGTTCGAATAAGAAAAACTGAATTGGAGAGAGAGAATTCGAATGGTATGAATTGCCTCACAACAAAAACACATGAACTAAGCATGAATTTTGGCCGCTTTTATTCTTAATAGTATAATTTTGCGGTGCAGGAAATCACAGGGGTTTACATGAGGAATTGCATGTTACACTATGGCGCTAACAGGAATACATACCCATTGTGGGCTATGGCAGAGTATTGTAGCCGGGTTTCTTTACCATCAAAAGGCCTCTGACGAAACAAGGCATATCATCACAGCTTCCATATTGAGAAAATATACATTTTACAAGCACAACAGAAATAAAAATCCATGTTTGTTGTTTTTCTTGTATCATGAATACAGATCCGAAGGACTTGCAGTCCTAGAACAGAGGATCCAAATTAAGATGATGGTGTAACCTTAAGTCATTTTAATATGATCCAAAGTATTCACGAAACAAATGCAAATGAACAAATACAAGTCTATACACATGTATTTACACCTTATGCGGGTGGAAGCATCGGAGCTTTATATTATTTTTCCTATTCCTTTCTTTTGGTGTGGAGCAAAAATCGTTTGTCATTTTCTCTTTTTAATAGAACATGACCGATACAAGATTCATGGACATATATTCATTTCAATTTTAGCAAATATAGCTTTTCTGATCTGTATAAGATTCTACGATGACTGTTCTTAGATCCATTAGCACACGCATATATAGACGATGTTGTACTTTCTTTATCCTAACGAGTCAATTTAGAGATTGAGTTTCTCTTAATATATAATTAGAGAGAGAGAGTCATCTTTATTTTCTCACCTTTTTTGTCATCTTCATTGAACTTTTCGCTTGGAGAGGAAGAGGGAATGAGATTTGTACATTATTCTCAATATGAATGCTACAAACGCTAGTGTTTGCATTGATCTGCCAAAGATCGGTGGTTTTCTCCGACACATCAAAGTCTTCGCATGTCCCAAGCAGTGTCTCGAAAGGGTAATTAGATTTCAGCACCGTTTATGTCATCTCCAGGAGAAAGGTCTAACACTTATCGTCCAGCCCCTCATGCCTCCCCACTTCTTTGACCAAATACAGACCCTCAGAGAAAATAGCCTGCTCTGGAAGGTACTTGCAGAACACTTTAAAAGGTTCATTTCTCGGGCTTGGGTCCTACCGAGGCTTGGGCACTGGGGACTTGGGTCTGGCCTATATAGACCGGGGCCGGGGCGCTAGGGAGGCGTCACAGACAATGAGTTCACGGGCTCAGCTTCGGTGGATCCAAATCAGTGCCCATGCTCGTGTCAAGAAGTTGGGGATCCGAGCTTGATACTTCGATGCCCGTGCCAGGTTCCTCGGCCACTTATGCGCAAGTCACTAACTTCTAAAATTATATATATCTATTTAGAAATTTTTCTTACCAAAAGACGGATACGTTTTTCAGTTCATTTTTATATCACTGATAAATACTAAAAAATGTTATCATTTTCTTAAAATAATACTTTCCCAAAAATATTTTTCAAAATTCGTCACAACCTTCGCCTACCGCCGCCATTTCACCATTTTGTTTAAGTCTTATCATCGATACTAACACACGCTCTGCGGAGGAGCTGTGGCGGTCGAACTCTGGTGGCGGGTGGGCCACCGCTGTTGCTCTGCTGCTAGTCCTCCTCTGGCATGGCCAGAGGGGGCTGAGGCTCTCTTCTTTTGCTTCCCCTTCCGGTCTACGCTCCCCTCCACTTCCTCCTCCTCCTCCTCCGCCGCGTCTCGCCAAATCAGGTGAGCTGTTCCTGTTCCTCGTGCTGGCGCCGACTCTTGTGTTGTTTTCTTCTGAATTTCTTTTGGAGGAATTTGACTGGAAGTTTTATGCTTCCGCGGCGGATTGTTGGAGATTTGAGGTTTCTCCTGCTTCGATGTCATACTCTCCCATGCGTTTCACGTGTTGAGATTATTCAGTCCTGCTTGCATGTCGAGAAATGTTCTTAGGAAAGGAAAGGAAAGGAGGAAATTGTTCACCAGTATGATGATGCTTAGGCATCGCATATTCCCACAGTACTTGCTTCATGTCACTAGCATGTAGTAGCCTTCAGTATTGTACATGCGCCGAAACATCAGTGGCTTGCCCGTGCGAAAATCGGCACAACTGCCGTTGTTATATCATTGATGCTTTACCTTTGGCTTCCATTTGAACCTTGGAGATAGATGTTTGTTCCGATTAAGGGTGTCTGCAGTTGGCATTCCTTCACGCTATGGAATTTGGCTGTAAACACTCTTTCTCACCAAGTCTCCATATTCTCATTGCTCTTTAGTTCACTGAATTGATCATATGAGAACTCTTAAGCAGCAGCTCATGTAAAATTGTTCGAGTTAGGAGAGCAAACTGTCATACTTTCTTACGTTAGCGAGCAACTCCTTGGTCAAGCAAGGGAAGGCAATCGTTCCATCAGTTGTCCGATGCATGGCGAAATTGTACATCCCAAATATTTAAGTACCAGCAATTTGGATTTAGACCTAATGGGTCTTCTTGGTGAAAGTTCGACCTCAATCGTTTAGGAACAAAAGGCATGTCAATTTAGTTTTGCTAACTGGAGAGGTGCTACGTCTTTTATCTTGAGAGTCTTTCAAGGTGGGAGCCTGGCGTGCTACCTAAGAAAATGTGGAATACATACGCTGCAACAATGTAATTGGGAAAATGAGCGAAAAAAGTTCATAAATTTGAAGAGAAAAGGACACTATAGTGTTGACACCTACGCCGGGAGGTCACGACATATACCTGATCAAAGTGGCTGAAGCAACCTTAAAAAGGAGTTGTCGTGGGAGGTCAATCAATGGTCGCAACTGACTATTGTCTCAGAATTGGTTTCACTCGTGTCTCATGCTTTCCCACCCTCTCGGTGTCCAGCGAACTTACTGTACAGGAGGGATTGACTTGCTGGAAAAGAGGTATGAATGCACACCAGAAAGAACTCTTCAGGATCCACACAGCTTCTATAAGAAGCCCTTCTCTGTGACCTGTTCAATATATATAGCTCAAGCTGCTCAACCAATGCATCTATCACTTCACTCATTCCTTCTTGCCCTCCTTTAGCCAATCAGTACCCAATTTATACTCATAAAATGGGACATTCGCATCTCAATTGTCCACAACTCCATTGTTCTTGTCTTGTTTTGGCTGCCCTTCTCCTGCTGTGCTTCGGTATAGTCGTTTCTGCTACTGACGATATAGATAGGCGTGCATTGCTTGCATTCAAGGCCAAAACAACTAGCAATCCTTTCGGGTCGCTTAACTCGTGGAACAACAGCACTGACTTTTGTCGATGGTATGGGGTTAAGTGCAGTTGTCGACACCACAGAGTCATGGAACTGGACCTCAGTTCCCGAGAACTCTTGCGATTCATCTCACCTCACAATGGCAACCTCAGCTTCTTGAGAGTACTGAATCTCCACAACAATAGCTTCGGCCTTGAAATTCCTCCACAAATTGGCCGGCTACATTGGCTCCAATTCTTGTATTTATCCGATAATTCACGGATAGGCGAGATTCCTAGGAATATATCAAGTTGCTCGAACCTTGCATTCTTCGTCCTCTTGTACAACCAATTGGTTGGAGGAATTCCAATGGAGCTAGGCTCATTGTCAAAGCTTTATTTTGTTGCCTTTTCTCATAACCAATTAACTGGCAGCATCCCTTCATCCATAGGCAACTTATCATATTTGGAGGTGTTTTTTCGTAGCGAAAATGGTTTGAGTGGGATCGTTCCACATTCTCTAGGTCGACTGACCAAGCTAAATAAGATCGTCTTGTCAATGAACGGGCTTTCAGGTACCATTCCACCTTTGGTCTTCAACTTGTCTTCGCTCATTGCATTCGAGGTAGGTATGAACTAGATCCATGGCAATCTTCCTGAAGGTATAGGATTCACTCTCCCAAGCCTTCAACTTTTCTACATTTATGACAACTATTTCTCTGGATCAATTCCTTTGTCGATATCCAATGCCACAAATCTAAGAGGGCTCCAACTTGGAGCCAATGAGCTCTCCAGGAAAGTCCCTTCGTTCATGAATCTACATAACCTTGAGTGGGTTTCCTTAGGCCCCAACTATCTCGGGAGTAAAGGGTCCGATGTAGATGAACTGAGCTTCCTCTGCTCTCTAACAAATGCCTCTTACTTAAGGCAATTGGGGATGATTGGAAATAGATTTGGTGGGATGCTTCCCGTATGCATCGGTAATTCCTCCACTACTATTACATACCTGGGAGTAGGCATGAATTTGATATCGGGTGAGATCCCATGAGAGATTGGTAATCTTGTGAACTTGCAGACATTAGTAATAGCGGACAGCCTTCTTTCAGGTCTGATCCCGTCAGATTTAGGAAACCTTTCGAATCTTGCATTGTTATACTTGTCAGGAAACTACCTATCTGGCAAAATCCCATCCTCTTTGCAAAATCTACGGCATTTGATCTATTTATATCTTTACGGAAATAACTTCGAAGGATTGATTCCTTTATACCTAGTCAAGTATCAGAGCTTGACAAAACTAGATCTTTCTAGTAACAATTTTAGTGGTCTGGTTATATTCCCTGTGGATGGGAACCACATCTATTTGGAATTGTCTCAGAATTGTCTCAGAATCGTCCGAGTGGAGTCCTTCCGATGGAAATCGGGAACTTGAAACATTTTGCTACTTTGGATGTCTCGGGAAATATTTTGGATGGTGAAATCCTGAGTAGTCTAGGCAATTGTGATGGACTGATAGTATTAAGAATGCGAGATAACCTCTTCCATGGATCCATTCCTCAATCAATTAGCTCATTAAGAAGCATTGAGGAATTAGATCTTTCCAACAACAATTTCTGTGGTGAAATTCCTAATTAAGTTCTTAGAGGTATTTCAGTATTTGAAAAAGCTGAATTTATCTTATAATCATTTGGAAGGCGCCCTACCAACTCAAGGAGTTTTTAGGAATGTGAGTGCAACTTTTGTCATTGGAAATGAAAAGCTCTGTGGAGGAATGCCTGAATTTGAGCTCCCTAAGTGCGTCTCTCGAAACTCCAAAAGTTGAGGAGGAGCCCATAAGTTGAAACTCACTGTTGCCATCCTTTTTGGTCTTCTTGGAATAACTCTCGTTGTCACTTTCCTATATCTATGTTGGTTCAAGCAGAAAAAAATAAGCCAATTTCAAGCTCCTTAGATGATCCATTGTTGAATTTGTCTTATGGAACTCTCCTCAAAGCGACGGATGGTTTTTCTTCGACTAATCTAATTGGGGCTGGAAGTTTTGGATCTGTCTACGAGGGGCTGCTCCATGAGAATGGATCTGTCATTGCGGTGAAGGTGCTTCAAGAGCTTCAAAGAGGCTTTAAAGCGTATAAAACACCGAAATCTTCTGAAAGTCTTGACGGTATGCTTAGGCATTGATTATAATGGTGATGAATGTAAGGCTTTAGTTTACGACTTCATGGTCAATGGTAGCCTAAAAGAGTGGCTGCACCCAAGTCCAGCTCCAAATGATGCAGATGGGCACTCAAAGAAATTAAGTCTCATCCAAAGGATAAACATTTCCATTGATGTTGCTTTGCATTAGATTATCTCCACAATCAATGCGAAAGCCCACTTATTCATTGTGATCTAAAGCCAAGTAATGTCCTTCTAGATGCAGACATGGTTGGGCATATTGGTGACTTTGGATTGGCGAAGATTGTCCTCGAATCCACATATGACACTGGAGCAAATATGAGTTCTGCTGGTTTAAGAGGAACAGTTGGTTATGCCGCTCCCGGTAAAAACTCCCTGTCCCTCCAACCTGAAGAAAGCTTAGACCTGTCATTATCATCTTGTCCTTATAAAGCCTGGTGTTTTTTGTTTTATCATTTCTTCAAGAAACTGTTTTGTGAATTCAAATTTATTGTGTTTGACATTTCTTAGACCATGACATGTATATACTACAGAATACGTTAACGAAAGCCAGGTCTCAAGAGAAGGTGATGTTTATAGTTATGGCGTTCTTTTATTAGAGATGTTCACGGGATTAAGTCCCACTAGCAACATGTTCAGAGATAATTGGAATCTTCACAATTATGTTGCTGAGGCGGCAAAAGTACACTATAAGTGCCATAACTTGTGTACGGCGCTCACTTTGGTGCCATAGCTTTTTTTCGGATCACTTTGGTGCCAAGTCGGAGGAAAAACAATTACTTAAGTGTCATAACTTTTTTTTGGATCACTTTAGTGCTAAAATTTTTGAAAAACGATCACTTAAGTACTAAAATTTTTGAAAAGCAATCATTTAAGTGCTAAAATTTTTGAAAAATGATCACTTAAGTGCTAATCTCTGGCGAGACTCCGGCGAGCCACGTCAGCTTCAGAAATTAATAAAAAAAAATACCACGTCAGATTTCCGGCAAAAAATTGTGTACGGCACCGGAGTTGGCACTTAAGTGATCGTTTTTCAAAAATTTTAGCACTTAAGTGATCGTTTTTTTTTTCACATTTACCTTTACCAAAAAAAAAGTGATCGTTTTTCAAAAATTTTAGCACTAAAGTGATCCAAAAAAAGTTATGGCACTAAAGTGAGCGCCGTACACAAGTTATGGCACTTGTAGTGTACTTTTGCCTTGCTGAGGCTCTACCCCAACGAGCTATGGAGGTTATTGATCACGTGCTGCTTCACGAAAGAGAGAGCCACAACTGTTCCCAAGATTCACTTCACGAAAGAAGCTGCATATTTCAGGAATGTTTGGAAACAATATATCGTATTGGACTCGCTTGCTCTGTGGTGGAGCCTAGAAGACGCATGAGCATCGACAAAGTTGCAACCCAGCTGCAGTCGATCAGGAAGAAACTTTTTGCAGCTTCTTTACTTTGAATAGACGAGACACGAATAGTTGACATCGAAAGTAGCATGTTCTTCATTTCCTATAATGAATCTCTCTAGTGCTATTTGCGGATGAAAAAGGGAAGGACGAATGTGAGTCTCCTAATTTCCTTGTGAATCTAAGAGAGTACCGTCCCAACATTCCTACTTTAGAGAATTAGCCATCAATTCACGCTTTCTCACTTTTTCTTTCGTCAGAATGACATTTCTTGACAAATTAATGGGATAAAAAGCCAAAATTACGAGCCAAATTGACCTGTAATGACGGATTCAATATACACGAAATGGGACAAGTGCTCCTCTGAGCTCTGCAAGGCTCTGCTCTCTGTATGGCTCCACTGCAATTAGTGTGTCATCATGCTTTGCTGATTGAATCTGGTCTGTCAGTCCGCCAGAAAAATAATGATAAATATCATATACTTGAAACTTTTTAGTCCTGACCACAAGCAACGGTTTGCATCAGAGGTTGATTGTTAAAGCCTGAAGTTTTGGGATTTGATTTGTCTTGTTGCCAACCGCTTATATAATTGCTGTTTTGTCTTCGTTTCCGACCTTTGAAGTCCATCAGCTAGTCCATTATCCAGAGGCGACGGAAACTTCACTTGTCGACATCACAATTGATATAATCCTTCGAATTAACTCTTCTACTTGCGAGGTCAACTAGTACAACAGAAAAGGCAAGAATTTGAATGAAATCCATGGCATTAGCAGCTAAAATAGCCAAATGGCTTGACATTTTTTATTATTCTAATCAACATTTTCCTTCCTTTTTTTTTTTTCAATTTTGGTTTTATTGATGCAACTTCCTCTAGACCGATTTGCTGTTCCAGTTTAGTATCATCTTACTAGGCTAGTTAGTAGTTAAAACTTAGGAGTATCCGATGTTCTGGCTGCTTTCTTTTCCTGCTCATACACAAGCATCTAGCTCAATCTTGTACTCCTCTCCGCAGGCAAACCTCACGAGCTGTGATATTCCCTATTAAACGCAGATAAACAAATGATTCCGGCAATATATATGAATAAGGGTACTAAGAAGATTTCTAAACAGTATTATTTGTTTGAGTTGAGACAGCATATATGGAAAAACAGTAAAATCCAGAGAAAAGACTAGACGCTATAAAAAAACAATCTCCGAGTTCTGGAAGATAACAGAGGTTGGAAGTAGAGTGAAACCAATCCCATTTTATGGGTACACTCCCCAGTTAACAGCACATTGTTCAAATACAATATTGTTAACACCCATTTCACGTGTTCTTCTTTATAATGAAAATCACAGTTTTGGCATAATTTTACCTTCAGTTTCTCGATTTGATTCTGCAGAGATTGCTGGAACTCGGTTTCCCCAACAATATCTGCTAAAAGAGCTTTTTGTTGCTTTTCCAAGGTCTTAACATCCACTGCCCTTAGCTCTTCCTGCATCGTACTGCAGCAAACAAGATGCTGAGTCTTGACTACAACCAAGTACAATCAATACAAAGTGAAAGTGATTAGAAATTAGACATCACACTCGTGCCAAAAGGCGAAATTAACTGATCAAGATGGAAGCATTAATACCAAATCAAAGCTAAAACCCCCTAGAGGTATCGGTTTAGGCGATTAGGTATGTCATTTGAATCAAGCTGCTCCATGGCAGTTTTCTGCTAGATTATAAAATTGAAATGGAACGTGCTTCATTCGGACCACGAGTTGGCATGCTCTATTTTCGGGTGCTTATCTCCCAAGATGAGCATCGTAGTGCATATTATCTCATATCCGCCCTAAGCTTTGACAATTAGTGAAAATCATTTTAACCAGAGAAGTGAAATCAACATATTGTGAAATTTAGATATGGACTACTTAAATGCAGAATTTTCAGTAGCTAGCTAAGCCTTTGTTCTTTTGATCTCGTTAAGTTTCACTGTCGCAGAATACACACTGAAGATCAGTTCCTTGCTTGCTTCATTCTTCTGTCAGTTCAAGCATTAAATTTAAGTAACTACTCTGTTCAATGAACATAATTCTGTTTGTTTTTAGTTTTTTGTCTGTAAGTACCTCGATATCAGTAAGCAGGTGATTGGAAAATTTTGCCTCTTGCTGCAATGGTATCAGCATTAGATATCAAAAGTAAACCACAATGGAAGTTTTTGTAACACATAACCTCACGGTGCACAGTACAGGGAGCATGGCTCAGAATTGTATCTGCTTACTGGCTCTTTCATGTAGGTGATAAATTTTCCAGGTGTAGATCCTGCCTTAAGTTGAAACATCAGATTGTGATGACCAGATAAAGCAACAAATGGAATTTGACCAGATAAATTTTCCAGGTGTAGATCTTGCCTTAAGGGTGTCTGCAGTTAGCATTCCTTCACCGCTATGGAATTTGGCTGTAAACACTCTTTCTCACCAAGTCTCCATATTCTCATTGCTCTTTAGTTCACTGGATTGGTCATATGAGAACTCTTAAGCAGCAGCTCGTGTAAAATTGTTCGAGTTAGGAGAGCAAACTGTCATACTTTCTTACGCTAGCGAGCAGCTCCTTGGTCAAGCAAGGGAAGGCAATCATTCCATCAGTTGTTCGATGCATGGCGAAATTGTGCATCCCAAATATTTAAGTGCCCGCAATTCGGATTTAGACCTAATGGGTGTTCTTGGTGAAAATTCGACCTGCATCGTTCAGAAACAAAAGGCATGTCAATTTAGTTTTGCTAATTGGAGAGGCGCTACGTCTTTATCTTTAGAGTCTTTCAAGGTGAGAGCCTGGTGTGCTACCTAAGAAAATGTGGAATACATACGCTGCAACAATGTAATTGGGAAAATGAGCGAAAAAGTTCATAAATTTGAAGAGAAAAGGGCACTATAGTGTTGACACCTACACGGGGAGGTCGCGACATATAGCTGTTCAAAGTGGCTGAAGCAACCTTAAAGCTAACGCCAAAGAAATTATTGATGCCTACGAAAAAGGAGTGCTTCATTTGTTGAAAAGGGACAAGAAGGAGTACTCCATCAAGTGGTTATACGTTAGGATGTGTCATAATAATACGTAGCGCTTGATCATATTGTTTTACTTATGACTGAATGATCTCATCATCAGAGTCGATCTCAGGAAGTGTCTCCTTCTTTACAGGTGTAGTGACAATATCTTAGCTTTCATGAATTTCATGAGCTGATTGTGAACTATCTCTTGCCTTTTTGTTTTTGGTTGCTTACAGGATGGCCTCTTGAAATACCTGAGTGCGACAGTACGTATTTGAGACTTGCCCTCCTGAATTGCTGAGAGACTTTTACGTGGCCCCGTTTGGTTTAGCTTTGGGAAGGGGCTTTCGGCCTCAAAAGTCTCGAAAGCTCCTTCACAAAATACTGAACTGTTTAGTTTAGCTTTCAGCCTAGTATTGGCCAAATGATAGTATTTGGAATGCTGAAAGCCCAAAGCTGGTCTGGACCGGCTTTGGGCTTTTGGCATTTTCCTTCCCAAGCTACTCTTATTCAAACTTTAATATTCCGGCTTTGCCCCCTTGTTACTGTTCACCTTCTTCATGAAAGTGTGGCCGATGAGGGTAGCCGACGACACTGGATCTGGATGGCGAAGGACTGGCAAGGGGCCAACGAGGTCTCCCAACCCAGGTTGACGTCGCTTGGGTTGCGACCTAAGGTAGCCGTCGCCTGGGTCGCACGACCTTAGGCCTTGTTGCCTGAGGTCGGGTGACCCCCAGCGATGGCCTCTTGGGTTGCGTGACCCTTGCCGGGGGTCGCCCGAGGTTCGGCGATGGCCCGCTTGGGTTGCGCGACCCTCACCGGGGGTCGCCCAAGGTTGGGCAATGGCACCAGATTTGGCTCGCCAACAGTTGCCCGACCTCGGGCAATAGCCTCTGGCGCCAGATCTGGCTCGTTAGTGGTCGTAGCTAATGAAGGGTAACATTGTTTTTTTTAATAAAAAAGGGTCCCAAAGCATTTTGCAAAAAAAAATTAGCCAAACACTACTTTGGCCAAAGTAGCTTCACAAAAATTTTTTTACCAAATGCCATTTGTATTTCCCCAAGGGATTTTAAGTTGAAAGCATTTACATTCTCCAAAGGCCCCTTCTCAAAGTTGAACCAAACAGGCCATAGATAATTTTTACAGGCAGCAATGGGACAAAACTGTTACTGACCATGTCTAGTTGCAGGTGGATGTAAATAATGGAACTGAAATTGGTTGAACAATTAAAAAGTTTCCACTGTTGACAGCCAAAGAGTATGTATTGGCTTGGAGGCTGTGGGAGGACTCAGATGGAACTTTCTACTGTTTTACGAAGGTAATTCACACATCTCTATGTTCTGGCAACTCTCTGAATTGACGAGCTTTCTCTTTTTGAATGATGGAATCTTTTTCATATATTGCCTGCATACAACTACATTCTCTCTCTCACTCACTCATGCTCACCATGCTTGTTGTATTGCGTGACAGGACCGTATGGTTAGGAGATCATATGGCAGATGCTTTTGGTCCAACAGTCAGAACTTGAAACTAATACCACGTCACTTGCCCTTTTTTTCTGTACCAAAGTAAAAATAAATTTCTTCCTAATTTCTGAAGGCATACTGAAGAGTCCAGTCTTGAGAATATTTTTGATGGGATGACTGCCTATATTGGTTCATTGGCTAATTTCCATTTCAGAAATAAATTCATGTTTCAGCTCATTTTATGCCAAGGAAAGACGATTTGATTGTTTGGTGAGACTTGGATGATACAATATGTTTAGTTAATTGGCATAAGGCCTCGTAACTTTTGACTTTGCTGCTTCATCTTCTGGAAACTGTAATTTGGTGAGCTGAAGATTATATCAGGAGTTTATCATTTTGTGTCACGCCCCGTACCCCACTGGAACGCAACATCCCATCACGGTCGATTATGGTACAACGCTCCCAGGAAGCATTGCCGACCCAACGCCCAATCAGAGATCAAACACATGCGGAAGCAACGTATATAATTAAATATATACACCCGTACAATATAACACATGAGACCAAAGTAGAACAACCAAATAGCAATCAAGCACATCAGAAAATATATACACTAGTATTACCAGCGAAAACCTTTTTACAATGTTCATTACAACCAAAAAGGAAACACCAACAGTTGGGAATAATCCAACAGCCACTTCTCCGTTCTGCTCTGTCTCCACCGGGGTGCATGCTCGATGACCGCTGGTTAAAATGCGGTATCCCAAAAAGAGGTGGTGACCTCGGCATCCTACTGCTGGGGGTCTGAAAATGTGGGCTATTACAACCGTGAGACGAATCTCAACGAGTATAACCCCCTAAACCTAGGTTAGGCTAACATGCAATTCTCATGACCGACAGCACAAAATAACACAACAATCCAACTCATAAATAAACTCCGACCTAAGCCCTCTAGCCCAGATCACTTACCTGACTGACCCTGTAGGTTATTTACAATAATCATATAATCAAATCACATACCCAAGCACTCAGTTCATGCGTACGCCAAGTATATGATTATGCTCAATAATGATAACATCACGTACTATTTACCGAGTCCCGCACACTTGCATTCTGGCCCACGCATTCTTATGCATGCGAATGTCCACATTCATGTATCGGCTCACTAGCCCACACTGGCACACTGGAACTTTCTCAATTTATCATTTAATATGACCCGCGTAAAACGCATTAGGTCTCTTATTTAATCACAATACTTCGTGGCCCGCGTTGAAACGCATCAACTGGCCCAGTGTCTCTAGCCCACGTCAAAACGCATCAAGCGCAACACCGATCTCCTCACAAACCAAAGCTCGCGTAAAATGCATCCGGACGGCACACCCCGCGTAACACGCATCAGGGCGAAATGTGATCACACAAACATACAGCCAATTATTATTTGAACCCCACGTAACATGCATCAGGGCATTTAGGTAATCGCATGCTCATGGCAGGCACGTATTCTCGCATAATTTATAACACGTCTCATTCTCGGCATTCACAATGCGTGACCATGCAATGCAGTATGATATACCATGAGCATCAAATATAATTAGGCACTCAGTCAATTTCATGCCGCAACAATCGTTCACTGGCCAATTATTACCATGCGGCCCAATTTCACAATGGATAATTCAATAATATTCAATAATCCAATCAAGCCATTAAATGGCCAATCACACTTCGCACGAGTCGGTCACGCAGTCACGCGACATGGCATTATTCAAATTTCCTAACAATTGGGTACAGAAATCAACCAGTCAATCAGTCCGGGCACACCCGGCAGTCCAATCACATAATCCCCGATTAATCCGTGCTAGCCCAATAATTATTCCTAATAATCAAACTAATTTTTCTTGAATTTATTCCACCCATTGGTCCTCAATCCAGTACGAATTTTATACCAATACCTCCTAAACCAGTCCAGACTACACTGATAATACCTAGGCCAGTCCAGAAAAATGCACAATCAGTCCTAATCCGGATTTAGGAAATATACTCACCTAATTTCTGGACCATGGTGATGGAGAACGGCGGCCGATCACTGATGAACAGTGAAACCGGCAGCGGAATTCCCGGGCGCGCGCACTGTTCACGGGCGGTACTGTTCACGGCACTGTTCACGCAGTACTGTACACTCGGTACTGTTCACGCGCTATGCGGGACGGGCAGGGGCGGTGGCCGGCGAGAAGACGGCGCGGCGGCGTACGGACGGTGAATAGTAAATCCGTACGAGTCGGGGAACAGTAACTTCCGTACGGACACTGTACGGCCTGGGTTGGATGGAGACGTACGGGTGTGCTGAATGGCTGGGTGGCGACAGTGCGGCGATCAGAGCTCCTGCGAAGCTCCGGCGAGGCTCCAAAATGGCGGCGGTGAAAACCCGAGAGAGAAAAAGAAGGAAAAAGAGAGGGAAAGGGAGAGAGAGAGAGGGCTGGACAGAGGCAAGGCTGGGGCTAGGGGACTGTGGTGGTTGACGGCGAGGCACGGCGGTCGGCGGCGGTGCTCCAGTGACCGGCGACAAGCTCTGGCGAGCCAAAAATCAAGAGAGAAAAAGGAGAAAAAGAGAGGAAAATGGAAGAAGCTGCTGTGGCTGGGCTGATCTGAACGTGATGAAAGGCTGAGGAGAGAGAAAACAGTCCAACTTGGTCAAAAAAGGCAGCCCAAAGTGCCACGTGTCGCCGATCCGTCGGTTTTGACCAAAATGCCCATAATCCAACGGTTCTAATTCAATCTTATCCAAAAAGTGAGGGGTAAAATGGTCCTTGACCCTCAATAATGCAGCTGATAACCCTGGTAATTATCCTAAAATTTTCCCAAAAAAATTCGTAATTAATACCGGCCCAGGGGCAAAATCGTCATTTTTCAGGTCCCGAGGCGAAATTTCAATTTTCGCACATACGCGTTCCATATGTGTGTGGCCAACATAATATGACATCGGATTCGCAAAATTCACTTTTTAAACTCTCAGAAATTGACTGCGAAGTTCCGGGAATAAAATAATATTATTTTTTCAATTTTTGTCGAAATTCCAATTTTTGACCAGAACCACTCTAAATGTGTGTGGATGCCCCAAAATGACCTTGGCCCGTAAAAAATAACCTCAAACGGCCTCCGAATCCAGTCCCAGTGCCCACAGGGGCAAAACCGTAATTTTCTCCAATTTTCATAAAAATTCCAATTTCTAGCTAAATTAGCCTCAAATGTGCATGGCCACACCAAAACGACATTGGTCCTGCAAAATAATCGTAAACGTCCACAAAATTTCGACGTCGAAATTCGGGTCCAATCTCGTGATTAAATTTGCTCATTTTAAAATTCTAGAGCCTCTTACTAACGGGTGGCTGTTTAGGTGTTACGCGTATCGACCTAAGGTTGTCCGAATCGTAATGGCCTCAATTTTCGAGAGAGCGCGAGGAATTATCACTAGTACCGGATGTCTCGATCATTTAGGTTAGTTCGGGAATCGTTCGCCATGTGTACTCTCGGTCATGCGGAATCACCCGCGATCCGATCGTACATCATTGACCGAATCGAATATGTCACCTTCCTAAGATCAGCCCACGTTGGTCCAAAATATTCCCTCAGCGTTCTTCAAAGTCCGTGTCCAACTCGCGATCGGGTCCCCAGTCCACGTATCCATTCCTATTTGGCCTTTCCCATAAGGTCAGTATCCCATAATTGATCAGGCTCGGGCAAGACTTTCTAAAATTAAATGAGAAATAATTTACACTTTATTAATCCCGAAAATGGGTCGAAATTCAGGATGTTACATTTTGATTCTCCGTGATTGTGACCATGGTGCTTATCATAGTTGATTCAGTAACAAACCACCAAAAGAAATGTCGTTAAAATTGTGGAACTCATTGGTAAGATTGGTCTAGAACAAGGCGGAGGGAGGCAACTATAAGGTGATTGAACAAATATTTTTGCCAAAGTACTATGTTGCTGTTATAGCAAGTCATATATGTTAAAAAAAAAAAGATAGACTGTCAAGTTTTGGGTGCATGTCCTTAAAGCTCGATTATCATATTTCACAATGAGTTTTCTTGAGGAGAGGGGTGCAAAAGAATACTGGGGGTATTCTGGCAAGAAAAGCTTTCAACTTTTCTGAAGTTTCATACGGACAAGACTACTCCTTCCTTTAGAGGCTTCTCTAAGGAGGACTCAAAACTTCGTGCGAGAGGGAAGAGAGGAGTGTCTTGTTACTGGCTTACTTGTCTTTATCTTTATTCGGGCTTACTAAGGAGTTATGGGTTCAACACCAGACTGTGCTCTATAAATTGCTATCCTAAGTGCAAAGCGTGTCGTCACATCAGTTCCACGACTTTTATAACGAGGCTGCAATTATCCCCAGGTGTCGCTACTTTTTGAAGGCTCTAGAGACATGAATATTAAGTGTGATGTCTCAACTCTGGGTGCTAAAACAGGTCCCAAAGATCTTTCAAGTTGGTGGTTTGTTGTAGATAGGGACTGGTTTGAGGATGTGCACCTAGAGCCTTGGGGAGGGTTGATACTCCAATTTCCTCGCAGCTGGCTAGGAAAGTTATGTGACCATATCAAGTTGCGGAGACTAATATATTGGTACTCTGAGAGATAGTCCACACACTTTACCCCGCAATATGCTGGGTTAATTGAGTTTTAAGAATCATTCATGTGATCAGGAATAGGTATCGATGGCCTTCTTATGTTGAACTTACTATTGATGAGAAGACTTTGTATTTGACCATAAAGGCCTTGTTCATTTATCTTCTTCGACTATCACCAGGAATGTCAACATCCCTCAGCACCGCAGCAGCAGAAGTATGTTCGTGTTAAGTACTTTAGATCAGGATAAATAATCAGGAAAAGTATGTTCTCAAACTTCTTGTTTTAGCGATACTTCTTTTCCTTGATACTAGACTCTGTTTGAAGCTTCATTGACTGGGACAATAACTCAAACCCTTAGTGGGCTTTTGATTGTTTGGTGTGGCTTTTGCACTGAACTTTTTGCCTCTTATTAACTTTTAGAGTTGGAAATCAGTTTTCCATTTTATGTTGAAAATCTCAAATATGTTTAAAAAATTATAACTCCATTAAAACTAAAATAATCTTTTATTCCTAGCTAGCTAGAAATTCACGAGGGGCTTTTGGAATGGCTTTTGGTTTAAATTTTTCTTTTAGCCTTAAGCAAGTTAACTCTCTTATGATATTGTCTACCTGAAATCTTTATGACAGATAGATATTGACGTTTATTGTCATTCGAAGTCGTGTAGATTCTTTTCAATAATATTTTGACAAATTAAAATAGATAATAATTTTTCTGTGGGGAAGCCAAAGGCACCTTTTAACGTTTAGAAGTTGAGGCAAACATGCGTTGCATGTCGACTGCCTCACGTCAGCAGGCTTATGGGCTTTTACTCCATTCATGAGTCTCTTTCCCCCCTGCTTCGCAGTACCTGGCAGGAATGCCTTTGAGATTAGAATGTTCCATCAAGAAGATGCTGGTTTAAATGTGGAAATGGCAAAGGTGGCTTTTGCAAAGGCCATATGGAGTTACGTTTGCAAGATGGACAGTGCATTACGCAAATACTCATCGAGTAATCTGCAACATGGTTCATCTCTCAGTGCTGTCAGTTTAATCCAGAAGGTCTGACAAAGAGATTAATTTGCTAGCGCTTTAGTTTTTCTAAGGTCGTGGTTAGCTTCACCATAACCTGATTACCTGCTCATGCATGATAAACAGAAATAGGGGCACTTCTGATTTTATGTTGGTCACTAAATTCATTGACCTTCTTAGTTCCAAGAAATCAGCTTACGCTGCTCTACTCTTTCCCTATTTTCTCGTTATATCTGCAAGCAAACTCTCCCGAAATTTTCTACATGGTGGCTGATATATGCTTTTCTCCCACTCGTAGGTACCTCGTGAACTACAAATGTCAAGCAGCGCTAACTCTTCACCTGTGGCTGCAGCACCTTCAGTTTGTGTTGAAACAATCTCTGAATAGAAAAAAACTATTGAGAAGACCATCTAAGAAAGCACTTGCCGATGGTTTTCTTCTTCTTGGAGGCATCATTTGCCTGACTTGTGGCCACTCTACGCTTGGGGCTAAAGTAGCCGTCGGCTACGTGTTGACAAAACTGAGTAATCGTGGTGATTCTTCCGGTCAAAGACTGCAGAACTGAGGTACCATGACCTAAGAAGTTGCTGGAACTGTATTGAAGGTCTAACGAGCAAAGTACATTTCGTTACAACACTGGGTTGATCTATTGGTACGACAACCACCGATTGGATGGTGTATAAGAGGTGAAAAAGAGAGGTGCATGGGTTAGAAAACACAGAGCAAAAAGAGAAAGAGATCCTTATTTAAGTTTCTTTGTGTTTGGTCAAATGTATGTTATTACCTGGAACAAGACTTACCAATTCCACACGACATAATTGTCAGCTTTTATACACAAACAGCCCATTCTGAAACTGCATTGTCTGTACCGCAAATAATCCTTGATGATGTGTAAATTTAATGATGCAGCATTCTAATATTCTTTTCCTTTATTTAGTCTTTAACATTTTAGATGTTATGATATCTGTATACTACTTCCAGATGATAATAGAGTGGCGGAGCAACAACGAGAATCAGTTGGAGTCGTCTTGTACTCTTCTCGTGGGACAAAGAGTATGAGACGGAAGCGTCCGCTAGATTTGAGAAGTGTATCATCCGCAATCAGTCATGAAGTCCCTCCCTGCGGAAAATATGTGGGATTGTGCATCTGCTTCTCTCGGAAGAACATGTTTCTGGTTTGAAATTGCAATTTGCTATGTGATCACCTTACTGTTTTCTCAGGTTCTACGACAGCCTCCTTGCGATGGCAGAGTTCGCATTGGTCAAATTTAGAAGTAAGTCTCATGTTCCCAACTGACATACAGCCAAATTCCCATTGATCTTGTTTGAAAAGAGTAGGTTTGGCATTTTTCGCGTCATACATATCAATTCACGGTATGCTTCAAACAACTTTGCTTAAGCGAAAAGAAAGCATGTTGCATTGATTTTCAATTTTGAGCTCACTGAAAACAAAATGAATGCTTCTTTGACTTAACCTCCGTGTGTTGATGTTGTTGAACAATTAGAAATTGAGGACTACAGACATAATTCGTTCTTTGAGGTTATTTTTTTTCCTCCGTCCTAATTGGAGAAAGACCTTCGACTGATGGGTTACAATTTGAGATTAATTAATAATACATTTGGATGTTATTCATACTTGTAATCTGCCAATCATAAAACTATCTGGAGGAAAATATGGTTTATTTTTAATTTTTAATTGTGAAGTGTCATAATTTCTTCAAAGAAGTATTCACGTGCCAATTAGGAACGACGAAATAGAAATCATAATAAAAGGACTATGAGAGTAATTGAATGCCGAATTTTTAGATGAAATTGAATCCTTGAGATAATTGTAGAGGTCGTGATTACGTTCTTCTAAACTTAGATTCCATATCTTTGCGAAACAAACGAGGCCTTTAAGGTGATGTAGTCTCATAAAATGTGTCGCCGAATATATGTTTTACGTACTATATGACTCTTTTTTTTTACTAAGATTATGCTACAATACGGGAAAAGTGTTTAATAAGTCCTAAACTTTTTGGAGTGGTGCCAATTCAGTCCTTTTGGCTAGATTTTGCTGACGTGGATGTCGGCCTACCGGCGACCGGTCACTGGCACTGACGTGGACAAAATTTAATAATATTTCAATATTTTTTTGAATTTTTTTTTCTTCCCCCTCTTCCTTTAGCTGTTTGCCGGAGCGGCGATCGGCTAGAGGCTAGACGTCGGCGAGGTCGACCTCGCCGACCTCGAGCGCGCCACGTCGGCCACTAGCGAGGCTCGCTCTCGCTAGCGACAGTGAAGGCAAGCCTCGCCATGGTTGGGCGAGGCTCGACCTCGCCGAATTTGGTGAGGTCGAGCCTCACTAGCGGCTGGGCAAGGCTGGACCTCTGGCCTCCAGCCGGTCGCCGCTCTAGCGAACGGCTGAAGGAAGAGGGAGAAGAAAAAAAAATTCAAAAAAAATATTAAAATATTATTAAATTTTTTCCACGTCAATGCTGGTGACCGGTCGCCGGCCGACCGACGTCTACGTTAGCAAAATCAAGCCAAAAGGACTGAATTGACATTATATCAAAAGCTTTAAGACTCAATTACCACCGAAAATAGGTTTAGGACTAAATTGGCATTATCCCAAAAGGTTTAGGATTTATTCAGCACTTTTCCCGCTACAATACCATTACATATATACCAGATAGACTGGTTTAACAACGTGATATGGAAGCTCTGCGGTATTTAAGTGCGAGATTGATTTATAAATATCACACGGCACTTGTCCGTCCAACTAACCAAGAAAACATCACACTACAAAAAAACATGAATTTTGCGACGGAAATTTTTTGTCGCTAATTTGCGACAAACTTTGCGACGGATTTCTAATTCTGTCGCAAATTAGCGACGAAAAATTTACGTCGCAAATTTGCGATGAATTTTACGACGGATTTATTTTCCGTCGCTAATTTGCGACGGAATTATAAATCCGTCGCCAAAATTCGTCGCAAATTTGCGACGGAAAATAAATCCGTCGCAAAATTCGTCGCAAATTTGTGACAGAAAAATTTCGTCGCAAAATTCGTCGCAAATTTGCGACGGAAAATAAATCCGTCGCAAAATTCTTCGCAAATTTGCGACGGAAAGTAAATCAGTTGCAAAATTCGTTGCAAATTTGCGACGAAAAATTTTCGTCGCTAATTCCATCGCAAATTAGCGATGACTAATTTTCCGTCGCAAATTTGCGACGGATTTATTTTCCGTCGCTAATTTGTGCAACGAAATTTACCATTTTGCGACGAAAGTAGAGACGAATTAGACGATTGTCACAAGTTCAAATTCAAAAGAGATTGGACGATTTGCTACACGTCCAATTCTAAGAGAGATTAGATATTACAAATTCAAATTAAATAAGATCTATTATAAACTCAAGATATTAGATAATCTCTTAAAATGTTCTTGTCCCAAATAAGATTTTTTAGATTCGATAGGTGCAAATCTTATCTTCTTTTTTTTCAAGACTTAAATATAGATAACACAGATATTTATTTAGTTGAATACGGCGGTTTCCTCCACACGTAGCTCTTATGTATGCGTAAATATATGGATAAATAAATTATAACAATTTTCAAATAGATCGGAATCAGGTGGATATATGAAATGTAAAGTCAATGTATCTATATGGGGATATCTATAGGAGATCATATAAAAGAGATATTCTTATTTAGACCTAACCAATTTGATTTAACCAATTAGATGAATTATTCCTAAAGGGTTACATCCGAATGATGAGTGAATAGAGGACATGCATTCTATTAGAGAAATATTTAGAAGATTCCCTATATTTCCTTTAATTGATTGTAATTGATATTTTCTCTTTTAGATAGTCATCCTATAAAAATGATAAATAAGTTCGTGTACTCCTCATTTGACAATGATATATATCACTACAAAAAAACATGAATTTTGCCATGGAAATTTGCGATTGGGATTTTTTCGTCGCAATTTGCGATAGAAAAAAATATCCGTTGCAAATTTGCGACGGAATAAAAATGTCCGTTACAAAAATTTGCGATGGAGTAAAAATTCGTCGCAAAAATTTGCGACCAAAGAAAAATCCGTCGCAAATTTTTGCGACAGAAGAAAAATCCGTCGCAAATTTTTGCGACGGAAGAAAAATCCGTCGCAAATTTTTGTGAAGGATAAAAAAATCCGTCGCAAATTTTTGTGAAGGATAAAAAAATCCGTCGCAAAAATTTGTTTTTATCCGTCGCAAAAATTTGCGATGGAAAAAAAAATCTGTCCCAGATTTTTGCAACGGAAAAAAAATATCCGTCGCAAATTTGCAACGGAAGAAAAATCCGTCTCAAAAATGTGCGACGGAAGAAAAATCCGTCGCAAATTTGGGACGGAAGAAAAATCCGTTGCAAAAAAATCCGTCGCAAATTTTTGCGACGGAAGAAAGATATTTGCGATGGAAAAAAAAATTTGCGACGGATAACAAAAATCCGTCGCAAATTTGCGATGAATTAATCAATCCGTCGCAAATTTCGACTTCCCGCCCCCACTTCCAATTAGCCCGCCCTCACCCACCCATTCTCTCTCTCTGCTGATCAGAAGAGATTTGCTTCCGCTTCTAATTCTTTTTCTCCTTCTCTTTCTTCCCTCTTCCCCAAACCTCTCGCGCTCCTCCCTCGCGCTTCCCCCTCCCGCGACTCCTGATGATCTCAACCTGAGCTTAGGTAATCGGATGAGCTCTCGTCAAAATACCAGGCGACGTCCATCCCCTCTGCGCGCGGCGGAGAGGGGCGAAACGAAGGACGCAAGCGAGAGCGACGGCAAAATGGAATTCGAAAGGCAGCGATGAAGTGGAAGAGGTCAGAACAAAGCAAAAAGTCGACGAGCATGTTTGGAACGACCTGGTGATGGTTCAGCAGCCACGGCGGCGCGAGCTCGAGATGGCCCGGGGATGGATGAATCTGGTCCAGACGTGTGCGAAGGACAAGGAGAGGGGAAAGACTTTGAATCAGAGAGGAATTAGTGACGGGGGGATGGCATCGCTGCGACTCGAACTATCTTCGAAAGGATCGTCGTTCATTGTTTAGCCGCCCACCACGACGGTCGAACTCGACCACGGAGTTTCCCGGTCGTTGAACGTGCCGCGTCTTTTGAGCAGAAGGTGTTCGGTGAATTGCGCAAGAGAGGAACAGAGAGTGAGGCGATTCTGAAACAACAAGCTGAGGAAGATGTGCCTGGAGAAATCTCCACAGACAGCCGGTTCCTTGCCACATTCGGGCGATAACGGAATTCATCGATCAGAACTCGCACTTGCCAGGTCGTTTCCATCTCTGATTGAACTCTAGAATTACTTTCAATCCATTCCAGATTTGACTGTTGATTTCTGTTTCGTTCTGTTTTCTCCCATCCTCTCGCCGCGAGCAGAGGCAGGGGGTGTGGGGGGGCGGATGGACGACGAGCAGTGACGGCCGTCACGCCACAAGGAGCGGCGCCTAGGCCAAATCCGAGGAGGAGCAACCTGCCGAAGCACGTCCACGGGGAGCAGGTCGCCGCCGGGTGGCCGTCGTGGCTGTCGGAGGTCGTTGGGGAGGCCATCAATGGCTGGACGCCGCGGCGAGCGGACACCTTTGAGAAGCTCGATAAGGTAAGGCTCCGGGCGATGTTGATTTGGTGCTTCGTGCTTCGTCTTTGGTGTAGTGAGCTTGTCAAGGTGATAGTACGGCGATTGTTGCCTTTTTTTGACGATTTTCTGGAGTGTGCGAGACACTGTTGAACTGTTTGCATTGCTGATGGTGTCGTGTTACAGGAATACATGGTTGTTTGCTCTATATCTGAACAGAAACGAGGCATTTTCTCGGTAATCTGATTGTTTTGGGCACTTAGAGGTCAATGGGTGGATTTTTTAGATGCTTTCAAGGTCGGCGATGGCTCGCTTTTGCGGGTTCGAGTGCATTTGCACCAAGCGGCAGAACTCTCCGACCATATAGCAGAAGGACGAAGGAGATCGGGATTCGTGATATAAATATAAGAACAGAGAAAGGAGAAAAGCAAGAGGATTTTATTATGATTTTCTATATATATTCTTGAGATTTATCCATTTTAAGTAGTAGAGAGGTTTTTGGGAGATTTCAAGATCTGTTAGTTTTGAGCACTTGAGTCTCGATCAGGTAAGGAGATTCCACATTTTCTCTTAGATTATAATCTTTAGTGAAGAGGTAAGTGAATGCTAATTGCATTTAGATCAAGTTGAAGGTCCTGGGATTAAGCTTTTCTTCTTTTTTTGTGGGATTAAACCATTGTTGAGGAAGATGTTATTTGAGGTTCTCCCTCTGTTGTTGATTTATCCAGAATTTATTTAGGAAATAATTCTGTAGTCTTCATTCTTTGATATTGTATTTTGGCTTTTACATCTCTGTAATAATGCGCTGCAGATCTCTCCTTGGAGTTTTTCTTCCTTCAGTTCGAATTAAATTCTGCCTTGTCCTGCTGGTTTCATTTCATGTTTTGGGTTTCATGTCATTTTTGCTATTTGAGCTTTGGTTGTTTAGTGTTTAAGTGTAAGTTTAGCTGCCACCAAGAACCAGCAAACTAGCTGCAATATTCTTCTTTGAGATTAACCAGTGAAATGATGGATAGACCATTTGTTTTTTAAAGTAATGCGGATGTGAGTTGCCTGTTAGAGTTAATTGTAACATTTAACAATGTAGCCAATAATATATTCTTTAAACTTAGGTATATACATGCTTGGTTGGGATGAACTAGTTCATTAGTGTGCAAATGAATGCTGAAGGTTTCGCATTGATGGATGATCTCCAAATTCGGCCATTTTTCCCGATCTAAGAACCTGGAGCATTCTCTATGCCTTATGGCATAATCTTTGCTTAATTTGGTGGAGAATAGGCAAACCTAGTTTGCTCAAGCTGAATTAAGGACGCTATGAATAGATATGTATGGAAGTTCCTTAAGAATCACGGTCCATCAATCTAAAAAAAAAATTTGGTGGCAAATTAGCAACGAATTTTGCCACGAATAAGTTCGTTGCAAATTACTGACCAAAAATTTTTTTTTGGCAAATTAGCGAAAAATTTTGCGACGAATATAGTTCGCGGCAAATTAGCGACGAATTTTGCGACTATATTTGCAACGAAATTTGCTACGAATTTTGCGACGAATTATTTGCGACGACTTTTGCGACGAATTTTACGATGGATTTTGTGACGAATTATTTGCGACGAACTTTGCGACGGATAGTGTTCGTGGCTAATTTGCGACGAATTTTGCGACGGATTTTGCGACAAATTATTTGCGACGAACTTTACGACGGATAGTGTTCGTGGCTAATTTGCGACGAAATTTGCGACGAATTTTTTTTCCGTCGCAAAAATTTGCGATGACCTAGTAGCGATGGAATTGTTTCCGTCGCTAAATTCGTCGCAAAAATGATTTGCGACGGATTTTTGCGATTTTTTCGTCGCAAAATCCGTCGCAAAAAACATGTTTTTTTGTAGTGCTCAGTGCAATCAAGATAAGAGTTCTGTATGGCACGTACTTTCAATGAACTTAAAAGATCCCTCGCCTTATTGGGTAACGGAGTTTGTTGATGGCCAAGAAGAAAATGTGTAATTGAGTAGGCATTTGGAAAGGGAAATGTGTGAATACTTGCGAATACATCATGCATCCAAGCATAACTTTGAGCAAGATTATCAAGTGATCAACCGATTGCTAATGTGTACATGGTATAATACACACGTTAAATAAGGATAACGCAGGGCTGATTACCTGCAGTGCATGAAATACTCGCATGAATGGGGTTGTTACATAAAAAATCATTGTCATAAATGGATTAATACGTGAGACGATTACCACTAATTTCAATCAACCCAATGACCTGATGTGTAGTCTGTTGGATTTTTGCGATATTGAAGACGAACATATCTGTAGCTAATAATATACATAAAGGGTGGGATAAGTGAGAACTCACTCGATAAACCGAGGATGGAGTTTTTCGCAGCAAAATCCTTGGCTCACCCGAAAAGATAAGAGTAACACACTAAGAAACAATTTTGTGGTAATTAAGACCAAAACATGATTTGCGGACATTGTTATTACTGGATTTTTTGTTTTTTTCTTTGTTTCTTTTGACTCATCTCTCTCACGTGGATAGAAAAAGGAGTGGAGGCTGAAGATAGCAGGAGTGGACGGGTCCCTACATGTATAGCACCAACGACTACGTGGGGGAGGCAGATTTGGGAGTTCAACCCCGAGGTCGGCACCGCCGAGGAGCGCGCCGAGGTGGCGGCACCATGTCAAGCCCTATGGTGACCTCCTCTTGCGCATGCAGGTACATAACACATGCCACACGCTTGAACACACACGCTCGTTCTCATTCGGTGCCGGTCCATCATATTGTTAGTACTTGTGCGCGAAAAATCAAGTCGCAGTCCGCAGAGCTCGAGAGAGACATAATGAAGCATAAGCGCCGCCTTACGGGGCTAAACGCACCCACCTAACAATCCGTTAAACTGTAACAGCCCGAATTTCGATGTAATTCCAGGATCAATAAAACTGATATTAATTTTGCATTTTATCTTAGTAAGTCTCGCTCAGAGCTGATCACTCTCGGGATACTAACCAATGGGGTATGGCTAACTAGAAAACGGTACGTGGACCGGGGACCCTATCGTGAAACGGAACCGATCACGAGAGACGCTGAGGGAATATTTTGGGCCAACGTGGACCCATCGTAGGAAAGGGTAATGGATTGGGTTTGGCCAAGGCCTACGATGTATAATAGGGACGCAGGTGATTCTGCAAGACCGAAAGTACACATGGCCAACCAGTCCTAAACCTGAACCGAACGATCGTGACCTTTGGAACTAGTAATAATTTCTCATTCTCTCAATGATCGAGACCATTATGACACGGATAACCCTAGGTCGATATGCGTAACTTCTAAACAGCCGTCCGTTAGTGGGAGACCATGAAATTGAAAGTTTAGCAAGTTTTATTCGAGAAATTGGGCCTGGATTTCGATGTTGATTTTTGAAGGCTTAAGAGACTATTTTTGGAAATCTGACGTCATATTACGTTGGCCACACAAATTTGGAGTTAGTACGAGTAAAAATTAGAATTTCGGTCTGGGGGTGAAAAATTACGATTTTGCCCCTGTGGGTGCCGGTGTTGGATTTTGAGGCCGTTTGAGGTTATTTTTCGATGCCGACACCATTTTTGGGTGGCCACACATACCGGGAGTCGTTACGGACAAAAATTGAAATTTCGACAAAAATTGGAAAGATAATATTATTTTATTCCCAGAACTTCGCAGTCGATTTTCGAGGGCTTAAAAAGTGAATTTCGCGATTCCAACACCATATTAGGTTGGCCACGCATATATGGAACACGTATGTGCGAAAATTGAAATTTCGCCCCGGGACCAGAAAAATGACGATTTTGCCCCTGGGCTAATTTTTGGTCCGAATTTTTTTGGGATAATTTAGGATAATTATCAGCTGCATTATTGGGGACCATTGACCCTTTTACCCCTCCCTTTTTGGATAAGAATGCATAGGAACCATTGGATTAAGGGCATTTTAGTCATTCTTGCTAAATTTTGACACATGACACCCCTAGCCCTATAATTTGACCAAATTGGACTGATTTTCTCTCTCCTCACTCACCCTCCATGATCATATCAGCCCCTTTTAGAAATTTTCTCTCATTTTCCCACACTTTCCCTCTATTTTCTCTCATTTTCTCTCTCGCCGGAGCTTCGCCGGAGCACGCCGCCGACCGCCATGCCTCGCCGTCGACCCCCTTGATCCCCAGCTTCAGCCTAGCCTCAGTTCCGTCCATTCCTCTCTCCCTTTCCCTCTCTTTTTCTCTCTTTTTCCCTCTTTTTCTCATTTTTCTGTTTTGCAAACAGTACCGCCGGAGCTTCGCCGAAGCTCCTGATATGCCCCGTACCTCAGGGCCATTAACGTGTTGTCCCGTTCATTATTATCTTTATTTACACACGCGCGGAAGCATACTCAGGATGATCACAATAACAACAGTGGGATTTAGACAACAGCATCATGAGCAAACCTTATATTTACAAAGTATGCAAACATGTTTTAACAGGCCCTTCGGATCATGGCAACAATACATATGTTCATAGCCAATTACACACAATAAACTTATGGCTTGGGTGTCCTAAGCCCACTACTTTAAGTTCACGGCTCCTCGCTTTTCCCCGAACTCCAACATGGCTCAAGCTCCCCCTATCGCCGCCGTCCATTCGACCATCCTATGTACCTGAGGGTGGGAAAAACGGGGGATGAGTCGGGGAGACCCAGCAAGTAAACCTACTAATATCAAGCGAGGACGAGGGGATCGCCGTTAGCACAAGCCGGGCCTTACCGCACCCATATCAATGACAGATCAATAGCAAAGTTCATACAAGAGAACATCAAGCATGGTTATAACATGCGCATCTTGCCATTCAAGTCTCGGTTCTACCTCCAAAACAAACTTCAAACACGAAACATGATTAAATCAAGAAATGAACCAACCACGACCAACCAAATGACCGAGAAACGGTCCAAGCAAACCGTATCACAACGCATCACAACTTCCTTTCCCGATATTAGGAAGTTTACTTACACAACGGCAAACAAAACCAGAGAACGGGGTTCGAGATAGGGGAGCTCGGGAAGTTTCGAGCTTTTTTCTCTCTTCCTCCTTGCTTTGCCGACCAAGACGAGGCCTACCACGGCCAAACCGTGGCTCTTGGATGGGAACAAGTAGGAACACGGGCCGGTTCGGGGTTGATTCGGGCGTGAGTTTCTCGGCTAAAGTGAGAAAATAAGAACAAGGGAAGAAGAAGAAGATGTTGGCGTGAGATTGGAGGATGGCGTGAGAGAGGAGGAGAGGGTGGGGGGACTTCACGTGAGACTTCTAGCTTCTTATAGACAAATAAGCTTGGAAAAGAAGCCAAGTGTGAATACGCACAATAGTCAAAAGTCATGATGACTTGTATTTAATGCCATTAATGGCTATTAATGGACTAAAACGATGAAGATGCTAACTTTGGTCTTCTCTCTCTCTCTCCCTCCCTCACGGCTTCTCTTTCTCTCTCTCCCTCTCTCTCTCTTTGGCCGAATGGCCTTCTCTTAATTTATAGAGACCAAAACTTGGGGCCAAAGAAAAGGATGATGTAAGCCTTATGTCGTCGGGCGCGTGAGGTCATCGCTTACCTCACAAGTCATCATGAATGGCCATCAAAGTCAAGAATAATAATGGCCAATAAATGCTTGTGGAAAAGAAGACCAAGCATTAATGCAAGCCATTAATTAGGCTTCTTGAACAAGCTTCATTCATTTTCAAGCTTACTTCTCAATTTCGTTTTTCCTCGGTCCGACCTCCGATCAAAGGAAAAAATATATCATTTGAAAGCTCAGAACGTGAACTTTAAATCACCAGAAGACACCAAGTCCAAATTCCAACTTTCTCATATAGAAAATGCTAAATCTTTATAATCTGGAAAAACTGAACAGTTTTGCACTGTTCAAGAAATCGGACTTAAAATCATAGTAAATGAACTCCGAAAATTCTCAAATTCAGATATGTCATAAAAAAGACCTTAATAAATATTTTTCACGAAAAAAAAATCTAATTCTCTCTGTAAATACCATTTTCAGTCACTCAAAGACAGACTAAAAACAGCTTACTGGAACAGCATTTTTATTTCTCAAAATAAGCTCTGTCCAGTATCCAAATCATCTCAGAAAATTCCCCAATTTACACACGTTATAGAAAAGGAAGTTCTCAACAACTTTCATGAAGGAAACTTTTCCAAGCTCAGCTCAGAAAAATTCGTAGAAAATCAAGACGGTGTAAACATCACTGAAATTCCCATTCCGGGCAGTTTTACACAGTCTGAAAAATCAGGCCATCGTACCACTCATATCAACTCCAAAATTCTGAAATTAAATCATGTAAAACTTCAAAATGTTTGGAACAACTTTCCAGAAGAAAGTGCTTGGAAATTCGGATCACAAAAGTCTCCCCAAAAATAAGAAAACGAAAGGGTAAAAATGATCCGAAAACTAGGTTTTCCAAAACAAGAGAAAACAATTTAGTTCTGATTGAAAAACTGCCAAACTTAAACCATAGCCATTTTCCAGGGACTGAAATTGAGGATATTACAATTTACCTGCGGCTTCTCAGGCCCAAAAATCGGGATGTGACAACTCCGATTGCCGTTCCGTCGACACCCGGCCGTTCAACTCATCCATACGTCACCGCTCAGCCCTGTTCGTACAGTGACCGTACGGTACTGTTCACCGTCCGTACGGTCATTGTTCATTCCCGATCGTACGGCCCGTCGCGACCGTCACCGGCACCTCGCCGGCCACCGTTCCCAGCGGTCCATACAGTGTCCGTACGGAAGTACTGTTCACCGCGTCCGTACGGCACTGTTCACCCGTCCGTACGCCGTCGCCCGGGAATTCTGCCGTCGGTTGCACTGTTCACTTGTGATCAGTCGCCATTCCCCGTCTCGTGACTTCGGATTAGGTGAGTAAAATTCCTAAACCCGAATTAGGACTGATAGTGTGTTTTTCTGGACTGATTTAGGTATTATCAGTGCATTTTGGACTGGCTTAGATAGTATTAGTGTGTATTTTAGACTGGGTTGAGGATTGACTGGTAGAAATTACTGTCGGGAAAATTGTGGTAAATCATTAAGGATTTATTGGATAGAGAAAGTGGATTAATTGATCAATTTAGGGGCCCATTAGAAAATTATCGGGTATATCCGGGTTGATTGGTTGTATGTAATTTGTGCTTGATTGTGATTGAATTTTATTGGTGCTCATGGTGCATTGCATTGCATAACATGGACACGCAATATGTATGCCTAGAGTGTGGCATGTGGTGAAATTGTGCGAGAATGCGTACCTGCCATGAGTGTGTGATCACCTAAATTACTCTGAAGCGTTATACATTGGGTTCAGATAATAATAAATTGTGTGATCACCTAAGGACCTTCGGGTCGATACCGTCCTCATGCACTTTGAAGCAGGCTAGACGCACCGGGTCGTGAAAAATTGATAACTCGAGTTGTAATAATAATGAATAGGGTAAGTGTGCCAGTGTGGGCCAGTGGGCCAAAGAAATGCGCATGACATGTCAATAACATTTGCATGCATAAACATGCATTAATTAGCATGCGAGTGGGTGAGACTCGGTGCATAAGCTTGTGTTGGGCGTAAGTGTGACTGTGTGTGTCATGTATGTGCCATGATTTTTATATATCGAACTATCTAACCTACAGGGTTAGAGAATTGTATGATTATGGCTGTGTTATGGTTTTAAATATTCGTTTCTGGTCAAGAGATTGCATGTTAACCTAGTCTAGGTTTAAGGGTTGAACTCACTGAGATTCGTCTCATGGTTGTGTAAACCGAAACTTTTCAGACCCCCGACCGTGAGGATGGAGAGATCACCGCCTCTTTTTGGGATCCCTTTACAGATCCGGACGTATACTACTGCCTACCCTTCAGGAAATGGGGAAGCTTTTGTGAGGTATCGATCTGAAGTGGTTGTTAATATAGGTGTTGACTATTATCAGAAACAAGAATATGTGGCATGGTGCCATCGGGATGCCAATGGAAATGAGGGAGAGCCCCTTAAGACTTTTGATATCACTATCGATAATACTGGGCTGATGCAACCAATTATAGTTGCTGGTGAGGTGATAGACCCTGAGGTTACACCCGAGGGGATGATGCAAGAGGAGGAGGTGCATGAGGAGCCCAATGTACTAGTAGGGGACCCCGAGCCTATGGATGAAGAGGAGGATGACGAACCCGAGGCCATGGAGCAGGACGTAGAGGAGGATGGAGAGATGGCAGAGCTAGGATCAGATGAGGAGGGATTCGAGCCTTACCTTGACCGGAAGTTGGAGCCTAACTCTGAGGATAAGCGAGCCCAGGCGATGGATTCCGAGGAGTCAGAGTCTAGTGAGGATGCCTCTAAGGAGTTGTCGACGATCCCACCGAGTCATCCGATCCTGACTGGGAGCCATAGGATCGTCTAGTGTCCTTAGCTAGTGATGAGGGCCGAAACTTTTTGAACTGTCGCCCTCTTTCTTAGTTTTAGCCTGACCTCCCTAGCCACTTATCCTTTTTTGACCAGGTGGCTGCTGACCGTTTGTGTCTTTTGTGGTACTTATAAATATTGTACAAATGGTTTTTAACAGTAATATATATGTGTAATTATTTTCTATGATGGTGTTTTGATGTATGGCTATCCTTGGCTCATATTGTAATTGTCTGGGTTTTATTTATTTTATACTTCCGCTTGTGCTTGATCTCTGTATGGGTGTGGGTCGGCGACGCTTTCTGGGAGTGTTGCACCATAATCGACCATGGCGGGATATTGCGTTCCAGTGGGGTACAGGGCGTGACATAAACCCGCAAGGTTAATTTCGGGAGGGTCAAGGCACAAACATTACTTTGGGCAAGATAGTCAAGTGAATGACCAACTGAATCCGATAGCTTTGTCCATTTGGACTAGGCAGATTAATCAGCAGTCAATTATTGACTTATACAATAATGTACATAATATAATCCATACGATGAATTGTACGGGACGTTAACTTGGTTGACAACAAGACAGAGATGACGGCGGCAGAATAGGTAACGCGAGACGACGGCGTGAGAGAGGAGTTTAACCAAATTATAAATATTGACAAGTAACATGATTATATCATGAGTTTTTAGCAATCATAAAAGTCAAATCAATCACTGGATGCGAGATTTTTTGCGTGATCTTGTAATTTGGATAGTTATGCAAATTTTTCTCATCCATACGATTATTAAAATTAATCGAAAATAACATCATGACAGAGGAAATTGACGTGTAATTTCCATATCCCGCGTCGTGTAATTTCCATCACTTTTAAGAAAATTGACGGTTTGCATCCGTCCATATCCCGCGTCGTGTAATTTCCATCCCGTTCATACTAACAGAGGAAAGGAGCCCATGCGTACTATTTTGTTGCAACCTAGGTTAGATGGCAATATAGGACCCGAGTTGCACATGACTTGAGTGGCACTGTTGCGCAAAGCTTTTTCGGCACTCCATCGATGTGTCTTGGGTGTACCATTCTCTCATTCCTCACGATGGAACAATCATCGCGGGCTGTGCTCTTCAGTGTGTCCTAATGAGACTACATGAATATGTTGATCCCATTAAGTTACACGTATGAGTTACGTTAGAGAAGTCCCATATTGAATAAGTGGTGCGGTGTTAAATAATTAATGTATCATAGTTACTCATAATTTATTGGCTTAAACTTTTGATTGAAGGTGGATTCCATTGCATATGTTAATGGGTTCGGACTTCGGTTTCCTCTTGGCAATCTCCTCGAGTGAAGATATGGACTTCTGCCTTGTGGCAACTGACAGGTTAAGCTTTTGAAATAGTTGATAATGGTCTTACAAAATCTATATAGTATCAGAGTTAGTTGCATATTTCCTCAATGTTATAATATTTAAATAATAAATCATGCATTAATCTAATAGCTTACATTTTTAGAATACTAGGGAATGATCCCGTAGATGTGAGTATAAATAGAGGTTCCTCTTTTCTCCACAAGCCCACAAAGAGGTCTCTTTTCTCCACAAGCCCACAAAGAGGGATCTGTCTTTCCCTCTGTAATTGGAGAGAGAGCTTGCCTCTTTTCTCATCAACTCTCACACATCTCTAAAAAGCAAAAGAGTTATCTCTCTCTGTATAATCGGTTCGTGCTCTCGCAATGCCAAAATAAGATCAACGCGCGATTAAGTTTCGATAGCTTGAACGCACAATGATTGCTGATGGTGACATAATCTCGGAAAACAGAGCCCATGGATGTATAATGACCTTGTTGGTTGAGGAGTTTTGGTCTGTAGCAACTCATTCTTCATTTTCTGTTGTGGGTTATTTTTCTTTTTTCATTTGCATCAGGAAGGACAGAACGCGAGGACACAAATACAGAGTCACAATTTGTTCAGTTGAAGGAAGAGGTAAAAAGAGAAGATCAGAATGTGGAGGCTGAAGATAGCAACAGGAGTGGACGGTCCCTACTTGCACAGCACCAATAACTACGTGGGGAGGCAGATTTGGGAGTTCGACCCCGAAGCCGGCACCGCCGAGGAGCGCGCCGAGGTTGAGGCTGCTCGCCAGCACTTCTATGACCACCGCCACCGCATCAAGCCCTCCCATGACCTCCTCTGGCGCATGCAGGTATGTAACATACGCCACGCACCTAAACCCGCAGACTCAGTCGTTCTCATTCGGAGTCGGCCAGTTTCTTGTTTGTGTGTGGGTGCGTGAAAGAATTTTCACGCAACTAAACACGCAGCGCTGGTACGCAAAGTGGTACCATGCATCGCATGCACGAACGCACGTATCGAACTCAACATGGGTACCTAAAATCAATTTTCAATCACGTTGGCTAACCATGTATTTAGTTTCCGCAACGGAGATTCCGTGCTATCCAGTTGCTGTCGGTCCTTCGGGTTTCAAGCGGAAGACCCGTGGACCAAAAATCTCTCTCGGGTCAAAAAAATTCAACCCCACCTTCCTCCGACTTCACCACATTCCCTCTCTTCTTGGTTTTGTCGTTTCCTCTTCTTTCCTTTGCAAACAATCTCGCTCTTGCTTCAATCCCCCGAGCCCACCAGAAGGTGAAATTCTTTAACTGTGCTGTGAAAACGAGCTCATCACTGTAGCCTTACGAGAAATGCTAGATTTTACGCATCATATGGGGGAAGTAAGTAATCATCTCGATCTAGGGACTTGGGGTTTGTAGATTACTAAGTCTTATCTTTTGCTGCCCTTGCTAGCGGACAAGGACGGATTGTTTTTAGTGAAAGCTGTTTACAAAATGATAAATGATGTGATAAACACGCTTTTGGAGGGATTGAATTGTCTTAAACATACAAATATCGCTTTCATCACGTTAAAACTTTGGTATATCATTTTTGAACTGTTCTGAGAGCTGTTTGAATCCCCGTTATAATTTTCTTTGTTATTGTTCAGCAACCCATTACTGTTGTTGTTTGACATAAAATTTAAAACTTTAACGTGAGGTAATACCAAGTGATGGGCAAGCTTAAGCTGAAGCATGGTCCATGATTTCTGAGCAGTTCCTGAGGGAGAAACAGTTCAAGCAGACGATCCTGCCGGTGAGGGTGGAGGATGGCGAGGAGATCACCTACGACAAAGCGTCCACCGCGCTGAGGCGGGCCATCCACTTCTTCTCCGCCCTGCAGGCCAATGATGGCCACTGGCCTGCCGAGCTCTCCGGCGATCACTTCTTCCTCCCTCCCCTGGTCATGTGCGTCTACATCACCGGCCACCTCTCCACCGTCTTTCCCGCTGAGCACCGCAAAGAGATCCTCCGCTACATATACAACCACCAGGTACCTTTTTCTCGCAAAAAGAAAGGCACCCAGATGGAGAAACTAGCAGACGAACTTTGAAAGAGTTTGACTTGAAACTTCGCGTGTGTTTTGCATAAATTTTATTGCAGAATAAAGATGGCGGGTGGGGCTTGCACATTGAAGGTCACAGCATCATGTTCTGCACGGCCCTGAACTACATATGCATGCGCATTCTCGGGGAAGGGCCCGATGGTGGCCTACACAATGCCTGTACTCGGGCCAGGAAGTGGATTCTTGACCACGGCGGGGTCACCTACACACCCTCCTGGGGCAAGACTTGGCTCTCGGTACTCTCTCACTCTTCCTTCATTAATCGATAAAAAGTTTTTCTCCAAGAGTTCTGTGTGTTTGAGTGAATCGAAATGTGACATTGTGCTTGTGTGTTGTCTTGTCATGCACCCTCTGTAGATTCTCGGCATTTTCGATTGGTCTGGATGCAACCCAATGCCCCCTGAGTTCTGGATCTTGCCTTCTTTCCTCCCCATGCATCCAGGTTTGTTTTATCTTGATCTTGTCCTCGATGGTAATCTATTAGTAGTCCTGTATATTTAATTTTGGACAGGTATTAAGACAGGTGTTGGACTAGATTTCAAACGGCATTTTTGCTGCATCAACAAGAATATGGCATTGGCTTTTTATTGAAGTGGCCACCCTTACAGAGTTTCCTTTGACAGATAGAAAGTTTCAACTTCTGTTTCGTGTAATTGTGCTACACCTTAGTTTCATTGACATGTCTGAATTGTCCCGTTTTGAACAATGCAGCTAAGATGTGGTGCTACTGTCGGTTGACTTACATGCCCATGTCGTACTTGTACGGGAAAAGATTCGTCGGCCCGATCACGCCTCTTATTCAACAGTTGAGAGAAGAACTTCACACTCAACCCTACGACACGATTTGCTGGAGAAAAGTCCGCCATCTTTGTGCCAAGGCAAGTATAACTAGCTGGTCCAAAATATCGATCCAGAAGCAGATAGTTTGCAAGTCAGCAAATTTTTAACGAAATGATTCGAATGGTTGTTGCAGGAGGATCTCTACTATCCCCATCCTTTAGTGCAGGATCTGATCTGGGATAGTCTTTACATATTTACAGAGCCTTTTCTCAACCGTTGGCCTTTTAACAAACTTAGAGAAAAGGCTCTTCAGGTGACGATGAAGCACATTCACTACGAAGATGAGAACAGTCGATATATCACAATGGGAAATGTACAAAAGGTAATGAATACATAGATTTAAGGAGGAGAGAGAGATACATGAATCGCAAAATTCACACATAATGGGAAACACCACTGAGAATACATCTTTTGCTTTGGACTTGAACAGGTGTTATGCATGCTTGCTTGCTGGGTAGAAGACCCAGACGGTGACTCTTTCAAGAAACATCTCGCTAGGATACCGGATTACCTTTGGGTTGCTGAAGATGGAATGAAGATGCAGGTCAGTAGTAGTGTCACCGAACCATAACAGAGTCGGCTCATAAATTAAACCGATAAATACTTATGGTGTGTATTTGAAAGATGGATGTATTCTTATAATAATGAGAAGAATCATTTACTAAAGTGAGACCATCTAGAGGAATGCTTAGTTTGGCGGTTGGCTCATTAATCTGCAGGGTTTTGGTAGCCAAGAGTGGGATACGGCCCTTGCCATCCAAGCTTTGCTTGCCAGTAATATGACTGAGGAGATAGCACCGGTATTAGCTAGAGGACACGACTTCATTAAAAAATCTCAGGTCTGATTTTTGATTGTTGCGAGCATTTGCTTGTCTCCACACATCTTCCTAGTTTCCTTTGCTTCCTCATATAAACGGAACTGCATCGATCTGTTTACAACATTCCAGGTCAAGGAAAATCCTTCTGGTGACTTCAGAAGCATGCACCGTCATATTTCTAAAGGATCTTGGACATTTTCGGATCAAGATCACGGTTGGCAAGTCTCTGATTGCACTGCAGAAGGTCTGAAGGTAATACTCCAATGAACATTCACTACATCCGCAGGTTCAATCCAAATTTAAATTGCTTACTTTCTCGCTGAATCTCTTTTTGTTCAGTGTTGTTTGCTTTTCTCGATGATGCCACCTGAAATTGTTGGTGAGAAGATGGAGCCAGAGAGATTGTACGATGCAGTCAACGTCTTACTTTATCTACAAGTGAGTATACCATCGTTTTTCTTTCATGAACAAGACTTGAGAAAATCTTTGAACCAGACAAGAAATATAGGCTAGACTTTGTTTGCTCCATGCATCCCAAAATCATGTTGCTTTTTAAGTCTTTCTTTGAGTTTCCTAATTTTTCCAGATGTCCAAGTCTGATTTTAAATTATAATATCATCACATCAACCATGGATGTCACTTGTTCCAGAGTAAAAATGGCGGAATGCCAGCATGGGAGCGAGCAGGAGCTCCAGATTGGCTAGAAGTAAGTAATTTTGTAGGAATTCCTTGATAGTCCTCACAGACTTAGACGTGTCTCTTTGTTCATAAATTACTAGATCCGGACATTCTTTCTCATCATTTGTCACTTGCAGGTCCTAAATCCGACAGAGTTCTTTGCAGACATCGTTGTCGAGCATGAATATGTTGAGTGCACATCCTCAGCTATCAATGCTTTAGTTGTGTTCAGGAAGCTGTATCCTGGTCATAGGAAGGAGGAGATTGAGGAATTTATATCAAACGCTGCACAGTATCTGGAGGACACGCAAATGCCGGATGGCTCGTGGTATGTTCCCTTTCCATTAAGTATTTCTGAAGAATTCGGATAAAACTAACTAATTGAGCAATTCTTGCAGGTATGGCAACTGGGGAGTTTGTTTTACATACGGCTCGTGGTTTGCGCTTAAAGGACTAGTAGCTGCTGGCAAGACATACAGCAATTGTGCGGCTATGCGCAAGGGAGTAGCTTTTCTTCTACGAGCACAGTTGCAGGATGGCGGGTGGGGAGAGAGCTATCTTTCTTGCCCAACCAAGGTAAATTCGAGTGGGACATTCTACAGCATGTTCGGATTTAGCTGTTTTAGTAGCACGCCCGGCAACATAGAAATCTAGACTTTTCTAATTGTCGAATCCCTGGATGTAGAAATACGTACCACTTGAAGGAAACAGATCAAATCTGGTGCAAACCGCTTGGGCTATGATGGGTCTGATTCATGCCGGGCAGGTAAGTGAGCGATTTTGTTGTTTGGGTCTCAATCGCATTACGTGAAGTTTCTGACTTTGATGTTTCATCTACCATCAGGCGGAGAGGGATCCGACTCCCCTGCATCGTGCTGCGAAGCTGCTAATCAATTCCCAAATGGAAGATGGTGATTATCCCCAACAGGTTTGTACCTTTCTATAACTTGATCTCATATAGCGTTTGTATCTCAGGAAATAGAAGAGTTCACGCCACCAGTATCCTTGGAAAGTATTTCCTGTGCACTAATCTATACAACTAGGAGAACATAGAAGATGATTATTGTCAATGCATATCATCTTACAAACAAACTGTTTAATTACTTGAAACATGGTCAGGAACTAGTGCGAATAAGAAAAACTGAATTGGAGAGAGAGAATTCGAATGGTATGAATTGCCTCACAACAAAAACACATGAACTAAGCATGAATTTTGGCCACTTTTATTCTTAATAGTACAATTTTGCGGTGCAGGAAATCACAGGGGTTTACATGAGGAATTGCATGTTACACTATGGCGCTAACAGGAATACATACCCATTGTGGGCTATGGCAGAGTATTGTAGCCGGGTTTCTTTACCGTCAAAAGGCCTCTGACGAAACAAGGCATATCATCACAGCTTCCATATTGAGAAAATATACATTTTACAAGCACAACAGAAATAAAAACCCATGTTTGTTGTTTTTCTTGTATCATGAATACAGATCCGAAGGACTTGCAGGCTTAGAACAGAGGATCCAAATTAAGATGATGGTTTAACCTTAAGTCATTTTAATATGATCCAAAGTATTCTGGAAACAAATACAAGTTTATACACATGTATTTACACCTTATGTGGGTGGAAGCATCGGAGCTTTATATTATTTTTCCTATTCCTTTCTTTTGGTGTGGAGCAAAAATCGTTTGTCATTTTCTCTTTTTAATAGAACAGGACCGATATAAGATTCATGGACATATGTTCATTTCAATTTTAGCAAATATAGCTTTTCTGATCTGTATAAGATTCTACGATGACCGTTCTTAGATCCATTAGCACACGCATATATAGACGATGTTGTACTTTCTTTATCCTAACGAGTCAATTTAGAGATTGAGTTTCTCTTAATATATAGATAGAGAGAGAGTCATCTTTATTTTCTCACCTGTTTTGTCATCTTCTTTGAACTTTTCACTTGGAGAGGAAGAGGGAATGAGATTTGCACATTGTTCTCAATATGAATGCTACAAACACTAGTGTTTGCATTGATCTGCCAAAGATCGGTGGTTTTCTCCGACACATCAAAGTCTTCGCATGTCCCAAGCAGTGTCTCGAAAGGGGTATTAGATTTCAGCACCGTTTGTCATCTCCAGGAGAAAGGTCTAACACTTATCGTCCAGCCTCTCATGCCTCCCCACTTCTTTGACCAAATACAGACCCTCAGAGAAAATAGCCTGCTCTGAAAGGTACTTGCAGAACACTTTAAAAGGTTCATTTCTCGGGCTTGGGTCCTACTGAGCCTTGGGCACTGGGGACTTGGGTCTGGCCTGTATAGACCGGGGCCGGGGCGCTAGGGAGGCGGCACAAACAATGAGTTCACAGGCTCAACTTCGGTGGATCCAAAATCAGTGCCCATGCTCGTGTCAGGGAATTGGGGATCCGAGCTTGATACTCCGATGCCCGCGCCAGGTTCCTCGGCCACTTATGCGCAAGCCACTAACTTCCGAAATTATATATATCTATTTAAGAATTTTCCTTACTAAAAGGTGGATACGTTTTTCAGTTCATTTTTATATCACAGCTAAATACCAAAAAATGTTATCATTTTCTTAAAAAAATACTTTCCCAAAAATGTTTTTCGAAATTCGTCACAACCTTTGCCTACCGCCGCCATTTCACCATTTTGTTTAAGTCATATCATCGATACTAACACACGCTCTGCGGAGGAGCTGTGACGGTCGAACTCCGGTGGCGGGTGGGCCACCGCTGTTGCTCTGCTCCTAGTCCTCCTCTGGCATGGCCGGAGGGGGCTGAGGCTCTCTTCTTTTGCTTCCCCTTCCGGTCTACGCTCCCCTCCACTTCCTCCTCCTCCTCCTCCCCCGCGTCTCCCCAAATCAGGTGAGCTGTTCCCGTTCCTCGTGCTGGCGCCGACTCTTGTGTTGTTTTCTTCTGAATTTCTTTTGGAGGAATTTGACCGGAAGTTTTATGCTTCCGCGGCGGATTGTTGGAGATTTGAGGTTTCTCCTGCTTCGATGTCATACTCTCCCATGCGTTTCACGTGTTGAGATTATTCAGTCCTGCTTGCATGTCGAGAAATGTTCTTAGGAAAGGAAAGGAAAGGAGGAAATTGTTCACCAGTATGATGATGCTTAGGCGTCGCATATTCCCACAGTACTTGCTTCATGTCACTAGCATGTAGTAGCCTTCAGTATTGTACATGCGCCGAAACATCAGTGGCTTGCCCGTGCAAAAATCGGCACAACCGCCGTTGTTATATCATTGATGCTTTACCTTTGGCTTCCATTTGAACCTTGGAGATAGATGTTTGTTCCGATTAAGGGTGTCTGCAGTTAGCATTCCTTCACCGCTATGGAATTTGGCTGTAAACACTCTTTCTCACCGAGTCTCCATATTCTCATTGCTCTTTAGTTCACTGAATTGGTCATATGAGAACTCTTAAGCAGCAGCTCGTGCAAAATTGTTCGAGTTAGGAGAGCAAACTGTCATACTTTCTTACGTTAGCGAGCAACTCCTTGGTCAAGCAAGGGAAGGCAATCATTCCATCAGTTGTCCGATGCATGGCGAAATCGTACATCCCAAATATTTAATTCCCGCCTTTTCGGATTTAGACCTAATGGGTCTTCTTGGTGAAAGTTCAACCTCAATCGTTTAGGAACAAAAGGCATGTCAATTTAGTTTTGCTAACTGGAGAGGTGCTACGTCTTTTATCTTGAGAGTCTTTCAAGGTGAGAGCCTGGCGTGCTACCTAAGAAAATGTGGAATACATACGCTGCAACAATGTAATTGGGAAAATGAGCGAAAAAAGTTCATAAATTTGAAGAGAAAAGGACACTATAGTGTTGACACCTACGCGGGGAGGTCGCGACATATACCTGATCAAAGTGGCTGAAGCAACCTTAAAAAGGAGTTGTCGTGGGAGGTCAATCAATGGTCGCAACTGACTATTGTCTCAGAATTGGTTTCACTCGTGTCTCATGCTTCCCCATCCTCTCGGTGTCCAGCGAACTTACTGTACAGGAGGGATTGACTTGCTGGAAAAGAGGTATGAATGCACACCTGAAAGAACTCTTCAGGATCCACACAGCTTCTATAAGAAGCCCTTCTCTGTGACCTGTTCAATATATATAGCTCAAGCTGCTCAACCAATGCATCTATCACTTCACTCATTCCTTCTTGCCCTCCTTTAGCCAATCAGTACCCAATTTATACTCATAAAATGGGACATTCGCATCTCAATTGTCCACAACTCCATTGTTCTTGTCTTGTTTTGGCTGCCCTTTGTTGGGGAGAACCGCGGCAACGATTCACCAAGAACCAAGCCAATCCAGGATCAATATCTCTCCCGAAACTAAACCGATCGAAATCAACTTAATTCCAACAACAACCCACAATATTCCAGCAATATAACCACACAATAATAAGGAAACAAATGCAACAATCGACACCAATATTTAACGTGGAAACCCAAAGCGGGAAAAACCACGGACCGCCCTCAAAAACTTCCACTAATCACCGAGAATAGTAGGATATACCAAGTTCTTCTCTAGTCACACACTAGAGGCACAACATCAACATTACAACATCATTTTCATCACCGTGAAGGTGGATTTACATAAAAAAAATGAGGAGAGAAACCCTAACCGCGATTGAAGAGTTCGGAGGAGATTCTCAACGAATGAAACCGATCAACTCGTAGCTCTCGGTCTCACGAACAACATATTGAAATTTGAGCCAATTCCGACAACATTTGGCCTTCGAAATCGGACCGCGAAGATGCGCCCCTTTCTTCCTCTTCTCCCCTGCACTCTCGGTGAGTCTCGGTGGGACTCACTTTTGCTTTTTCTCTCTCTTCTTCTTGGGCACACGCACGAAGTTGCCCTTTTCTTTTTGTTCTTTTCTATTCTGACTTTTGTTTCTTTTCTTTTTATTTGCTTTATGCAAGCTGGGCCCCACATAAGGTGGACCCAGTCAATAAATCTCCCCCTCCACCTCATGTGGGAAGATCCATCATGCCCGCTTTGCTTCTACAGGAGTCAAGTTTCGTCACGGGCAAGGCTTTGGTCATCATATCGGATCCATTGTCATCGGTGCGGACTTTCTCGAGTTGAAAGAGCTTCTCTTCTAATTTTTCTCGGACCCAATGATATTTCACATCAATATGCTTCGATCTTGAATGCAGCACCGGATTTTTGCTAAGATAGATAGCACTCATGCTATCACAATATAGAACGGTCTTCTCTTGCTTTAAGCCCAACTCTTGTAGGAATTTCTGCATCCACAAAAGTTCTTTACCTCCTTCGGTAATTGCAATATACTCCGCTTCAGTCATAGACAAAGTAACACACTTTTGCAATCTTGACTACCATGTAACCGCTCCCCTTGCAAAAATCATCATGTAACCTGATGTGGACTTTCGAGAGTCAACATCACCGGCATAGTCCTCATCTGAATAGTCACTCAACTCAGGCTTTCCATTTCCATAACATAAGCAGAATCTGGAAGTGCCTTTAAGATACCTGAAAATTCATTTAACAACAGCCCAATGCTCTTTACTGGGATTTGACAGAAACCTACTCACAACACCAACTGCATGAGCAATGTCTGGTCTTGTACAAACCATTGCATACATCAAACTACCCACGGCCGATGCATAAGGAATTTTCATCATCTCTTCCTTCTCCTTTTCACTTGTAGGACACTGATCACTACTCAATTTAAAATGACTAGCAAGTGGAGTACTTACCGGTTTACATGTGCTCATATTGAATCTTTCCAACACTTTGTCAATGTACTTTTCTTGAGATAGCCAAAGTTTCTTGTTCAACCTGTCATGAGTAATTTTCATGCCAAGGATTTGCTTTGCCGAACCTAAATCCTTCATTGCAAAAGCTATACTCAACTCATTTTTTAAACTCTTGATTTTCTTAGCATCATGTCCGACAATCAACATATCATCCACATAGAGTAGGAGGATAAGAAAATCATTATCCGAGAATCTTTTCATAAAAACACAAGAATCAGAGTTGGTCTTACCATACTCGTGATTTTTCATGAATGATTTGAACTTCATATACCATTGCCTTGGCGGTTGCTTGAGACCGTACAAACTTTTTCTCAATTTACATACATGATGCTCTTTGCCTTCGACTATAAAACCCTCCGGTTGCTCCATATATATTTCTTCGTCTAGGTCTCCATGAAGAAAAGCGGTCTTTACATCAAGTTGTTCAATTTCTAAATTCAAGGTGGCGGCCAACCCAAGAACAACTCGAATAGAAGGCATTTTTACAACCGGTGAAAATATTTCTTCAAAGTCGATTCCTTTCTTCTGACAAAAACCCTTCACGACAAGCCTAACCTTATATCGTGGTTGCAAACTACTTTCTTCCGTCTTCAACTTGTACACCCACTTATTTGTGAGTGTTCTTTTGCCTTTAGGTAACTTCACCAATTCAAATGTGTGGTTCTCATGCAATGATTTAAGCTCCTCTTGCATGGCTTTATACCACTCGTTCTTTTGATCACATGACATAGCCTCTACATAAGTTTCTAGCTCTCCTGCATCGGTGAGTAACACGTACTCATGCGGCTGATATTTTTGTGAGGGCCTACGTTCTCTTTCAGATCTTCTAACCTGAGGTAAGACCAGCTGTTCTCGCTCATCTGGCTCCGCTGGCTCAACTGGCTATTGTTGCTCAACTGTTTCACCCGTCTCATCTAAAGGATCAACATTTTGTGAGGATTCACCATCTTCATGATTTTCGTGTACTTCTCCTCCGTGATTTCCACCTAATACGGTAGGAGGACTTGGGCTGAAACTAACATAATGTTGAGCTGCATTCTTTGGCCTTCCTAGCTTGTTAATGTCTTCAATGGTTTGATGCTCAAAGAATACCACATCTTGGCTTCTAATGATTTTCTTTGCAACTGTATCCCATAACCTATAGCCAAACTCTTCATGTCCATAACCCAAGAAGATACACTGTTTAGACTTGTCATCAAGCTTTGACCTTTCATCTCTTGGAACATGCACAAATGTCCGGCAACCGAATACTTTCAAGTAATTATACGAGACATCTTTCCCACTCCAAACTCTTTGTGGAACATCCCCCTTAAGAGGAACTGATGGAGAAAGATTTATCAAGTCTACTGCTGTTCTCATCGCTTCACCCCAAAATGACTTAGGCAATTTCGCATGAGAGAGCATACACCGAATCCGATCATTAATTGTCCAGTTTATTCTCTTCGCCACTCCATTTTGTTGTGGTGTTTTTGGAACAGTCTTCTCAAGCTTGATGCCATAATCCCTGCAATAATGTTCAAACGGGCCTCTATATTCACCACCATTGTCAGCTCGAACACATTTCAACTTCTTCCTGGTTTCTCTTTCCACATTGACATGAAATTGTTTGAAAATTGCAAGCACATGATCTTTAGATTTCAAAGCAACAGCCTATACTTTTCTAGAACAATCATCAATAAATGTCACAAAGTACAATGCATCGCCAAGTGTTCTAGCATCCATGCAGCAAACATCAGCGTGAACTAAATCAAGTACATTTGATTTCGTATGTGGAGAGGAACTATGAAATGAGAATCTATGTTGCTTACCTTTAAGGCAATGAGCACATTCCTTCAGATTTTTCTCCTTCAATGGTAGAAGATTCTTTCTCGCAAGAGTTTCAAGCCCCTTCTCGCTGAGATGACTGAGTCTCATATGCCATAGATCAACTGAGGAGTCCTCCACTACATTCACATTTTCCTTGACCAACTTAGCTTGCATGGTGTAAAGAGTGCATGTCTTCTTACCCTTAGCCACTATCATGGAATCCTTGGTCAATTTCCATTTGCCGTCACCGAAGATATTGCAATAACCATCATCATCCAAGGCACCTGTGGAGATCAAGTGAAGTTGAATATCCGGAACATGTCTCACATTTTTCAAAAGTAAACTACATCCAACATCGGTCTCCAAATGAACGTCCCCCATGCCGATAACCTTGGAAACACCACTGTTTCCCATCCTAACACAACCAAAATCACCGCTGCGATAGGAAGTAAAATAGTCACGCCGTGAGGTGACGTGAAATGAAGCTCCGGAATCAACAACCCAACCAGAGTCTTGGCATGTAAGGTTCACACAAGTGTCATCACAAATAAACACAATATCGCCGTCGGATGCCACTGCCGTTGTAACTTGCTTTTCTTCTTTCTTTCGATCTTCAATTCTATCATGAAATTTTTCTCTCTTTGGCAACCTACATTCTCTTGCATAATGTCCCATCTTGCCACAATTGTAGCACTTCACACTCCTCCTCGGCCTGGACTTCGATCTTCCTCTTGACTTGCCTCTTTTATCAAAATTCTGGAAATTTCTTGATTGATTTCTCCCCCTATTTTCTGTGACAAGTGCCTCCGATTTAGAAGTATAATTCAAACCTTTTCTTCTTGTTTCTTCATTGAATAGGCTTTCTTTGACCATGCTCATAGAAAGCACACCAAACGGAGCTGAGTTGTTTAATGCCACAACCAAAGTATCCCAACTATCGGGAAGAGTATCAAGCAATAGACATGCTTGCAATTCATCACCTAAGTCAATCTCAAGATTTGTCAATTGATTTACAACATCTTAAAATTCAGTCAAGTGTTCTAACATGCTACTTCCCTCTTTGTATCTCAAGTTCACAAGTCTTTTAACTAGAAAAGCTTTATTTTGTGGGGTTCTCCTCTCATAGAAATCTTGCAATTTCTTCCACAAAGTGTCCGCTTTTGTTTCTTGAGCAACATGATGAAACACACTATCATCAATCCATTGTCGGATAAACCCAACCGTTTTCCGATTCATACGCTCCCATTCTTTGTCTTCCTTATCTCCTTTAGCCTTATCACCCTCAACGGGATCAAATAAATTTTTGCAATATAACATGTCTTCCATTCGAGGCTTCCAAATGTTGTAATTCGAGGCATTTAACTTAAACATGGTGCCACTAGTTTCCTCCATTCAATACTAGAATATCAACGAAAGCTCTGATACCACTTTGTTGAGGAGAAACGCGGCAACGATTCACCAAGAACCAAGCCAATCCAGGATCAATATCTCTTCCGAAACTAAACCGACCGAAATCAACTTAATTCCAACAACAACCCACAATATTCCAGCAATATAACCACACAATAATAAGGAAACAAATGCAACAATCGACACCAATATTTAACGTGAAAACCCAAAGCAGGAAAAACCACGGACCGCCCTAAAAAACTCTTACTAATCACCGAGAATAGTAGGATATACCAAGTTCTTCTCTAGTCACACACTAGAGGCACAACATCAACATTACAATATTATTTTCATCACCGTGAAGGTGGATTTACATAAAATGAGGAGAGAAACCCTAACCGCGATTGAAGAGTTCGGAGGAGATTCTCAACGAACGAAACCGATCAACTCGTAGCTCTCGGTCTCACAAACTGTCACATCCTGATTTTTGAGCCTGGGAAGCCGCAGGTAAATTGTAATATCCTTAATTTCAGTCCCTGAGAAATGCCTATGGTTTAAGTTTGATAGTTTTCCAATTGGAACTAAATTATTTTCTCTTGTTTTGGAAAACCCAGTTTTGGATCCTTTATACCCCTTCATTTTGTTATTTTTGGGGAGACTTTTGTGGTCCGAATTTCCAAACACTTTCTTCTTAAAAGTTTCTCCAAACATCCTGAGGTTTTACATACTTTAATTTTAGAATTTTTGGAGTTGATATGAGTGGTACGATGGCCTGATTTTCGGACCGTGTAAAACTGTCCAGAATGGGTATTTCGGTGATGTTCACGCCGTCTTTATTTTCTACAAGCTTTTCTGGGCCGATTTCGTAAAAGTTTCCTTCACAAAAGTTGTTGAGAATGTCCTTTTCTATAACCTACATAAATTTGGGAATTTTCCGAGATGATTTGGATTCTGGACAGAGCTTAATTTGAGAAACAAGAATGCTGTTCCAGTGAACTGTTTATAGTCTGTCTTTGAGCTACTAGAAATGGTGTTTACAGAAAGATTCTGATTTTGTGTTCTTCATGAAAAATGTTTGTTAAGGCTTTGTTTATGACATATTCAAATTTGAGAATTTTTGGAGTTCGTTTTCTATGTTTTCAAGTTCGATTTCGTGAACAGTGCAAAACTGTTCGGTTTTATCAGATTTCAAAGATTTATCAATTTCTATCTGAGAATGTTGGAATCTCGATTTGATGTCTGTTGGTGATATTTGAGGCATATTTAGAGGATTTTCCACACCGAAGCTCGGGTTGAATGGGATTAACGAGCATGTTATATTTTGGGAAAACCCTCGGAGAATAAGTTAGATGTTTATGATGAGGGTTGTGATTGTTGTGCCAAATGATCTATTTCGTGTGACCTGATTGGCCCGAGTCATTTGCGTGAGAATTCAGTAAAGTTAGAAGGTTCTAGGGAGTATACGGTTTGGGAAATTGGTAGAAGAATCTAGAGGATAAGGCCTTGACCGAGTCAAAGCTTATCCTCCAAGCTTCATTATGGCTTGCATTTATTAAAGTTGGACTTTGGTGGCCCTTCATCATGACTCGCAATAAATGAATCAAGACTTTAGGGCCTCTCCATGATGACATGCATTGATGGCTTGGAGTGGTGAGCAAGTTAGTCTAAGCTCGGTAAGCAAGTTGGTCAAGAACTTGGGTAAACAAGTTAGACTTGGAAGAGTCTAGAAACGGTCAAAGTTTCTCCTTCAAATTTCATTTATTAAGGTTCATCATGACATGCATTAATGAACGAAGACTTTGAGGCCCCTTTATCATAACTTGCATTAATTAGTTGGACTTTGAAGGCACCACCATCATGACATGCATTAATGGCCATAAGACTTTAGGGGCATCTCATCATATTATTTTGTCCATTGTCCATTAATGCAAAGATTTCCAAGATCAAGTTATTAATGACATTTCATGATGATATTTTGGCTCTCATTCATTAATGCAAATATTTTCAAGATCATTTCATTAATGCCAAGATTTTCAGAATCTTTACAATCATGACATTTGACTTTGGAAGGATTGCATCATGATATTTTGGCTCTTATTTATTAATGCCAAGATTTTCAGAATCTTTATAATCATGACATTTGACTTTGGAAGGATTGCATCATGATATTTTGGCTCTTATTGATTAATGCCAAGATTTTCAGAATATTTTATTAATGGCATTTCATCATGACTTTTGGCTTATATTCATTAATGCTAAGATTTTAAGAAGATTTGATATGATGGCCACGTATCTTCTTGAGCAAGTTGGAGAGCAACTTGGGGAGCAAGTTTGGCTTGCCTATAAATAGGCTTGGCCACCCTCAAGCTCTCTCACGCCACTCTCTCCTCATCCTCACGCCACCACCATCTTGGTTCTTGCTTTCTTGCTTCTTGTTCATGATCGAGAAAAGAGAGAAATAGAGAGAGAAAGAGAAGCCGAGAGAGAGATAGAGAGAGATAGAGCTTCCCCAACTCATCCTTTTTCTTGTTGTTCGATCAAGTGAGAAAGCTACGTTTAAGGCCCGAGTGTTCGTGAATCGCCCGAGAGTCGCCGAGACTCGCGTGTCCTTCACACGCCTCGTTTTCTCTAGTTCTTGTTTAATTGTTGAGTAAGTGAATTCCCTAATACCGGGAAAGGATGTTGAGATGCGTTGTGACATGGTTTGCTTGGACCGTTTCTCGGTTGTTTGGTTGGTCGTAGTTGGTTCATTTCTCAATTTGATCATGTTTCATGTTTGATGTTATTTTGATATAGAACCGAGCCTTGGTTTGTAAAGTGTGCACCATGTAGCCATGCGTGATGTTCTCTTGTTTGAACTTTGCTATTGATCTGCCATCTATGCGGGTGCGGTAAGGGCTGACTTATGTTAACGGCGATTTATATATTATCGCTTGATATTAGTGTTTTCACTTGCTGAGTCTCCCCGACTCATCCCCCATTTTTCCCACCCTCAGGTCCATAGGATGGTCGAACGGACGGCGGCGACAGGGGGAGTTTGAGCCATGTTGGAGTTCGGGGAAAGCTAGGAGCTGTGAATCCGAAGTAGTGGGCTTAGGACACCCAAACCATAGCGTTTGTTGTGTGTAAATGGCTAAAATCGGCTAAGTTGGTTTGTAAAATATATTTGTGTGTCCTGTAAATACAAGGTTTGCTCATGATGCTGTTTGTCTTAATTCCATTGTTTGTTTTTAAATGTGATTGTCCCAAGATATGCTTCCGCTTGTGTGTAACGAAAAATAATAATGAACGGGACGTCACATTAATAACCCCGAGGTGGGGGCGTTACACGAACAACATACTGAAATTTGAGCCAATTCCGACAACGTTTGGCCTTCGAAATCGGACCGCGAAGATGCACCCCTTTCTTCCTCTTCTCCCCTGCACTCTTGGTGAGTATCGGTGGGACTCACTTTTGCTTTTTCTCTCTCTTCTTCTTGGGCACACGCACGAAGCTGCCCTTTTCTTTTTGTTCTTTTCTATTTTGACTTTTGTTTCTTTTCTTTTTATTTGCTTTATGCAAGCTGGGCCCCACATAAGGTGGATCCAGTCAACACCCTTCTCCTGCTGTGCTTCGGTATAGTCGTTTCTGCTACTGACGATATAGATAGGCGTGCATTGCTTGCATTCAAGGCCAAAACAACTAGCGATCCTTTCGGGTCGCTTAACTCGTGGAACAACAGCACTGACTTCTGTCGATGGTATGGGGTTAAGTGCAGTTGTTGACACCACAGAGTCACGGAACTGGACCTCAGTTCCCGAGAACTCTCGCGATCCATCTCACCTCACATTGGCAACCTCAGCTTCTTGAGAGTACTGAATCTCCACAACAATAGCTTTGGCCTTGAAATTCCTCCACAAATTGGCCGGCTACATTGGCTCCAATTCTTGTATTTATCCGATAATTCACGGACAGGCGAGATTCCTAGGAATATATCAAGTTGCTCGAACCTTGTATTCTTCGTCCTCTTGTACAACCAATTGGTTGGAGGAATTCCAGTGGAGCTAGGCTCATTGTCAAAGCTTTATTTTGTCGCCTTTTCTCAGAACCAATTAACTGGCAGCATCCCTTCATCCATAGGCAACTTATCATATTTGGAGGTGTTTTTTCGTAGCGAAAATGGTTTGAGTGGGATCATTCCACATTCACTAGGTCGACTGACCAAGCTAAATAAGATCGTCTTGTTAATGAACGGGCTTTCAGGTACCATTCCACCTTCGGTCTTCAACTTGTCTTCGCTGATTGCATTCGAGGTAGGTATGAACTAGATCCATGGCAATCTTCCTGAAGGTATAGGATTCACTCTCCCAAACCTTCAACTTTTGTACATTTATGACAACTATTTCTCTGGATCAATTCCTTTGTCGATATCCAATGCCACAAATCTAAGAGGGCTCCAACTTGGAGCTAATGAGCTATCCGGGAAAGTCCCTTCATTTGCGAATCTCCATAACCTTGAGTGGGTTTCCTTAGGCCCCAACTATCTCGGGAGTAAAGGGTCCGATGTAGATGAACTGAGCTTCCTCTACTCTCTAACAAATGCCTCTTACTTAAGGCAATTGGGGATGATTGAGAATAGATTTGGTGGGACGCTTCCCGTATTCATCGGTAATTCCTCCATTACTATTACATACCTGGGAGTAGGCATGAATTTGATATCGGGTGAGATCCCAAGAGAGATTGGTAATCTTGTGAACTTGCAGACATTAGTAATAGCGAACAGTCTTCTTTCAGGTCCGATCCCGTCAAATTTAGGAAACCTTTCGAATCTTGCATTGTTATACTTGTCAGGAAACTACCTATCTGGCAAAATCCCATCTTCTTTGCAAAATCTACGGCATTTGATCTATTTATATCTTTATGGAAATAGCTTCAAAGGATTGATTCCTTCATACCTAGTCAAGTATCAGAGCTTGACAAAACTAGATCTTTCTAGTAACAATTTTAGTGGTCCGGTTATATTCCCCGTGGATGGGAACCTCATCTATTTGGAATTGTCTCAGAATCATCCGAGTGGAGTCCTTCTGATGGAAATCAGGAACTTGAAACATTTAGCTACTTTGGATGTCTTGGGAAATATTTTGGATGGTGAAATCCTGAGCAGTCTAGGCAATTGTGATGGATTGATAGTACTAAGAATGCGAGATAACCTCTTCCATGGATCCATTCCTCAATCAATTAGCTCATTAAGAAGCATTGAGGAATTAGATCTTTCCAACAACAATTTTTGTGGTGAAATTCCTAATTAAGTTCTTAGAGGTATTTCAGTATTTGAAAAAGCTGAATTTATCTTATAATCATTTGGAAGGCGCCCTACCAACTCAAGGAGTTTTTAGGAATGTGAGTGCAACTTTTGTCATCGGAAATGAAAAGCTATGTGGAGGAATGCCTGAATTTGAGCTCCCTAAGTGCGTCTCTCGAAACTCCAAAAGTAGAGGAGGAGCCCATAAGTTGAAACTCACTGTTGCCATCCTTTTTGGTCTTCTTGGAATAACTCTCGTTGTCACTTTCCTATATCTATGTTGGTTCAAGCAGAAAAAAATAAGCCAATTTCAAGCTGCTTAGGTGATCCATTGTTGAATTTGTCTTATGGAACTCTCCTAAAAGCGACGGATGGTTTTTCTTCGACTAATCTAATTAGGGCTGGAAGTTTTGGATCTGTCTACGAGGGGCTGCTCCATGAGAATGGAAATGTCATTGCGGTGAAGGTGCTTCAAGAGCTTCAAAGCTGAGTGCGAGGCTTTAAAGCGTATAAAACACCGAAATCTTCTAAAAGTCTTGACGGCATGCTTAGGCATTGATTATAATGGTGATGAATTTAAGGCTTTAGTTTATGACTTCATGATCAATGGTAGCCTAAAAGAGTGGCTGCACCCAAGTCCAGCTCCAAATGATGCAGATGGGCACTCAAAGAAATTAAGTCTCATCCAAAGGATAAACATTTCCATTGATGTTGCTTTTGCATTAGATTATCTCCACAATCAATGCGAAAGCCCAATTATTCATTGTGATCTAAAGCCAAGTAATGTCCTTCTAGATGCAGACATGGTTGGGCATATTGGTGACTTTGGATTGGCGAAGATTGTCCTCGAATCCACATATGACACTGGAGCAAATATGAGTTTTGCTGGTTTAAGAGGAACAGTTGGTTATGCCGCTCCCGGTAAAAACTCCCTGTCCCCCCAACCTGAAGAAAGCTTAGACCTGTCATTATCAACTTGTCCTTATAGAGCCTGGTGTTTTTTGTTTTATCATTTCTTCAAGAAACTGTTTTGTGAATTCAAATTTATTGTGTTTGACATTTCTTACATGTGTAAACTGCAGAATACGTTAACGAAAGCCAAGTCTCAAGAGAAGGTGATGTCTATAGTTACGGCGTTCTTTTATTAGAGATGTTCACGGGATTAAGTCCCACTAGCAACATGTTCAGAGATAATTGGAATCTTCACAATTATGTTGCTGAGGCTCTACCCCAACGAGCTATGGAGGTTATCGATCACGTGCTGCTTCACGAAAGAGAGAGCCACAACTGTTCCCAAGATTCACTTCACGAAAGAAGCCGCATATTTCAGGAATGTTTGGAAACAATATATCGTATTGGACTCGCTTGCTCTGTCGTGGAGCCTAGAAGACGCATGAGCATCGACAAAGTTGCAACCCAGCTGCAGTCGATCAGGAAGAAACTTTTTGCAGCTTCTTTACTTGAATAGACGAGACACGAATAGTTGACATCGAAAGTAGCATGTTCTTCATTTCCTATAATGAATCTCTCTAGTGCTATTTGCGGATGAAAAAGGGAAGGACGAATGTGAGTCTCCTAATTTCCTTGTGAATCTAAGAGAGTACCGTCCCAACATTCCTACTTTAGAGAATTAGCCATCAATTCACGCTTTCTAACTTTTTCTTTCGTCAGAATGACATTTCTTGACAAATTAATGGGATAAAAAGCCAAAATTACGAGCCAAATTGACCTGTAATTACGGATTCAATATACACGAAATGGGACAAGTGCTCCTCTGAGCTCTGCAAGGCTCTGCTCTCTGTATGGCTCCACTGCAATTAGTGTGTCATCATGCTTTGCTGATTGAATCTGGTCTGTAGGTCCGCCAGAAAAATAATGATAAATATCATATACTTGAAAATTTTTAGTCCTGACCACAAGCAACGGTTTCCATCAGAGGTTGATTGTTAAGCCCTGAAGTTTTGGGATTTGATTGGTCTTGTTGCCAACCGCTTATATAATTGCTGTTTTGTCTTTGTTTCCGACCTTTGAAGTCCATCAGCTAGTCCATTATCCAGAGGCGACGGAAACTTCACTTGTCGACATCACAATTGATATAATCCTTCGAATTAACTCTTCTACTTGCGAGGTCAACTAGTACAACAGAAAAGGCAAGAATTTGAATGAAATCCATGGCATTTGTAACATCCTGAATTTCGACCCATTTTCGGAATCAATAAAGTGTAAATTATTTCTCATTTGATTTTAGAAAGTTTCGCCCGGATCTGATCAATCACGGGATACTAACCTTATGGGAAAGGCTAAATAGGAATAGGTACGTGGACCGGGGACCCGATCGCGAGTTAGGCACGGACTTTGAAGAACGCCGAGGGAATATTTTGGACCAACGTGGACCGATCTTAGGAAGGTGACGGATTCGATTCAGCCAATGATGTACGATCGGATCGCGGGTGATTCCGCATGATCGAGAGTACACATGGCGAACGATTCCCGAACTAACCTAAATGACCGAGACCTTCGGTACTAGTGATAATTCCTCGCGCTCTCTCGAAAATCGAGGCCATTACGATTCGGACAACCCTAGGTCGATACGCGTAATACCTAAACAGCCACCCGTTAGTGAGAGGCTCTAGAATTTTAAAATGAGCAAATTTGATCGCGAAATTGGACCCGAACTTCGACGTCGAAATTTTGTGGACGTTTACGATTATTTTGCAGGACCAATGTCGTTTTGGTGTGGCCACGCACATTTGGAACTAATCTAGCCAGAAATTGAAATTTCGACGAAAATTGGGGAAATTTACGGTTTTGCCCCTGTGGGCACCGGGACTGGATTCGGAGGCCGTTTGAGGTTATTTTTCGCGGCCAAGGTCATTTTGGGGCATCCACACACATTTAGAGTGGTTCCGGTCAAAAATTGAAATTTCGACAAAAATTGGAAAAATAATATTATTTTATTCCCGGAACTTCGCAGTCGATTTTCGAGGGCTTAAAAAGTGAATTTCGTGAATCCGACGCCATATTATGTTGGCCACGCACATATGGAACGTGTATGTGCGAAAATTGGAATTTCGCCCCGGGACCCGAAAAATGACGGTTTTGCCCCTGGGCCGGTATTAATTCCGAATTTTTTTGGGAAAATTTTGGGCTAATTACCAGAAGATTATCAGCTGTATTATTGGACCAAAAGACCACTTTTCCCCTCATTTGTGGATAGGATTGAATTAAAACCGTCGGATTATGAGTATTTTTGTCAAAACCGATGGATCGGCGACACGTGGCACTTTGGGCTGCTTTATTTGACTAAGATCAGATCGGTTTCTCTCTCCTCACTCCCCCTTCACGTCCAGAACTCCCAGCCAGCCCCAAGAGCAGCTTCTCTCCCAATTTTCCTCTCTTTTTCTCCATTTTTCCCTCTTGGTTTTTGTCTCGCCGGAGCTCGTCGCTGGCCACCGGAGCACCGCCGCCGACCGCCGTGCCCCGCCGTCGACCCCCACAGCCCCTAGCCTCAGCCTCGCCTCTGTCCAGCCCTCTCTCTCTCCCTTTTCCTCTCTTTTTTCCTTCTTTTTCTCTCCCGGGTTTACACCGCTGTTGCTTCGGAGCCTCGCCGGAGCTTAGCCGGAGCTCCGATCGCCGTGCCGTCACCACCCAGCCATCCAGCACGCCCGTACGTCGCCGACCAGCCCTGTCCGTACAGTGTCCGTACGGATTTTACTGTTCATCGGTCCGTACGGATTCACTGTTCGCGTCCGTACGCAGCCGCGCCGTCGCCGTCTTCTCGCCGGCCACCGTCCCTGCCCGTCCCGTACACCGAGTGAACAGTGCCTGTGAATAGTGTGCAGTGAACAGTATTTTGGACCGGGGACCCGATCTGATCTGATCAATCACGGGATACTAACCTTATGGGAAAGGCTAAATAGGAATAGGTACGTGGACCGGGGACCCGATCGCGAGTTAGTCACGGACTTTGAAGAACGCCGAGGGAATATTTTGGACCAACGTGGACCGATCTTAGGAAGGTGACGGATTCGATTCAGCCAATGATGTACGATCGGATCGCGGGTGATTCCGCATGATCGAGAGTACACATGGCGAACGATTCCCGAACTAACCTAAATGACCGAGACCTTCGGTACTAGTGATAATTCCTCGCGCTCTCTCGAAAATCGAGGCCATTACGATTCGGACAACCCTAGGTCGATACGCGTAATACCTAAACAGCCACCCGTTAGTGAGAGGCTCTAGAATTTTAAAATGAGCAAATTTGATCGCGAAATTGGACCCGAACTTCGACGTCGAAATTTTGTGGACGTTTACGATTATTTTGCAGGACCAATGTCGTTTTGGTGTGGCCACGCACATTTGGAACTAATCTAGCCAGAAATTGAAATTTCGACGAAAATTGGGGAAATTTACGGTTTTGCCCCTGTGGGCACCGGGACTGGATTCGGAGGCCGTTTGAGGTTATTTTTCGCGGCCAAGGTCATTTTGGGGCATCCACACACATTTAGAGTGGTTCCGGTCAAAAATTGAAATTTCGACAAAAATTGGAAAAATAATATTATTTTATTCCCGGAACTTCGCAGTCGATTTTCGAGGGCTTAAAAAGTGAATTTCGTGAATCCGACGCCATATTATGTTGGCCACGCACATATGGAACGTGTATGTGCGAAAATTGGAATTTCGCCCCGGGACCCGAAAAATGACGGTTTTGCCCCTGGGCCGGTATTAATTCCGAATTTTTTTGGAAAAATTTTGGGATAATTACCAGAATATTATCAGCTGTATTATTGGACCAAAAGACCACTTTGCCCCTCATTTGTGGATAGGATTGAATTAAAACCGTCAGATTATGTGTATTTTGGTCAAAACCGATGGATCGGCGACACGTGGCACTTTGGGCTGCTTTATTTGACTAAGATCAGATCAGTTTCTCTCTGCTCACTCCCCCTTCACGTCCAGAACTCCCAGCCAGCCCCAAGAGCAGCTTCTCTCCCAATTTTCCTCTCTTTTTCTCCATTTTTCCCTCTTGGTTTTTGTCTCGCCAGAGCTCGTCGCTGGCCACCGGAGCACCGCCGCCGACCGCCGTGCCCCGCCGTCGACCCCCACAGCCCCTAGCCTCAGCCTCGCCTCTGTCCAGCCCTCTCTCTCTCCCTTTCCCTCTCTTTTTTCCTTCTTTTTCTCTCTCGGGTTTACACCGCTGCTGCTTCGGAGCCTCGCCGGAGCTTAGCCGGAGCTCCGATCGCCGTGCCGTCACCACCCAGCCGTCCAGCACGCCCGTACGTCGCCGACCAGCCCTGTCCGTACAGTGTCCCGTACGGATTTTACTGTTCATCGGTCCGTACGGATTCACTGTTCGCGTCCGTACGCAGCCGCGCCGTCGCCGTCTTCTCGCCGGCCACCGTCCCTGCCCGTCCCGTACACCGAGTGAACAGTGTGCAGTGAACAGTCCCCCCTCCCGTGAATAGTGCGCGCGCCCCGGGAATTCCGCCGCCGGTTTCACTGTTCATCAGTGATCGGCCGCCGTTCCCCATCGCCTTGGTCCAGAAATTAGGTGAGTATATTTCCTAAACCCGGATTAGGACTGATTGTGCGTTTTTCTGGACTGGCCTAGGTATTATCAGTGTAGTCTGGACTGGTTTAGATGGTATCGGTATAAAATTCGTACTGGATTGAGAACCAATTGGTGGAATAAATTCAAGAAACATTAGTGGGATTATTAGAGATAATTATTGGGCTAATTCAGATTAATTGGGGATTTTATGATTGGACTTCCAGGTATACCCGGACTGATTGGCTTGTATTCGGTACCCAATTGTTGGGAAATTTGAATAATGTCATGTCGCGTGACTGCGTGGCCGACTTGTGCGGAGTGTGATTGGCCATTTAATGGCTTGATTGGATTATTGAATATTATTGAATTATCCATTGTGAAATTGGGCCGCACGGTATTAATTAGCCAGTGAACGATTGTTGCAGCATGAAATTGACTGAGTGCCTAATTATATTTGATGCTCATGGTGTATCATACTACATTGCATGGTCACGCATTGTGAATGCCGAGAATGAGACGTGTGATAAATTGTGCGAGAATGCGTGCCTGCCATGAGCATGTGATCACCTAAATGCCCTGATGCGTGTTACGCGGGGTTCAGATAATAATTGGCTGTATGTTTGTGTGATCACATTTCGCCCTGATGCGTGTTACGCGGGGTGTGCCATCCTGATGCGTGTTACGCGGGACGATGCCCGGTACGTTCGGAAGACGACCAACTTGATGCGTTTTACGCGGGCTCTGGTTCGTGAGGAGATCGGTGTTGCGCCTGATGCGTTTTGACGCGGACTAGAGACACTGGGCCAGTTGATGCGTTTTAATGCTGGCCACGAAGTGTTGTGATTAAATAAAGAGACCTGATGCATTTTACGCGGGTCATATTAAATGATAAATTGAGAAAGTTTCAGTGTGCCAGTGTGGGCTAGTGGGCCGAGACATGAATGTGGACATTTGCATGCATAAGAATACGTGAGCCAGAATGCGAGCATGCGGGACTCGGTGAATGACACACGATATTATCACTATTGAGTATGAGCATGCGTTTGACGTACGCGTGAACCGAGTGGTTGGGTATGTGATTTGATTATATGATTATTGTGAATAACCTGCAGGGTCAGCCAAGTAAGTGATCTTGGCCAGAGGGCTTAGATCGGAGTTTATTTATGAGTTGGATTGCAGTGCTGTTTTGTGCTATCAGTCAGGAGATTGCATGTTAGCCTAACCTAGGTTTAGGGGGTTATACTCGCTGATATTCGTTTCACGGTTGTAATAACCCACATTTTCAGACCCCCAGCAGTAGGATGCCGAGGTCACCACCTCTTTTTGGAATACCGCATTTTATCCAGCGGTCGTTGAGCATGCACCCCGGTGGAGACGGAGCAGAACGGAGAAGTGGCTGTTTGGTTATTCCCAGCTGTTGGTGTTTCCTTTTTGGTTGTAGTGAACATTGTAAAAATGTTTTCGTTGGTAACACCAGTGTATATATTTTCTGAGGTGCTTGACTGCTATTTGGTTGTTCTACCTTGGTCTTATGTGTTATATTGTACGGGTGTATATATTTAATTATATACGTTGCTTCCGCATGTGTTTGATCTCTGATTGGGCGCTGGGTCGGCAATGCTTCCTGGGAGCGTTGCACCATAATCGACCGTGACGGAATGTTGCGTTCCAGTGGGGTACGGGGCGTGACAGCATTAGTAGCTAAAATAGCCAAATGGCTTGACATTTTTTATTATTCTAATCAACATTTTCCTTCCTTCTTTTTTTTTTTTTCAATTTTGGTTTTATTGATGCAACTTCCTCTAGACCGATTTGCTGTTCCAGTTTAGTATCATCTTACTAGGCTAGTTAGTAGTTAAAACTTAGGAGTATCCGATGTTCTGGCTGCTTTCTTTTCCTGCTCAGACACAAGCATCTAGCTCAATCTTGTACTCCTCTCCGCAGGCAAACCTCACGAGCTGTGATATTCCCTGTTAAACGCAGATAAACAAATGATTCCGGCAATATATATGAATAAGGGTACTAAGAAGATTTCTAAACAGTATTATTTGTTTGAGTTGAGACAGCATATATGGAAAAACAGTAAAATCCAGAGAAAAGACTAGACGCTATAGAAAAACAATCTCCGAGTTCTGGAAGATAACAGAGGTTGGAAGTAGAGTGAAACCAATCCCATTTTATGGGTACACTCCCCAGTTAACAGCACATTGTTCAAATACAATATTGTTAACACCCATTTCACGTGTTCTTCTTTACAATGAAAATCACAGTTTTGGCATAATTTTACCTTCAGTTTCTCGATTTGATTCTGCAGAGATTGCTGGAACTCGGTTTCCCCAACAATATCTGCTAAAAGAGCTTTTTGTTCCTTTTCCAAGGTCTTAACATCCACTGCCCTTAGCTCTTCCTGCATCGTACTGCAGCAAACAAGATGCTGAGTCTTGACTACAACCAAGTACAATCAATACAAAGTCAAAGTGATTAGAAATTAGACATCACACTCGTGCCAAAAGGCGAAATTAACTGATCAAGATGGAAGCATTAATACCAAATCAAAGCTAAAACCCCCTAGAGGTATCGGTTTAGGCGATTAGGCATGTCATTTGAATCAAGCTGCTCCATGGCAGTTTTCTGCTAGATTATAAAATTGAAATGGAACGTGCTTCATTTGGACCACGAGTTGGCATGCTCTATTTTCGGGTGCTTATCTCCCAAGATGAGCATTGCAGTGCATATTATCTCATATCCGCTCTAAGCTTTGACAATTAGTGAAAATCATTTTAACCAGAGAAGTGAAATCAACATATTGTGAAATTTAGATGTGGACTACTTAACTGCAGAATTTTCAGTAGCTAGCTAAGCCTTTGTTCTTTTGATCTTGTCAAGTTTCGCTGTCGCAGAATACACACTGAAGATCAGTTCCTTGCTCGCTTCATTCTTCTGCCAGTTCAAGCATTAAATTTAAGTAACTACTCTGTTCAATGAACATAATTCTTTTTGTTTTTAGTTTTTTGTCTGTAAGTACCTCGATATCAGTAAGCAGGTGATTGGAAAGTTTGCCTCTTGCTGCAATGGTATCAGCATTAGATATCAAAAGTAAACCACAATGGAAGTTTTTGTAACACATAACCTCACGGTGCACAGTACAGGGAGCATGGCTCAGAATTGTATCTGCTTACTGGCTCTTTCATGTAGGTGATAAATTTTCCAGGTGTAGATCCTGCCTTAAGTTGAAACATCAGATTATGATGACCAGATAAAGCAACAAATGGCCCAACAACACTGAGTACTAGACTAGTAATATGGTTTTCATGATTGAGTTCACTACCTCTGCTTTACTAGGTACATTGACAGTGCTCCAGCAAAAATAAGGAAAGGTTGACAGAGACTCGGCAGTAATTAAAGGGAATTGACGAACTTATCTCAATGATATATTTGTCAAACTAAACTCATACTAATGGAAAGAAAAATGAAATCATTCTTGTTTGAAGTGTTTGGCAAAATGATGATCTATGCTGAAGAAATAGGTGTCATGCTGTAAAAAAGCACAATAGATCACGACAACATAAAAATAGAAACTCTGAAGATCACATGTCAGCAACATATGCCTTCATTGGCCTATAGTTCAAATTTGAAAAAGTTAAATACCCATACCTCCAGCTGCAACCTTTTCTTCATCGAATGATTCCTAGACCTGCCAATATTCTTGTTAGCAAAGTACTGCTATGATCTAAAAAGCGTATTACTAACCATTTGGCTGCAAGGTAATAGCCAAGACAGAAAGACGTAAGAGAATTTAAGGTGGTTAACAAACTCTTTCCTAGAGGGGAACCATAATATAATTAATATTAGCGTTCCCATCATTAAATTCAGCCTTTCAGTTCACAAAATAAAAAAAGTTCAGCCTTCCAAAGACTAAGGAAAGAGGGAAAAAAGTGACTGAAGCAATGCAAATGAAGATGTTTGTTCGTGTTTGTGAGCGCGTGAATTTAGATTTACATATATGGTTAGAGCACAACAAAGGATGGTCCTCCTTGATATGACGAAATTAAAATCTAATGGTAACGGCAAGTCTAAAAGTAGAATAAACAAAAAGAAGTACCAAGTCACGCACATCTGTGTCTAGGCTTGGTATGCGACAGTTTAGCCATCCCTAAAAGAACAGGATAAAAAGACTGTCAGCTTGGTGGACATTCTGAAGTTGAGAGGTCAAAACTTGACAAATCTTACTTGTAGCTGCTGGAATTTGACATCTATACCTCAGCAACCTTGGCATAGTAAGTGCTGAAAGTCCAAGAAATTCAGTGAAGAGTTGAAGAACACAGCATCTTTTTGGGTTCAAGGAGACAACAAATTTAGACACTTCAGAACAGGCCAGTAACCTTTTCTCAACTAGTTTGGCCAATAAGCTTACTCTTTCTTGGTGAACTAGCTCAAACAAACAGATGGGGCCAAATTAATGCACGTTAAGAAAGGGAGCGCACACAAATGTAGATCAGGCAATTCACATGTTCACAGATACATCTATCATGTCCTAATCATGTGTGCCTGCACGTGCTCATGTGTGTAAGAGAAGAAGTAGCAAAGAAGAGAGAGACACCGAACCAGAAGTGAGGTCGCTCTCCAGAGATTGAATGGAAGTAATCTGCATCTGCTCTTTGACCGAGATCTTGGCTGCCTGATCCTCCACATCTTTCAATTCACATATGCAATTCAGCAACATTTTTTCACATAGAAGTACATGTTTTACTTCGAGAGAATGACAGGTAGAGATGTACCGTTCATTGACATCTCAGAGTCTTCATGTACTGCAACTGCAAGTATTCCTCCATCTTCAAACTGCACATACATTCATATCACGCGCCACGCTATGTGCAAAAGCAGAATGTCATCAAACAAAGGTGCCTTTTCCTTAAAAATTTCTGCGCAGCAATACTGTGTTGTAAAAATCAAATATAGTGAAAACAAGAGCTGAAATTTCCGATTGTAAATTAGCATCTCCAACTCCTTCGTCAACTTCAACCAAAAAAAAAAAAAAACTCCGTCAACAGAGCCCCGAGCTGAGACAGACCAAGTAAGAATTGGACATTGATTGGAAACCTCTGTATCAGCTTAAGGTACTTTGAGCTGCCCCAAGAGACGGCAATTAACAAAATTCCTACTATTGGTGGTGAACTTGTAAACATCGCATTTTAGGAAAAACTTGTTTACGGCAACTTCACTGGTTGACATCACAATAAAAAGAATTCGAGCTATAATTCTTCTACTAGCGAATTCTACTAGTACAGCGGGAAAGGCAAGATTTTAAATGAAATCCGATGGCGTTAGCAATTAATTAGCCAAAATCGCTTTAACATTTTCAATTATTCTAGTAACCTATGGTTCATGATGTTAATCACGCGGAAAGAACAGGCAAAGGAGGAGCAATGTTAATCGATGGCTTAGTGACCTTGTTATATTTGCAAGGTGTTCCGGCTCAATATGTGACTTGAACGATGATAGCAACCCAAGGCACTTACTGGCCTCCACTACGGCAATGGCGACTGGGATGGGAGTGACTTTGCGATATTAGTCAGCTTTTGAGTTTTGCGTATAGCTGGAAGCCCATCGTATGTATGGATCTTTTTTATTCTTGACATTTTTGTTCGATTCTTTTGTTGTGTTGATGATCTCAGGCACGTGCACTTTTGCAAGAGTCCTCCAGACCGACCAAGGTCGTTTCATATTGTTCCGCACGATCTATTAGGAGATCGATACATGAATGTTTAAAATGTCACAAGTTTAGCCCACCGTGCGAAACTGAGTGGCGTTTTGGTATGGGGAATGATGTAGCTAGCAAGGATCACCTAGAGAGGATAAATAGGTGATTTTAAACAATTTTGATCAATTTATAGCGGAAATGATAGATCACAGTAGAGTCTGAATAAAATTTAGATTCAAAATAAATTATATAGACAGTGCTCTTGATGTGCAGTATGTAAAGTAAGAGATAAGGGATAGAAAAACTACACATAAGTTTATAGTGGTTCGGCTTACAGCAAGCCTACGTCCACTCTCCCACGTTGACAACCTACTGACTGGATTTCACTATGTAATCAAGAGGAATTATAGATCCTGAGTGACAGCACTCTTGTGTATGATAGGACTCTCTATCTCACACAATCATTCTTACAAAGTATTCCTCAAGATCTTAATGTTTAGCTCAAGAAAGATAAGAGAAAGGATCGGAGTATGCTCAGACTTTGGACTTGTTGATTCTGGATTTTGTTCAATATCTTCTGCTCCTCGTAGATCTCCTTTTATATTCCTTCACTTCCAAACTGGCCGCTGGACAGTCTTCAGAGGATCATCCTCCAATCTTCATCTTGGACAGATTTGTATAAAATGGATTGAGTGTTGCGACCTTCCCGAACTGGCCTTGTCCCCTAAGGGGTTTGGCTAATGGACTATTAAGTCTAAATCTAGCTTGAGGTCTCCCAAGCCCATACCAACTCGCGACTTAAGGTTTGAGTCGTTAACATGCAAATCTATTTCATCTAGGAGTCGCTACTAATCAATTTTTGGTGGATCAATTAGACACCCAAGTAAAGCACGGGAGAAATGCTTCACTTCTACGAACCAGAGATTCAATGGGTGCGGAGACTTGATTACACTAATCGATCAACTAGTGTCCTTTTGGTACTTAACTTTATTCAATGGCCGCCTAAGGTGTTTACACTAATTGGGAGTCTCAAAATCCTATTCCTAACCAAGCTAGCGGAGGCAATGAACAACATCTAATCCAACATGCAAAAACAACTACATGCGACATTAAATTAAATGTGCAATTCAAAGTGTGCGAACCAAGTAACATGCAATCAAACATGACAATAATCATACAAAAGGGGCAAGAAAAGCTAATTCTAAAACCCAACTTCCAATTTTTTGATTTTCAAAAATTTTTAATTTTTAATCAATTTTTTAATGTTTTCTAATGCTTTTCAGACTTTTTAATATTTTTTTTGAATTTTTGAACATTTTTAGATTTTTTTGGATTTTTTTGGATATTTTAATATTTTAATATTTTTTTGAATTTTAATATTTTTAATAAAATAAAGATTTCGGACCGGGTCCCCTTGACCCGATCCGCCCGACACCTGACTTGGCTCTTTGACCCGCCCGGGACCCCCCTTTTCCTATTTCTTTTCTGATTTTTTTTATTTTCCCATTTTCCCTCTCTTTGTTTCTTCTTTTTTCTTTTTGTTTCTTTTTTTCTTTTTCTATTTTTCTTTTCTGGTCTTCTTCCCCTCTTTGCGTGCCCTTCTGGATGTCTCTCCCCATAACGCTTTCTTCTTTGCTTCTTCATCGAGAACGTCTTCATGCCGTCACTGGGATTATGCCGGGAACGCCCACCACCGTCCGTCGGCTCAGGCCACCAGTGTTGACGACGGACGCTGGCCTTATGCCATCACCGCCGGCCAACTTTCCGGCGACCACACTAGCCCCTTAGAGAAACAGTCACAACTCCCCACTGACGACAAATGCACTTTCTGACAATCCAACATTCGATCCCAACAATAGACGCTAAGCCTGAACACACAAGCACACATACACAAAATTAGGCATAGAACACTGTCACGGTGGGACTTCGCCCCAAGGCCTCACCGGAAAATGAATGTTGACTCCGACTCGTGTGCACGTCCATGGCCGACATCTGGTTCGTGACCGACCAGGATGAAGCGTGGCGATTGGAAGCTCGTCGGCACCGACGGCGACTCGGGCGGCCCTCCGGCAAGCGGGTGAGGCTCTCTCTTCCTTTCTCACCTTCAAGATCTCTCTTTTTCACCTGATCCACCCTTTCTCTCCGGTTCTCTCTCGCCCGCTCCCCTGATTTCTCTCCCTCTGTGCCCCTTTTGAATGCATAGAGCATCCCCCCTTTTGTCAATGGACTGCAAGGTCTTCCAAGCCAGAAGAAAAGCTTCTTCTTCTTCTTCTTTTATTATTTTTTTTCTTTTCTCCTTGGCTTTTCCTTCTTTTTCGTAAGTGAAGGAGGCAAAGCCCCTTTTGGTGAATGGGTTGAACGGTCAAAGAGGAAAGGCCCTTCACGTGCTTTCTTTTTTCTTTTTTAAATTAACTTAAATTTTTTTGAAAATAAACAAGGAAAATATGTTCTAGCTTGGCTTATTAATGTAAATGCACCTAATACCTATATGCCATGAAAATATTTAATGAAAATATTTTTTATTTAGTGGTTAAAAATTAAACTCTAATTTTTTTATGCGATAAAACCTTAAATGATTGAGCAAAATTTAGGTGTCAACATGGAGTAACCGTTGTTTGAAAAAATCTGAATCCCGCTGATTCTGGTCACCCATACAATCAGCATTTTGATTTTCATAAGT